>SSNP01000035.1:1755579-1771514 GCA_006937955.1 Pachypanchax playfairii
TTTTTTTTTTTTTTTGATTCGTAGCAGTAAATGTAGTTCCCTTTAACTTTTAATAAAGCTGTGTGTGAATGGTATTCTTACCTAAAATGTTGCCTTGGTTCATAAGATCAGTTTTATCAACAGGGATGTTATTCTAAGATCATTTTAGGCATTTCTAAGGTTAAAGGTGGAATATGGAACATGAACACCATAACAACAGAACAAAGCCTTCAGCCATGGGGTGCCAGGCTTGTGAGCCCCCGCGTATGCTCCGATGTCGAGGATCGACCAAAATTCCTCACAAAACCCACTCTGATTCCCGATCAGAGAAGGACAACAAAATATCATGAGTGCAGCTCACTAATCATGCTCTCCAGCCCCGCTGATCACACTGACTCTGATAAATGACGAGTCCTACCTGTTTGTAGCTCAGTCATTGATTCAGTCAATGGCAAAGAGCTCACGTAGCTGCCTCGTCGCTTCTTGAGCAAGCAGTCCCCCGCCCCTCAAGATCCTCTGTCATCCTCACACCATCCTGCACTCCTCTCATCTCCAACAAGACATAGAATCCTCTGAGCCATCCTCCTGCCAAACCCGCAGCCCGCAGTTCCCACACTTCAGCTAGCTGCTGCTCTGTATTAGCGTGAGCTGCTAATAAAGACTTTTCACACGTCCCTACTCATCACATATCTGGGGACCCCCTATGGCAACCAATTAAGGTCAATAATCACCCCATATCCCCGTATTAGGCAACCCGCAATGGTGCCCTCTACTGGCTGGTACTTTTAGCAGTAAACAAAAAAACAAAATGCCAATGTCGCGCCCGTCAGAATAAATATTTTATTATATTTTACTTCAAATATGATTTCTAAAGAAAATAGTGTATTTTCATTCTACACCTCTCTAAACGCCCCGTGGAGGCATTATCTTGTCAAAAAATATATAGCTTTTTATGAAAATATTCCATATTGCACCTTTAAGATTATGTTTTGGCGGCCATCAGTGTTTTTTGTTGTTATACGCTGTTTGAGTTGCATCTGAATCTTAGACCACTAAAGTTTAGAAGAAACACACTGATACTTTTAGGGCCAATAAATTTGCTGCACTATGGCCTATTCTAGCCTTAAAGTTATTGCAAACAACACAAAGACTTTTAACATCATGGTCAAATCAAGTTAAACCTGCAATCTAAAGGTTAAAACAGCAACAAGTAATATACTGCAAACTTTTGCACAGTTTTTTTTGTGCACACTTCAGTTTCTTTGATTACTAAGATGAACATACATGTTGCAAACCCAATTTACTCTGTAAATACAGAGTAAACTGAGTATGTCAAATATGGACTGTATTCAGTTGTGAGATCGAAGTTTTTTGCTTGAACTAAGGTGATAAATCAGAAATAGCACCTGCTTGCTTTTAGTTGAGTTATCTAAATACTTTCTCCTGTACATATTTTGATATTGTTTGTGTTGTAATATTATAATTCCACACAAGTAAATTCCAAGATGCATATTCTGACACCTAAACAGGAGGGAATTGCATCAATTTTAAAAACACAATAAAAACTGAAACTTTATATTGTCAGTTTTCTTTTCAGCTAAAATGAGAGATGTATAAGACACATGTTCACATTGTCAAGGCAACTCACCTAAAACCAGTGTAAATACAACAAACAGAAACATTTGTACCCATGAGAGTGAAAAAGTGACCTAGCAAGGTGATTAGTGCTTGGACATTTTTCTGTTTCTGATCTCAGCACTTGTCTTCCTGTCATACTTTGTTGCTGCCACTTGAGGGCAGTCTCAGAACGCTGGCGCCATTAGTAGGCTTTTCTGGTTAGTGTTATTTTTGATCCTATAAGCTTGACCTGCCACAAAAATGATGGATATGATAATGGATTAAAGATACACTTTGTGTTAGGATTTAACCTGGTATTGGTATTCTGAGGAGTTATTGGCAAAGGGGATGGTATCTGGACAAGATGGTCAATGATCCATAAAGAGTTAATAAAAAGTTCATTTCTTCAAGAAATTACATTATTAATTAATAACATAATTTTCAAAAGGACTACTTGAACACTAAATAATCAGAATAAGGGCACCAAACTGAAATTATATTTTTGCTCAGATTATTATTCCAGATTTTCATGTGTATTTTCCCTATCAGTTCTAATTCTTCCTTACTTTTGCCAGTCATGATGATTTTCTGTTATTTTTTTTTTTAAGTTTTGCTAATAATCTTTTCACTGTTTTTATTTGTGGAGTCATAGTTGTTTTCACTACCACTGCCTTGTCCACAGGTTCTCTTAATAATTCCCTACAGCTGCCTTTCATCTGTAATCATACACCATGTTCTCATGTCAGCAATCAAGCCTCAAATCATTTCAGCCACGCTTTTTTTTCAGACCCTCCTCACAATCATACCGTGTCTCATGCCTGTATGAAGTTTTGTTAAATTTTATTGGATGAAAACATTAATTTATTTTACCAATTATTCTGCTGCTGCTCACCTGAATTTAGGTCCTACACCACAATAACATCTGTGCCATTAATGACAAGTTTTGAACAAAATTACAATAAAACAAACAAAACTAAAATAAAATAAAAACAAAAAAAAACAAAAAAAAACAAAGAACCCCTAAAATGTCTTGGGCAGTTTTGAACCACGACAATGTTTTTAAATTGGGAATTATTTGTGGCATAGATTTTTGAACCAGCTCCACAGTAACTGACACCGATTGTGCCGGATTAAAGTCATTATGTTGTTTTGTTATACCTCAGAAGACATGACTAATTAAAACAACAGACATGAAAAAAAATTACTTATTTAGCTTTTCTTATTATTACACAGGCTGTACGGTGGTGCAGTTGGGAGAACCTTGGCCTTGCAGTGAGAAAGTCCTGGGTTTGAATCCGGGTTGGGGCCTTTCTGCATGGAGATTGCATGTTCTCCTCGTGCATGTGTGGGTTTTCTCCAGGGACTCGGGTTTCCTCCCACAGTCCAAAAACATGCAAGAGGTTTATTGGAGACTCTAAATTGTCCCTGTGTGTGAGTGGTTGTTTTGTCTATGTGTGGCCCTGGTCCAGGGTGTCCCCCCGCCCCATGACTGCTGGAGATTGGCACCAGCTCCCTGTGACCCTGAACAGAAAAAAGCAGGTTCAAAAAATGGAGGAATATTATTATATTACTTCATGGAAAAGAACATCCTTGTTAATCATGACTAACACAACTATGTCATTATATGTATTAAATAAACAATCACATGTCACATCCCTCCTCCTCACCCTACTGTCACTGATTCATTTGCACCTCCGTTTTGGGAGAGACACATGGTCATTTGCATTATTGCACAAATGCTTTGGTGATGTAAATATTGCTGGTTCTTATGTTTGTTTTTGCTACTTTGCTTTATTCCCTGAGCACCGTCACCCAAGACAAATTCCTAGTATTATGTAAATAATATTTGGCAATAAACTGATTCTGATAATCTGTCTTGTTGAATAGTCTGTAAAACTACACAGTTGAGCCACATGTAGGTAGATTGAGAGACTTGTAGGTGTGGAAACTGACATGGTTCTGCATTTGAACAAGTTTACAAACCACATAAGTTAAACCATAACATAGTGAAGGATTAATAATAGTAATAGTGTTAGTATTAAATATAGATAATAAAAAGAAGTGTGCACATAAAATATTGAGCATTTTAATTTCAATTTTTTTTAACCAGCAGGTGTCGGTGTTGACTGTTCATTTATCATTGTCGTTCGGCGGGATGTCCAAACATTTTTTTTATTTTTAATCAGTATCAGTCCCCTTTTTTCTGTTATCTTAATAGTTAAACAGGAGAGTCACTATCACACAGTGCAGCTATTTTTTTTTTTTACATTTTCAGTTGCATTTTAGCTCTAAAGTAGTCAAGAAATTTAAACTTTTAGTTGGTAGGATTTTATGCTCTTTAGCTCCTCCTTCATTTATTTTTAATGTGGTCATTAAATTAAATCAAATATATCAGTGTTCCATTTTATTGTTCCATTGTTTTCTCTATTGATTGGTGTTTCAACAGTGAGGTGAAAATATAATTTCTCCTGTACAATTACAGCTGTTTCAAATTTTCGCCACACTTAAATTTTCAGATCTTTAAATTTTAGACAAATATTAACCCAAGTAATTACAAAATGCATTTCAAGATTTGTTTATTCCCCCCTAAACCTAAGAACTTTTTGTGCTGTCTGTGGCCTCAACAGTTGCTATCAAACATAACTGTCTTTCACATCACTGTGAAGAAACTTTGGTCCACTCTTCTTTGCAAATGTATTATCATTCAGCCATGTTGGTGGGTTTTAGAGCATTAATGGCTTGTGTGCAGTCATGCCACACAGCTTTCCATCTTTTCCAAGGCCTCTCCAAAGCCTTTCTTTTATTTTTCATTGAGTGGAAAACTCAAGGATGGACTTGCTGATGTGCTTTGGATCATTGGACTGCTGCATAATAACCTAAGCTTACGGTCATTAACTAATATTCTTCTTCAGGACTTTTTAAAGAAAGCAGCATTGATGGTTTCACCAATGTCCCCAATCAGAAAGTCATCCAGGATCTGACACAGTGAAAGCAGCTCCAGATCATCACTGTGTTTGACTCATGGGTTTGATGCTCTTGTTTCTGAAATGCAGCATTAACTCTGCACCTGCTGTAATGGGACGCACCTTCTTAAAAGTTACTCTTCTGTCTCAGTAGTCCACAGAATACTTTATATACATGTACACAAACAAGTCATAATATAACAAGGAGGGTAGTTACTTTTCACGTTTGAGTATTTTATCTCATAATGAAGTAATGATTTGAAAAAGTTTTTAAATTATATCTATGTCGAATATAAACATTTGATCGATGATCAAAAATATTAAAAATAAGTGTTTAAAAAAAGACAACAGATGCAATCTGTAAGGGGGCACAAACTTTTCCACAGCGGTGTAAATGTATGAGTCCTAGTTAATGATTGGTGTGAGAAGAGAGGAGGACTTTGTTTATAATAGGGAATCTCAGGCTAATTTCAGTAATGTGATCCAGCCTGCACTTGCTGACAGTTTAATAGCTATTATTTGTGTCACCCTCTCACATAATGCTTTAGCAGTAAATTGCTATGTGCAGAGAGTCGGGATTTGACTGACATCTTACCTTGCAATATGATACCTATTGTTTTAATTAAGTGAAAGCATTTGTGACATTTATTGGTTTCAGAATTACTTGTTAATGGTAGCTTAAGAAAAAAAAAGGAAAATTAAATTATTACAGTTATATTACATAAATAATTTGCAAACCCTTTGCTAATGATTACACATTATTCTCCAACTGGGACTGTCAATTCATTTGGATGCATTGCAAATTAAAAAGCTGCACATGTGATGCAACACTAACCCCCATCTAGCAATGCCTGATTTCACTCTCCTCTCTATCATTCAGTTTTTTTTGTTGTTGTTTGTATTTGTGAGTGATGTTTATTTATTCTCTGATTGCATTTTTTATGGACATTTTAAAGCTAAATTTTAATTATATGACAAAGGTATCCTGCTAAGTTTTATGGCAGTAACTATGTTGCTAGCACTTTAAGACATCACCTGTCTATTTGATCTATGGACCCACTAAGATGTCTTAAGTGAGGCATAATCACATTTTTATTTGATGTCACGGTTCATCCCTGTCATTAACAAGCCACCAGCTCACTGGTTTGGGAACCATATTTGATATTAGGGTGGTGCATGTGTTGTATAGTCTTCTTCTAGTCGCTACAGTTGTATCTGTCTCTAGTACACCAGTTTGTTCTGACAGGCCTGCCACAATGATGACTGCATCACCCAGATGTGGCAGAGTAACTTCCAAGCCAAATGCTGACACGTCATTGAAAGGAGCAGCCAGCCGTCTGCATGAGCCATCTTCTGCCCCATCAAACCTCAGAGCTCATTTCTTCCTGTAAAACAAGCCAATGACATTCTGGCAGTTTCCTCCCATTGTAATACATATAACACCCTATTTTTACACTAGCTAGCTGTGGCTAGCTATGTCTGAGTTGTCTGCATACATTGTGAACTCTCCATTTGGACAACACTGGTTCAAAACAAGCATGATAAACATCAAAGAAGTTGGTCAAGCCTTTTTCTCTCTGGGTTTTGACTGTTTGTGACCAGTAGGAGGCATACAACTATGAAAGATGTACAGTTATTCCATTGAAATCAAAGTACACAGGTACTTTCAACACTTTTGCATTTTTCAAAAAAGCAAACAATTCCCCAAGAAAAAAAATGACCCTGCTGATTTTTCTAACATGCATGCTTAAAAGTCCTGCTATACAAGAGTGAAGCCCTATGACTCATGAGAGAAAGCAGGGAACCATTACATTAATGTTCCCAATCCTATTAGATATTTGCTTTAAAAAGTCTTTCATAATTTGTCAAAAACATTTTCCACACACTTCTGCTGTCACATCTATCTGTGGGATGTTTTTTTCATTGACCAAGAGTGAGACTGATAGAGACTACTATTACTACTAAAGTGATCACAGAGAAAAAGGACAATAGAATGGGTGGAGTCCTATCTCAAACAGACATTGGTCAAAAAGGGGGTTTACGCCCTGGACAGGTTATCAGACCACCAGTTTTCCAAACATTACTACATAAAATGAACGCTGAAACCCAGGGTTAACTGACTAATAAAGGAGCTGACATCCACTACACACTGAAAGGTTGATCCGCCTGCCAAAACTATCATAAAAGTGCTGAAAGTTAAAAGAGTTCTCATGTTAGAGGAATAGAAGCAGTTCCTTTACCTCGGGCCATCATCATGGGTGATCAGGACTGACATGCATCACCAGAGGCTTTCATGTCCAATGAGAACACCTGTCTGACTCTCAGGATGAAACTGGACAGAGGAGTGCCACTGCAATTAACATTTCATACGTGCTGCTCTGTCTCAGACGACAGTGTTACGGCACTCTAAAGCAGTTCAGACAAAGTTGAAATTGAGAAAAAATATGACTTTTTGAAGCGCGTAACTACTGATCATACATCTCTTTTCAAATAAACACTTAAATGAAATTCTGCGTTACATATGGTCAACATTTGGTTGAGTAATATTTATTTGTCCCCCCCGAATTTTGTTGTTATCGCTGTTAAATCACAGCAAGGTTTCCAGTTTTAATTTCAGTTCAACCAGGCATTTCTATTTACAACAAACTTTATTTGTTTATAGAGGTAGAAGTACCAGTGAATCTGGAAGCACTATACTATACCCTTCAATAAATCTGTAAAAAGTTTTAAATTATTCCAGTAATAAAGCTTAATCATTAGCTCGAATCATGCAAAGAAAGCTTTTGACTGTACTAATCGATGTTGAACTCATACAATTTGAGAAACAGATTTCTCATTTTTAAATCGTGGTCTAGCAAAAAAAAAAAAAAAACAAACAAAAAAAACATGTCTTCAGTAATATTAATACCCTTGAGGAATATGTTCAGTGCAGACAAAACAAGGCTGATAAAAATTGATTGTCAGATATTAATAGATCATAAAGTTTACAATCTAATAAGATACTCATTAGTGCTTGTATCAATGCCAGCAATGCTTGTGATTCCATTCAGTCAAGTTGTTACACAATTTTGCACAGCAGTGCTTCAGACATACACACATACTCTGCTGCTCCCTGATCATCATCTGAAGACATGACCAATGACTTACTGTAAAACTGATCTGCTGTCATCAAAATCCAGTTAATTAATTTTAAACAATTTTCTTCTCTGATACAAAAAAGGTAACCATGGTCATCCCCATAGTTTTTGCATTTCTTCCAAATAAGTTGTAATTTTCTTTCTTTATTTTTCCAAGTATCTGAAAAAGTAGTTAAACTTGACCAGCATCAGTATAAGCACTTCACCTTATTATTGATATCATTTAATTTGTGTGTATGTTTCTAGCAATTTATCTCCCAAAATATAAATCTCTTCATCAGCAGTTTCTTGAATGACAGCATGTTATTTTGGGGAGCGCTGATAAATTATTATGGAATATTTACATTTTCTATCAAATGAACACAGTATTGATTTTTTATGAACTTGTTAATACAATGAATATATTAGAGACAGGATCCATTACACCCTGTGCCACATCCTGTTTACAAACTTCAAAAACATATACCAAAGGGTGTTGCTAAATGAGACGAGATGGCCTCATTTGGGCAATATTGTATAAAGAAATATGCAAGAAAAAACAAACCCCAACAGCCACGCTTGATGAAATTACAGACAAAAAAAATGGTCTCTGATGAATTGGCACTTAATTACCGGTTGATTAGCATAATTATGCATGTTAATAGCATCTCAAATGAATTGCAGTTGTCAGGAGGGAGGAAGCATCTGTAGTTGTGGCAGCCTGATACATATTTTCTTCTATCCAACAGCGTTGTCTAACTCTTCCCCTTAAGTGCTCACCATTAATCACAACACACTTCTTTTCCTTTGGAGTGAAATTTGGCATTTTGGGATAATTGGGCTATTATGGTGTGCTTGTCACATCTGTAATGGTAGGCTAATGAGTCCCCTTGTGTGCTAGCATTCGGAGATGATGGTAGAGCTTGGGCACTGAGTGGCAGGTAAAGATATGGCCCAATCATAAAAGACATATGATCATACTGTTTAGGCTATTTGAACATTTAAAGTACTAGCAATATTTTTGTAGCTCCAATACAAACTTACAGATACCCAGTGCAGTAAAAACTACTGCCTACATAAAAATAAAATTCTCTAAAGACTTTGAAGCAGAACAATTTAATTGATTGATTATTTTAAGTCCTCTATGTTATGAAAGCACAAGTGTATGTTTTAAATGATAGTGTCCTTTTAATTTTTAAATGATTTAGTTTTGTTACTGAATTACTTTTTTCTTCATTTTGAAGCCTCAAAATAAACTAACAAATATATGTACATACCCACTACAAACTGCACACACACCTTTTTTTCAGAATGGCACTCATTGTGTCATTGAAGATGGCTTTGAGTCATGCTTTGTTTGTATCAGGTCCTTATCTTTATAAATTATTTTTACACAACAGACTAGTTGTAACAGCAAACATTTTTTGTAAGGAACTCTCAAACAGCAACAACTGTCATAATGAGCAGGTAAGACCCGAGAGTTGACACTAAACACTGAAAATAGTCAACAAACTTGACTTTTAACAGGAGCTGAATACATGATGTATTGATATGAACTAGTATATGAACTAGCACAAGAGCAGTCGCACATCTGGTGGGAGAGGATAGAGGTGAGTGATACCGATAGCAAAGTAAATGATAAATGGAGTGAATGATTGAAGTTTGGTTCTTAACATGTTTTGTTGTAGTGATGAGTGCTGAGGAATTGTGGGACTGAGGAGCCAATCAAGGAGCAGAGAAGAACAGAAGATCCAGATGAGTCCAGGTGGTGTCTGAAGAGAATGGACAAGGCAATATCCAAAACCTGAGGGGGAACAAAGACTTGATCCACATTTAAGACTGAGTACCAAGGATGATGAATCACCACTCGAGAGTAAGCAATGGTCAGCAGCAGGAGTCACAGAAGGCAATATAGAACACAGGATTATTTAAGTCACAGCACTGAGAACCTCTAAGTGGAACACGGGGACCCATTGGAGGTATTTTTGGCCATAAAAATTACCATGTAGAAGCCCAGAATTTAAACAGTCATTGATGAGATTAAATTAGATTTAGTAATGGCTCTTCATCAGTATTTCCCCCCACAAAGAGAGCAGCAATACCATGACCTCACCCAGAAGTCTTTTAAAAATGATACACAAATCGAGATAAAGCAAGAAGAAAAATGAATGAAAAGATGGACAGTTCCCCAAAACCCAGATTCTTAACAACAACAATACAAGAGGTGAGGAGTCAAGTAGAAGCTCCATCTCCTAGTGAGCTGTAAAAAAGCTATGGGAAATGGGAATGCTATGGGAAAAAATACACTGGAATATCCTGCTACATCAGGAATGGATACACTGTTGAGCCTAAACCATCTTGTAAAATCTGACCATATGGCAATGCTGCTACAACCCACTTACACTAAACACCTAAAGGCCAGCACAGTCACAGTGAGAACTGTTAACACCTTGACAGACAGTGCACTGGCAAACCTATAGAGCTGCCTGCAGATTACAGACATGGACACTTTTAAAGAGGCGTCAGACAACATTCATCATTATACAAAGTCTGTCAATGACCACATCAGCTGGCACACTTGCATCTGCATGCCCAGCAGAACTGTTTTGGTCTTCCCAAGCCAAAAGGCCTGATTCAGTGCAGATGTATGCAAAGACGTGAGACTTTCAAGTCAGTTTGTGGCAGGATATTGACTCTTTCCCAAACTAAAAGAAGAACACAAGTGCTGAGGTCAAAAATGCCACCATAGCTAACTGCCTGCACAGTTTCTGTAACACAGACCCCACCTCTCACTCTCACTCTCAGGACTCTGTTTACAAGTGACACACACGCACAGGTCCTGAAAGCTCTAAAGCAAGTGAACACCTATATTGGAGTTGGAGAATCACCAAGGATCCCAAAGGCCTGTGCTGTGTGAAAACAGACATGTTCAATGAATTTCTGACAAATACAAGAGTCTTTGGCAGGTCAAAATGTCTGTCATCATTCTGGTTCCCAAACAAACAAACTCATGCATCTTCAATGATTCCAGGCCAGTGGTATTCACATTAGGATCAATGAAATGCTTCATGAATCTGTTAACACGTGTCTACTCTGTGGTCTCTGACTCTACAATTTGTCTACTATTCCAAGAGCCCAATGAACAAAGTGGTTCATTGGGCTCTCCACCACACTATACAACACCTGCACCACACTATACGACACCTGAACAACAGCAGAAATAATGTCAGGATGATTTTCCTGGATCATAGTTCTGCTTTTAACACTATTAAAGCAGGTAAACGGATTGTCCTGCTGCATCTGTATTCTGCAATTCTTCATAGCCAGACCATACGTGATATGGATGAGAAACTGGATCTCTTCTGAACTTACTGTCAGCACAGCACCACTAAAGGGCTGCTGTCTCAGCCCTAATCTTTGCAGCCTGTACACCCATAGCTGTGTTTCCACTTGTGATGGCAGTGTCATTAAAGTATGCTGATAACACAGTCATCCTGGATTTCATAAAGAGTGAGGATGGGTCTGCATGCACTGACTTAGTTATTTTTGATAACTATTTATAGAAAAAAATGACTTCATCCTAAATGTAGACAATATGTGAATTAACAATAGTTTTTGAAAAATACACCCCTCTTCTGTAGTCTCTTTACATCAAAGGGACATACTATATGTAAAGAGACTGGACAACCACAAACTCCTTGACATACATGCAAGATTGACCCAGATTGGACTTTAGACACATCCATGGTGGAAAAGGCCAAGCTTTTTTATCAGGGTGATCAGGAAGGCAGAGGTGAGCAGTTGACCCCCTCACTCAAGCCCACAGAAGACTGGTAGAGCATCCTCACTCCCACCATCCCTGTCTGTATGGAAATACCACCCAAGCAGAGAGGAAGGCTCTCCAGACAGTCATAAAGACTGCTGAAAGGATTATTACAACCAGTCTCACATCAATGAACCATATATACACCAATAGTGCAAGTAAAGGCCACAAAACTTCATCAGAGTCAGCCATCAGCCTGGTCACACCCTCCTCAGGTTCAAACAGTCAGCTTACAGTCTGGAATGCCGCAGAGTGGACAGTCTGATCACACACACAACAGCATCTTTACCACCACATTTAGACTGATGGAAAAAATAATAACTGAAGTTGGAAGCCTTATGCACTTATAGACTGAATAAAATGCATATGATGCACTTGTACTCATCTGTAAGCACCATAATAATTTTAAAATGTCTTGTTTTTTATTCATTAACAGGCAAAGGGAAAATGTGTCCAGTTTATTATATTATATACTTTATAATTTATATTATTTGTTTGCTCATTAAAGCTCTGTACTATAGGCAGATAAAATTTCTGGTTATGATCGCTTTTGGTATTGGCTCGTGTGGCAGGGAGGGCTGTATTGGATATTAACTCGCTGACGCCTGGCGGTCTGTCATTCCAACAGACAGCCTCTTAATGCCCTAATGGCTCATTTACATTATTGACGAGCCATCCCTGCATCACCTCAAACATAGACTATTTAAAGGAAATAATTTTATGCAAACTACATATTGATGCATTAATGATCAATTGGTTCTTGTTCTGTGTGATAATAATATGCAGCTGTTGCAGTGTGATGCACATTTTCAATTAAGGACTAAAGCTGAGTGCTAGCTAACTCAAACAAGTGGTGTGGCTTTTCTGTTTTTCTGTTGATCCGTTTATACATAGCCTGTAATCTCATTGGGTTAAAGATGCATGTGCGTTGTGTGCAAACATATGCACTATGAAAAAACAAGAATAAAATTTGGGAATATTTGGCAGCTAAAATGCAACATTAGAATTATTTTACAGCACTACACCCATAAATTTTTACTGAAATAATTACATTATAAAACACTCTAACTCGGTTCAATTCAGTTTTTAGTGACACCAAAAACTGTGTTTTCAATGTCTATCTTAAAAAGTGATCATAAAAACTTGACATTGTTCCCTGTTAGTACAGTAGATGTGAATCAATTTAGACTCCTTAGCCCTGTCAAACTGATGATCCAAACGCTCCAGATTTACATTTTTCTCTCATCCTTTTTTCTTTTCATAAAGCATATTATACATTTATGTTTTAAGGTTAAGAAACTGTATTTTTGAACAGTTTGTTTTAGAAAAAATTAAGAGAAAAAGATAAGAATGAATATGAAAGCAATTTTGCAAAAACCAGAACAGTTACAACACTGAGTAATATGAAAGCACCTTCATATAACTGATGAAAAAAAGTCAATATATTGGATGCATGCATGCATTTCATCATTATTTAAATTGCATTTTTGAGTTTTTATTTCATTTATCTATTTTGTTGTTTTACTTGATGTACATAAAATATAATTTTTAAATCAGTCACATAAAATACCTATATGTCTCTAAATCAAAGGCTTTCCTGCAACAAACAGACCAACAAACCAAAAACACGAAGGTGGTTAATGACTTCTCCAAGGCATGACAAACATCGCATGTTACATCAGCATCCTATATCATGTCATTAGGCTTTCTTGTTCTTTGTTAAAATAGTTTTAGATGTCTTTAGAAATGTCAAAGAAGATCAATTTTAGGGTTTGACTATTCAACTGGTGCAAACGCTCTATAGGGACGTCTCTCTTCTAAAAAATAAAATAATCAATAATGTGATCAGTTACATTTGTTGTGTACACAGTGATGCAAATAGGGTCTGCCAGAGTGTCTTTTGTGTCTCTGACAAATTGGGTGTATTGTTTGCATGCAGGGAGATTACCTGTCTCTCATAGAATAGCACATGGCACGGAAAGACACAGAAGATTTGTCATTCTGATTGATTGGTGTCATGTGTAAATGCTCATCAGTCTCTTGATTTCTAAGAGCTGTTCTTGAAAGAATTAACTCCTCGTTCACCGACTGCTTAGAGAAATGAGGTAGTGCTGTTAGTTTTCTGGCGAGTCTGTGACAGAAAGATTCATTATTATTCCTCGTGTGGACTGTGAGGAGACACAGGGGACACACTTGTATCACTTGTATCATCATTTATATGTATGACCTACAAGGTAGACAAATGCCATAAATTCTCAATCAAAGATTGATGTCCAGTATAAATCAATTAAAGTTCTTAATGCAGCTCAATTTTAGACTTTCTGTTCATCAATTTATATTTTCTTTATATGTGCAAAATATGTATCCTGCACATACTGTACATATGCAATGGTGAAAAACTATATTTTTAGATTTGCAGTTATTCATATCCCTTAATGAAGCAGCCCAAAATGTTCCTTTTTGTGCCAATGCATTAGAACCACTCACTGCTTTACTAAATGAAGAATGTCATAAAACAGCTCCATTTTCAGTTTCTCAGTCAAAGACTAAAGAACCCATCACTGGCGCTTTGGGCCTTCATCGTCCATAGTGCCCCTTTTAAAACAAATGGCTACCATCTCCACTAGTGCTCACAGATTCTGTTCAGATTAATGGCCAAGAATAAAATGGTCCTCCTCACTTTTAGCCCTTCCATATATATCAGCCCGGAGGAAAATCGTTTATCAGGACCCTTACTGGTATTAAGTATGCAGACTGCTATCATTATGACAACATATCATAATGTAAAAGGGTTTTGGTGAGTGGTGGTTATGCTGTCAGGACAGCTGATTTAGACCTTTACAGGACCTTTTCCAGGACCTACACAATTCTGTATAGGTCTAAATCAAGCTGCTTAATTTCCAGGAGATTCATGTTCCCCCCAACTTAATCTTCTTTACTTTTGCAGGTGGCAGTAGAGCTTATCACAGCAGTCAACAAACGAAAGCCAGGCTACACCCATGACAAGTTGCCAGTCCAATTTAAATATGTAAAAAAATAAACAACTATGCACAAATGGGCTCAAAACTGTCATTTGCAAAATAATAACAAAGGTTTTGAAATAATTTCAGAAAACCTGAGAAAATATTTAACAAAATCAACTCAAAATATTTCAAGAACATTTGGCTTCTTGGGCATAAGAAATAAAAAGGATGGTTGAATGTTGCACACTTTTGCACAGCATTACACACACAACAGTTATACATTAGGAAGCTGACCTAAATTACATTTGCATTAAAACAGTTGACTGCTACATTTAGTTTATGTATAACTAAGGCCGTGGGCAGAGATCTGACGCAGATGTGAAGCCTGTGATTACCATTTCATTTTTACCATTTGTTCTGAACTTGGCTACAAATGTTTCATGACTGTGCAAACTGTCTGACGTTTATGTTAGATGCCTCTATAATAACCATCACCAGAAGAAAATGTTGCTATGATGAGACATATACATACTTATAGATGCAGATTTGCAAGGTAACATCCATGCAAGTCATTATATCCCAGCTGGCAAATTACATGGTGAGGAAAGCGTGTGTATCAGGAAAAGGAAAATGATGTGGTAAAAAAATGAAATCAACAGAATTCTAAACGACAGTCTTTTCCAAGTTATGGCATCAAAATGAGTACTGCTGATTCTGATAGAAGATAATAGGGTTTGGAAAAGGTTCCAAGATGTCAAACGCTAATATCATTGCACCTTCCTACTTGGCAGAGACATCTTTACTGCCTGTCCATCAACTAAGAGGCTTTTCTTAGGCATATGACAGCGACTGTCACAACTGAAGACTGTGATAATTGTTGCGGTCATGTCTACAGATACACGTTATGATTTTTGAAGGACAGAACTTTACAGCTCTGTGATATATTTTAAGTATTGCAAAAGTGCTTAAATGTAAAATTAGAAAAGAATAATTAAATATCTTTTGAACTGTTAATGAAACCTTCTGACCTCATTAAAACAGCAATTATATATTTAATTCTAACAAGAATAATGCTCAAGAGCAAAATATATTGAAGAAACACACTGCATGTACATTAAACAGTGAACCTGTAGCAAGTAGTGCAGTGTGTTAGTCTCTTTTTAGCTCTGTTGAGCAATCAAACAATATTGCTCTTTCTGGTTAAGCGTTGGCCATGATCCAACTTAGACAAAATGCAATGTTAGCATACTATCCTATAATGGCACAGGCAATTTAGAATTGCTACTTACTTTACAGCATTTGATATACATACCTTAATGATAGATGTAAGGACTGTGTAGAATTTCCAGTGTGGGAAACATTTCTTTGCTGTTGTTTTACACTGAGTCAGATTATTTGCTGTGAATATCAACATTACATGGTGATTTACAAATAAGTTGACATCATGGCAACTTCCTTCTGATGCAAACCATTT
>SSNP01000035.1:1771524-1821850 GCA_006937955.1 Pachypanchax playfairii
GCTTTTCTTAGGCATATGACAGCGACTGTCACAACTGAAGACTGTGATAATTGTTGCGGTCATGTCTACAGATACACGTTATGATTTTTGAAGGACAGAACTTTACAGCTCTGTGATATATTTTAAGTATTGCAAAAGTGCTTAAATGTAAAATTAGAAAAGAATAATTAAATATCTTTTGAACTGTTAATGAAACCTTCTGACCTCATTAAAACAGCAATTATATATTTAATTCTAACAAGAATAATGCTCAAGAGCAAAATATATTGAAGAAACACACTGCATGTACATTAAACAGTGAACCTGTAGCAAGTAGTGCAGTGTGTTAGTCTCTTTTTAGCTCTGTTGAGCAATCAAACAATATTGCTCTTTCTGGTTAAGCGTTGGCCATGATCCAACTTAGACAAAATGCAATGTTAGCATACTATCCTATAATGGCACAGGCAATTTAGAATTGCTACTTACTTTACAGCATTTGATATACATACCTTAATGATAGATGTAAGGACTGTGTAGAATTTCCAGTGTGGGAAACATTTCTTTGCTGTTGTTTTACACTGAGTCAGATTATTTGCTGTGAATATCAACATTACATGGTGATTTACAAATAAGTTGACATCATGGCAACTTCCTTCTGATGCAAACCATTTAATTTTTTAACCTGGTTACAAACAGATCTCCATCCATCCATCCATCCATCCATCCATCCATCCATCCATCCATCCATCCATCCATCCATCGCTTATCCAATGTTGGGTTGGAAGGGCCACAGGTTCAGAAAAGAAACCCACACTTCCCTCACCCCAGCAACACTTTCCAGCTCTTACTGAAGGATCCCCAGAGGTTCCTAGGCCAGTGAGGATATATAATCCCTCCAGCAAATTCTCCATGGAAAAGCATTCAGGGGCATTTTAACCAAATGCCCGAACCACCTCAGCTGACTCCTTTAGAAGCAGAGGAGCAGCAGCACTACTACAAACTCCCTCCGGATGACCGCTCTTTTCACCTTATTTCTAAGGCTTAGTCCGGCCACCCTTCGAAGGAAGCTTATTTCAGCCACTTGTACCCACTGTCTAGTTCTTTTGGTCAAGATCCAGATCTCATGACCATAGGTGAGAGTCAAAACTCTCCAGCTCTCCGGCTTCCATCACCGATTGTGTCCATTTTTGTAATCATGTTATGTCTATTAGCAAACATAAAGATAGATGACACGTTTCTCAGTCAACTTGCGTCATTCAAAAATGAAGCATGTATATATTTGCGCTCATATGTTGTATTTTGAAACTTGAGAGAGTACTAGAGGCATGGGGCTGAAAGTCCCACCTCCATACCCACGAACAGTTATGATATTTTTAAAGGCTCAGATATTTACAACTCACCCTTAGACCCTTAAACCTATTTGGGAGAACATTGGTTCCCCACAAGAGAATATTTTAATTTGTTCAACTTAGACTAAATGTCCTTATTTAAGGAGACTTTATTTTATTTTCAAATTTATATTCATTACTTTGACATAAAAATGTTTAGATTTTTTTATTATTATTACTATTAGTAATTATTTTACAAGGAGGCAGTCGGACTCAAAATGCGAACTGGCACCAACCAAAAGGGGGGTGTTTTTATTTCTGATCTAATATCTACAATATCTATAATATATGTCTATAATATAACATGTCAGTTGTGGCGACAGAAAGAACAGAAAACACTTTTTAGTTCTTTGACTGTGTATTTGTTCCCTTTCATGAAACAACACTGCGTGACAGCGTCAACAAGAACAGTTTAAATTTGACACAAATGTCACATCTTTTTACTGCCAAACCAGTGGTAGAAATGGAAAAGATACTTTATATATTATTACTTAGAAACTGGCAGAGAGTATTGTCAGAGGTAATTAACTCCCTTCCTTAGACTTCCCTGACGTATTGACACAGGAAGAGAGAACATTCATGTCAACTCAGACAGCTGCCTGCACTGTTCAGATAAACATTTTTTTGTTTTGTTTTGATGCCTGATTACAAAATGATTAGCCAGCGCCTGTCTCCTCCTTAACCTTCACCTCCCCTGTAGCTTGACTGACAGGTGAGATGATACGATGCTCCTGTGTTTGCCAGCTTCTCTGTTGCACATTGTAGTTCTATGCCAGTAAAGCAGCATTGTCACCTCTGCTGTTAAATCTTTCCTAATGTGTCAATCTCGAAAAAAATATTTTTCTCTTTCTAAATTTATATTATCACAATCAATCCCTATCTGGGTTTCCAACATTTGTGCAGGTTCTGTTTTCTAGTAATACAACCATTAATGGATATTTACATCCACTCATTCACTTTTTTGATTGATACTGGGTTCATAAATGGGTTATCAGGGTAAAAGCAGATAAGAATGCAACACTGAGTGTTCATCGGACACTTTAATGCAGTCTCCAAAGAAAATATTATTAGGTTTATTTTTCTCTTCTGGGTAAGCAACAATCCTTCTGGTTGTTCATTGACTAGTATCTCATGATTAACACCAGCTTTAAACAGCTTCAGATAAGACACAACAGTTTCTTCAGGGAACATTGTCACAGTGCAATCTCATGGCAAGTTTTACAATATCCCTGCTTATTTTGTCAACATACATTAACAAATTTGATTATCAAATGACATAATATTACTTATTTTTCATTAGAAGAAGCTTTACTACCCAGTGGTTAAGGTGACACCGATTCAAAGAAAGCACTTTGTTTTGATCACTGATGATGTACTGTTTGATGACCGTGTGATAACTTGTTAAGATAAGAGCAGACAGAGCACAGGATGCCCTTGTGTTTATTTCAGTAGCAGTGGGGATATTCATTGGTCACCGATGGGGCTGTAGGAGCTCAAATTTTGAAAAGGATTTGATAAAAGCACGATAAGAACAGTATCTAGAATCAGTGCTGTGTTGATTTACTGTTGTTGTTTCTACAAATGACACACCACAGTCTCTTGCCTTCCTTCCTTAATAACATTTTAGACAGTTAAAGGATCAAAGGATGGTATAATTATATAATATCCTTATCAATACTCAAATTAAGGTTCTGAAGCTTGCATACTGTCTGTAAATAAAGGAACAAACAAGAACAAAGTAAGCAACTGTGACATGTAACATGTGTTTGTACACTTGTCTTACCTGCACAACAGTTGTATTACATGTAAAGCTTACAAAATCTTAAATATTGCTTTTACATTGTTGATTAATCTTCAAAATGATTTGTCTTTTTGGTCTTTTAAATAATGAAGCTATAAAACAAAGCATACAATAAAGAGTTGTTTTCTGTGCGTTTCATTTCAGAGTTGGAACCACCTTGGAGGTTTGCAACTAAATTTATTTCTGAAGTTGATTCTAAAATGTTTCCAGTGCATGCTTTTCATTAAACTACATACATTTTCTGTAAAGCTGTAAATGTCTATCTTTATTCTCTGCAAATGAGCAATAAAAAGTGATGTTTCGACTTTGGACCTAATTCACAGTAAGTGTATCCTCTAGAGTACAAACAGGATTATTGATAAAATCGCATTATGGTACAATAATAAAAAGTAAATTCTAAAATTGTGTTTATAAGTTAAAACAAATGGAAAACTGGCTACATAACTATAAAACAGCACTATGAATACATATATAGACATGCTTTACATTTAAGATATGTTTTAATAAACAGTGTTGTACATGTCCAAAGCCCTAAAGCTTCAATGATACCATGTTAACTAAATGTCATGAGTGTTAATAATAAACAGGAAGTGGTAAAAAGAAGTTTTGGAAGATCCTATGTTACTTATACTGGTGTCTAAGATTCTTCATAAAGTAGCCTGACTAGTGACTTGCTCAGAAACAAAATGAAGAACTACTTTTTTCCACTAAATGTCATCAAACCATTTGTATTAACCTTTGTGCAGTATCACAGATGTTTATGCTCTGTACTCACTCACCTGTGACAGAGTCATGTGCTGCAGCACATGGCACTCTGCCTTGGCCTTTGATCCTTTGGAGGATGTGGAATGACGGTCACATTTTAAGGCATGCTTTTGGTTCTGTTAAAAATAATTAACCAAGTCACTACAGAATAGAAAGAAAAAGAGAGAGAAAACCTCTTTACTGTTTTTTCACTATAACTAGAAAATGATGAAAGAAAAACTGCTACGTTTTGATAAACATGTGGTTGCATATGGCAGTTTATTTAGGTGGAATGGCAAGCAACATGTTAACTGTTTCAAAAGACTCTTGTTCAATTTCGATGTCTCACTTTTTGCAAATGCACTTTAAAAAAATTATTGCTTTCCATATTTGACTTTTTTGTATACACATTTTACCAATAATTCAAACACCAAGAAACAATGATTGATGCAAACTCAAAAATGTCCCAATGCAATTTTAAATAACTTTTCTAATAATTTGTTTTGGAGTTGTCATGATTATAACAGGCAAAAAAGTGTTTTTCACCATAAAATTACTGCAGTTACTGAGAGCTGATACTAAATGTGTTTATTTATTTTTGCTATAGACTGAATTGCATTTGACTAACTGCACTACTGTGTTGATAATCTATTAAACAATCAGAACTTTGAGTTAGTGAAGGCAGAGGACAAAATTATGTGTCCTGCTTTGAACACGCTTGCACATAATTTATTGGGAATCTCCTTCAGGCAACACAATCCTAAATATTCATGTTGAAATGTGATGAAG
Source organism: Pachypanchax playfairii (assembly GCA_006937955.1). Taxonomy (NCBI): domain Eukaryota; kingdom Metazoa; phylum Chordata; class Actinopteri; order Cyprinodontiformes; family Aplocheilidae; genus Pachypanchax; species Pachypanchax playfairii. Next base: position 1,776,226 of record SSNP01000035.1, read on the forward strand.
TCATATCTTAATTTAAAACCTTCAATTTTGCTACTACAGACTGGATGCTTAGCTGATTATAAATCACCTTGGAAACACATGGTGATGCAAAATCCATAATGTGAACATCATGCTTAAAACCATATTTAAGCATTCAGGTGCACTGCTACAATAGCCTGTTAGCATGCATTTTGCATTTATTTACCAATTAAAAATGCATTTGGTATGGATTTGAAAGTACTATGCAAAGCTGCAGTGCTCCTGTAAACAGATTAAGGTCCTGGGGGACAGTGTGGTATTGAATGATTAAATAGGCCTACTATGATTTATGATAATGCATAAGAAAAAAAAATTAAATAAAAAAGTGGGCATCTACCCTCAGCCCCTCCACTTCAACAGTGGATTGGAAAATTAGCATACTACATTTCTTAAGTTTCCAGTAAACATTTTATTGTAATATCTGATGTATCTGTTCTTTCTCTAAAATCATTTGAATCATTTTGCATATCATACGCCATGTGATTTTTAATGATCTGAACAACATAGCTCATGTATATTTTTCCTGTTTTACACAAAGAGATACATCCATACATACAGTTTTTTTTTTCAACTGATTTGAAAATCATCCTACTCTTCTTGATATCCAGGTTTTAGCACAAAACAGGCCATCAGCAGGAGCCACACAGCCCATGTTAAACAGTGAGTAGATGTGAATGCGCCATGAGTGGAAGAGCAGTTCGTTAAGGCCTCTTTCATTTCAACTGACGGGTTGAATGCTCCTCAGAGCAAAGGGAGATTTGGGGCTTCACTTTATGTGACAGAAGAGATTACAGAGATAATCCAGCCTGCCCACAAGGGAATCCTCCACTCTTCAACTTGCTCTTATTAAGTGGTTCACACTTACATTTGGTGTAATTAAGCAATCTCTTAATTTACACCTATTTGATTTAGCTATTCTGTATTCATCAGAGCAATTGGACTTAATATCTTTTATTCCATGGCTCAACTATGTTTCATTCTAAGGCCAAACTGTTATCCATTTAGCTGGAATTTTGCTAGACTTTAGACTGAGTAGATGTGTAGTTTTGTATTACAATAGAGCAGTCCAGCAATACACCTAATTACATGAGTTCCTGGTAGAGTAGTATTTCTTTTTTTAATCCCATATACTTAGCAGTGTTACAGCAAGATGCTGAGCCCAACATTTTTTGAAGACTTTTTTTATCACTTTGTTCTTATTTTGACATGTGAGTTTCTCAGTCAAACCCGTTTACATAGACACTGCCTTTTCCAAAGCACATTCATACTATTAATGTTATATTATGTTTATTATGTGAGAATAAATCTCATTCTCTTTTTAAACAGTATCTGAAGAAACGGACCAATGCATTGCCATAAAACCCCTATAACAGGGTGTTTCCTCTTCCTAGCCTCACTTTAGGAACCTTTGAAATGTAATTAGATTTTATCAGTCAGTAAAACAAACCCTCTTGTCCAGATCAAGATGAGTGTATCATTTGATTACAACACTATACACTGATAAGAAGGATTTCTGTATGAATGAAGATATGACCTTTAGTCCTGAGTGACTCTTTCAATATGAGGCTTTTTTTTCAGTTTGTTCTCTATGTAATAAAAAATAAATATAGAAAAAAGCAGAATCCAGGTAACCTAAAAGTCTAATGATGTTATCAATAATAACAACAATAATGATAATAATAGGAAAAAAAAAACTACTAATAATGTTTTGGATACTGCGTGTCATGTTGTGTTAAATGTCTTAGAACTGCCAATGAAGACCATTAAATTATTAGAAGTGATAATTTGAGAAAAATACATTTTTCATGTTGACTTTGATGAAGCTCAAACTTGAAACCTCTAAAATCTGGCTTTTAGAAATAATTCATAGACATCTCTACATGGATGTCTACATCAAAAAAAAAAAAAAAAGAAAAGCAAAAGGTTTGTTGCCCCAAATTCAACACCTGCACAGGCTGCTAGTGGGGCTAATTCTTGTCTTACAAATAAAACCTGTTTTTATTTATTTATTTATTTTTAGTATAATTAGATACTTTTATTTTGAAAATGTTGCTATTCTTTTTGGTTGAGAATGTTTTTCGCTGTAAAGTCACTAAACTGGATACATTTGGCTCGGATTTTATAAACACTGTAAACAGAGAATACTGTAACTAGTTTGGTCAAACTAATGAAAGAGTGGAACTGTGGTTCAGGGGTCCAGTCTTGACAGGAGCAATATGCATCACAGCTGCCCTGCTGTCACTTTGTGATTGGATTAAAGTTTGTCTCGCATTGCTGCCAGCTTTGTACAAACCCCAGGTGCTTCCTGTTGCTGGGTCTTGGAGGTTCTTTAGAAGTTTAGTCTGATGCTAAATTGCTCCAAGGTGCTCTCTTTTGTTGAGTTAAAAACAGTGGTTATATGTATTTGAAACCCAACAAAACTTTACGTAAAGGTTTTACATTTCAGTATGATGTCAGGTGGCTTCTAACTATTAAAAGTAAAAACACATAAAATCAGCATTCCTGTTTTTGAACTTCAAATCTAACACTCCCTAATATTTATTGACTATCACAGGAATATCACTAGATTAATAGCATTCCAATTATTTTGTAAATAATAGTGATTGTCTACACAAAAACAAATTTATTCTATTCCAGTTAATTTAAACTTCCTTCTTTTCTGTTATCTTTTAACAAAGAAGGAATGGAGATTCTGTGTTGTACTGCAATAACTATATTCACCAAAATCAATAGCTCAGAAGAAAAGAACCATAATGCAGTCTAACTGAGGGGAATAAAATCAGATGCAACAAAAGAGGACAGACAAAGTAAATAAGGTGATTTGTATTGAAGAGCAGGCTTTTCATTAAACATAGACCATGTCAGTGTTGACCTGCAACAATTTCATTTTGAAACAAGTATATTTAAATGTCCCCATGGTGAATTAAAAAAAAATAATATCTGCAGCATTTCCCAACTGCCCTCAACAAAATAAGCACAGGCATTAGAATTTAAGAATTTAACTTCAATTTCTCCCTTCCAGTCCTAAACATTATTGCACCCTTTTCAGATCTTAATTAAAGCGCTCCACTCCTCACCACTTTCCATTACTTTTCTGAGACCCCTATGCAGCAGGATTATGGGATTACACCAGAAGGGTCCATTCCTGTGAAAGCCCTCTGTAGCAACCAGTCTGAAGCTCAGATTCCTGCGGTACAAAAAAAAAATCTTGGCAGAATTCGTTGGAGGACCAACTAAGATTTGGCTTTTGTAAGTAGCACAGCAGGTCCCTGCCAGCCATAAAAAGTAGGTTTAAAATCAGAAGAGACGGTGAAAATAGGGTAAGAAGATTCAAAATAAAGGTTTTTGTTTTGTAAAAAAAAAAAAAAAAAGAAAAGAAAAAAAATCAGTTGACCTTTGATGGTAAATGGAGGCTGTGTGCTTGTTCATATTGACAGGTGTAGCTGTTTGCTCTATTAGTCCCCTTGTAGTTCCCGTCTTAGTCATGATGCTGCTATGCTCTTTGTACTCATGGGTTTATACACAATCCTACCACGTACACTCATGTTTGCATTGCTCTCCAGGCAACATATCAGCTATCAGCACAACTGACTTGGACCACGTCAGGGTGTAGTTATGCACTAGGAGATCATGCAAAGCTGTCAAGATGTTAACTCATGCTGGAGTAGTAACACTGGTATGAAGCCTGCATGGCTGGTCCTGCACTGAATTGTCCATGACACTCACATTAATGATCTGCTGCCACCATACCGCCATCTGTACTCTGCCCAGAACCGCTACAGAGAAGATAAATCACCACACTATGGTAGTTTTATGCATATTCAAAATTGTTGTGGATCTGTCACAAACTATCAATGAGCAGCTCATCTGGTTTACACTTGAAGACCTCACCAAAACCTTGTTCATTCCATCTCTGTTCTGGAAGCTTTTTGTCATCCAAAGGGAAGGTGGAATTAAAGATACAGTATGTAAGAATTTTACAGTGAAATACACACACAACTGTCTAATGTCTTAACGATGTTGAAAAATAAAGTCACATTGTAACAGATCTCGATCTCAGCCAGCTGGGTGGTCGCTAGTTACGGTCATTTTAAAAAAGCTAGCCCGGACCGGAATCATTATTTACACGTCCAGACTTCCTGGTTCCATAACGAATCACATGTAAGTCGGCAAGGTCACCAAGTTTTCAACACAAGCAGCTGTAATTCCACAACAAGCTGCAGCAAAAAGTAAGAAACCACCAGATCCTTCAAACTGATCAGACAAACTGCATGTGATGGGGCGTTCAAATGCACTTAGGAAAACTCAACACGAAACAAATAGACCTTCAGACATTCCCAAAAATTGAACAAATACAAGAGAAACAAAATGAGAATCAACATCAGAACTGGCAACTCAATAGAAAAATCAGGGAGGGGAGGGGGTGAGTGGCTGAGAGCAGATGTCTTTTTGGGTTTTTTTTCTACATGAACTGCGGGATTTGGATTTGACAACAAAATCTAATTTTTACATACTGTACCTTTAAATATAGCAGTTTTTAACAAATGTATCTCTGTATATGACCTATAAATTATTTCTATACAAGTCCAGTTTCATTAATTAAGAATCTAGAAAGGCAGATTGTTTTCAAACACATTACAGAGGCTTAGAAATCTGAAAGCATTTATTTCAACAAGAACAACAAAGAACAAAAAAAAAGCATTTTATTTTGTGCCTCTCTCTTGGCTGATCTTATAGGTTCATAATGTAACCTGAAAATAGTGTGTGAAACCAACAGCAGGAGAAAATGAGGTTCCCTCGTCAGAAGGTTGTAAACCAAGGTAGTATTGACCTCCTGCTGTTTCTCTCTGTGTGGTAAAGACTGTCTGGCCAAAGTAGAAGCCATTATCATAGTATACAATCAAACAAACACACACACACAAACAGATTTCAAATGATACAATCCAGCAAGACGCACTGATTAAAAAGATGTAATTTGAACACATGAACATGTGAATTTCTGATGCAATTGTTGTTGGACTACCACAGTTATCATTGGTGGTGTAAATGTTTGTGCAGCAACAGACAAGCAAGATAAATCAAATGAGGAGTATGGAGTTACTTCACAATATAGAAGGAAGGGAAGAGGTGGTTCTGTCAGCTTGTTACCATGTGTGCAAGTAAACCATATAAATCTACACTGTCCTTCAAAGCTTCAGTCAAAGACGCTCACTGTCAGATCTCAGCTGGAACCTTTCTGCAAGGCGTTTGCATGAATTTTTTGTCCAGGTGAAGGAATTTCTCCTCCCAAAGTATATAAACATGCATGTAATATTAAATGTTGATTCTACACTGACATCAAGTATGAGCTTTTCCTTGGCTCTTTAACTGCTGGCACACCCTTAGCCTTTCTACCAATGGCATTGAACTGGACAGAGTTGGAAAGAATATTTATATCCTGAACATCTATTATTTTACATCCTTGGTACAATTATATTAAATTTTCACAATGGACCTCATCAAACCTTGACTGATGTGAAAATGTAACTGATATCTCTGATATGTGCTCCCTATTAGTCACTTTTTTCTTTGAATTATTTTTAATTAATCTTGTGTATGTAGAAGCTGTGAGGTGAATTTAGCAGCATTACAGCACAGAATGAAATTAAAGGAGGGGAGAACAGAGGAGGTCACACCTCAATACACAGACTAAGATGTGATTAAGACACTGTACTTACACACATGATAATCTCTATTGGATATGGATGACAAGGTTTTAACTTTAAATTAAATGGGAAGTAGGAAGCCCTTTGAGTGTGAGCATATGTGATATCTGTTGCCAGAATACATTTTACGTGTAATTAACTTTTCATGTCAGTGCCCCAATCAGCTGAGTGGAGTAAAAATATTGTCTCTTATATTTTATTGCTCAGATCTTTTATCTGCTGTGGTGAACAGCCTCGTGCCCTGACCCTATCAGTCCAACTTAAACAAACTGCGTCTTTTCACACAAAGCCTGAACAGTATGCTGTCCTTCCTTGCCTAAACACGATTTTTCTAGATGTCCCTCTCAACACAAATTCATCAGGCCTCCCACCTAGTCCTGCAGAGTCCCTTCAACCTCAATTATATGTTAGTTTAAAACTGATTTTAATATTATTTTTCCCTGGTGCAACCTTCTAATTAGACAGTGGTTCTTTTTATAGTAACTGTGAAAAAAGAAGATTTTTTTTCATGCTTAGAATATTTAGTTCAACAGATGAATGGGTATGACTTAGAATGCACTTTAAAAGAGACATGATGGTTGCATCAGTCAAATGATTTTAAATAAAAAAAAAAAAAATAGTGAAGAAATACAAATGCAGCTTTTAATTTGGATAGTTTGAGTACTGAAGGAATTCATTCCTTGTAACCCCCCCCCCAAAAAAAATACAAAAAAATCCTGAAAAAAAAGCTGTTTAAGTTTTCAGTGGTTAAATATTAGCATTAATTATGAGTTTAACATTTGTTTATTTTTAAAATTTTTGCAAGTTTGCTTTGAGTGAAGAAACTGCACATTAAAGACATATTTACTTGATAGTTTGCTTGGCTCTATTTGTAGCCTCCTGCACATCTGGCTCTTAAATTACTGCTGCTGAATACAAGAAGAAATTTACAACAATCCTGTCAGGATTTCAGACTGGGCACAGAGCCCAGCTAGACCCCCAGCCCCTCACCTTACCTCACACAACCCTTAACACACATGGGGGCCATTATTTGTAAAGTAGCTGCAGTGGCACCAGGGAATAGTTTCAGAACACTGTACATAAGTTTGTGTGCTGGAGCACACAACCTTTTGTGTGTTTACATTGTTATCACATCTACACATCTTCTGTTAGGTGGCAGAACGGGGACAGAGCGCCGTATCAAGAAGGAGACTTGACAAAATTATTGTGCTTTTCAAATCCTAAACTCGCACCCGTTCTTCTCTGCTCTACAGAAGTTCATACACCCATGCTTATTTCACTTTATATTTTTGCTGTGTAAATTTGCAATGTCTTTGTTGAGGCTGAACATCATAAATCTCCATAAATAGTTCTAATTGGAGCCTAAAATACAATATAAGATATAATTTAAAAACAGAACAGGAAACAAGACATTGTTCATAAACTTTGAGAAAGTAAATGCAAATCTAAATAAGGAGTTAGGATGATACATATATTCATTTTCATACCTGTTTTGATGAGGGTAACCTCTTAGAATTACAGCCTTATAGTAAAGGCACTGGATGGTCAAGACTTCGGGTTGTAGACGGCCCGTCTCCATGCAGTATCGAGTGAATTAGGCTGTGGTTCTTCAGAAAATCTCAGTCAGCCTCAGTAATGTGCTAAACCCAAACTTGACTTATGGCTGCCCAGTAGAGATTTGGCCTCTAGATTCTAGATTTGCACCGCACAGAAGCAGAAGAAGTTTCATCACAAGCACCACTGACAGAAAGCAGGACAACAAATGAAATACTGTGTACCTCCATGATGAGTCTATAATCGCTCTAACTTCTGTGCTTTCTGGACTGAGCTTCATCAAGGTGTGCCAAAAAACTTTGTTTAATACCAACAGTATGAGGATGTGTTTTTAGCTTGCTGGTCTAAACAGAACCAAAGGGCAAAGATGTTGAACTGCAACTTCCTAACAAAGCTCCAGAGGATACTCCCAAAAAGGTTAGCTTTGTCTAGAAGTGGCTAGTTTGAAAATTTGATCTTCCTTCAATGTAATGCTTTAACTCATTTTTACCAAATTCATGTAATGGAAATAAGATTTATTTTTCTAAAGTGTGTATTTATGTAGGAGGATTGAATGGTCGTATAATCCAAAAGTAAGTGGAAACCAACATCTTTGGTTTCACTTCTCTATACTTGTGTAAAACCATGAGGTCAGTGGTGTGTTAAGCCTAAAACACTCTGAGTGAATTTAAAGCTCTCTCCTTGTTAAAACCTGCTCTGAATGTCATTACAAAACTTTGAATGTGAAGAACTGTAATTTGATACAGAAGAAGGTGATGCTTGTTTAGTTAGACTCCGTTTCAGCATCATGATTTTCTGCTTGCCATAAAATCTGTTTTCCATGCTATGCCTGTTAGACGCCATGCTCTGCTATTGACCTGGTGTGTCTACTCATCTATTGTCAGAGCTAGTCCGTGTTTGCAAGAAATTAAATATTGTAGTCTGTTCTTTTCCCATTTGTATTAGTCATAATTCAACTTTTGCACTTAGCTACTTCTTAATAGATTTATAGAATTTATTTTTAGCATTACCTCAGATGGCTCAAATGCATTTGTAAGACTTTGTACATGACATATCAATTAGTCACAATTGCTGATGAGATTTACAGTTTAATTTGTAACTTGCAGTCATTTATTGATCCGGAGAAGCTTATTAGCAATATCTTCTACATGCTTTTTCAACAGCGTATATTTGTCATCATGAGCAGCAGGCTTCCTGAGAAATCTATGAATTTGTCAGTTACACTGTGGGGAGGTAAAAAAAAAAACATCCCATAATGTACAGCTCTCTAGTCTGTGCAGTACTGTAAGCTTATTGATACTTGCTCACGTCACAATACACCAAAACGTAATTTGTCATTCATCAACTATAGAAGGATGTCTGTCTATACTTGAAACAATTTGCCTATTTTAAATTAGAAAATGGGTAAGTAATTTGACTTCTGTAGTAAAGTAAACTGAAAGAGTGCCTGGCTTTACACTAGTGTAGGTAAGGGCATCATAGCGTCACAGGTTTCATCTGAAGCGAAGAACAAGCTTGAAAACCAATACCACTTTGAAAAGTTAATTAAATTATGTTGTGGTTATCTCACCTCTGACTGGGCTGATTCAGCATCCAGAGCCTTACCTAATATCACATGTGAGACCTGTAATGTCACTGGCTTCAAACCGTATCCTTGCCCCATGTTTGAATTTCAAAACATCTGTTTGTCCCAGATCATTTATACAGCTTTGCTCTAACATTTTTATTGGCCATCATCAATCTTGCTTAAAACATCCAGAGATTGGCTAGCTGGGGGGAGGGGGGATTGGGTTGTGTTGGTTTGATAATGAGGCCTAAAAGAGGAAGGCTGATGTCAGTGGGTGGGCTCAGGGAAAGGGATTCAGTAATTAAAGTGTACAGGTGATTCATTCAAAAATAAGGCAGTGCATGGGAGTCTGACAACATCCCAGTGAAGATGAAGCCTAATTGCAAATGTTGGCTGTAGCTGAAATGAATTATTTGTAAAAAGCTGTCTGGCTTTGCAGAAATCTTGCTGGGAGGATAAGTTTATTCATGAGAGCTTTAACTGTCTTTACTTTATTTGTGTTATCATATGTAAATACAAGATGCATCTAAAACCCACACTATGATATAAGAAATCCAGCAGAACATGCATGGTTTTCTTGGTGAGGTCTTCAAGTGCTTATTAAGAATTCAGTAAACCTCTTTTTACATGTGATACAGCTTGATAGGTGCACAATGATTTTTGAGCATGCACAAAACTTTCATAGCGAGACTGTGAGGGTTTATAATTAAGGTAGGAGCTCAGTGGAGTTCTGGGTGAAGTGTGGGGGAGGTGGAAGGCAGTTGTAGCAACCTTGGCGGTGTGTTTGTGATGTGGCTTTGTCATCAAGAATTTAAAGCAGGAATGGTAACACTGGCCTCATGCTTAGGCTACGACCCCATCATACAGTAGCAGCATGGCTGCATGCTGATGCAGGCTGAAGAAGAATGGCTGGGAGAGTGATGCCAGTTAGGGCCCGGGGGCCCTGTGTGGTTTCATGGGAAAATGATTTACTTTTGATGTTCTGTTTAATTATGAAACTGTTAAAAAACGTGTATTTGTTTAAACATTTTTTTATGATTATCATACAGGAAAAATATTAACATTATTTTTATAATAATTTTAAGTGGCAGATACGTTAGACTTTCCTTGTGAAAACCTTAGCTGGAACAATTTGAGACATACTGAAAAGTCATTGACCTGCACAGGACTTATTCTGCTTTTAACATGTTGACCCCTGGAATAGGAATGAGCACAACCATGACCCTGAACAGGATTACGTAGGTTTAAAAAATAAGTGTGAGGGATCCAATGAACACTGACTTGATGTTCATTGTATTGATGACCTCTTCATATTAAAACTCATTACTTTTTTTTAAGTTGCCTTGTAAAAAGATAATGGTTCAGAAATGTATTAAATAGTGTGCATATTGACAGCTTACGAGTGAATTCGTTTTTACATTGGGATGTCAATATTTTAAAACCACATTTTTAACTACTTTCCAGTTACCAAACTGTTAAAGAAATAATGAAAAAAAAAGTAAAAAGTGAGGAATAACTGCTTTAGAATACAGACGACAATTCAAACACAGAGTCCCATATGAAGTAAGGGATTTACTGACTTTAATCCTTTATCAAACAGACCACACAATGAAGCTAGGCTCTAATCTAGAGGTATTCACTGTCCATTTCCAATGTTTGAGCAGAGTGAATCCATGGGGTACCCTGGCGTGTAACTGCTGTAACCTTGAGTAGGAATCCTACTATTCTGTCCTCGGTAATTGCTGTTATTACCAAGAAATGAATCTGGTATGTACTTATTTCATGCTCAGGTGAAACCGTTCCTGAGACAAATATCCTGAATGAGTTTGTTCTTGGTGACTGGACACAGAATCTCAGTTTTTATTTTATTACTGCAAGCCAGAGAATAATTCAGAATTTAAATGTTTGTACTTTTTCTCTTGATTTGGAACTTTAGGCAGTATTAGGACATTAAAAAATGAGTCAAATTTTACAATAATGCCAAACAAAAATTATGAATATACTGTTTTTGGCTTGGAAACATTTAGTTATCAACCCAACCCCCCTACCATATGGGGGAAGGGGTTATTTTAGTGCATATCAGTGTCCATCTGTTGACTGTACAACACTGAATTTACGGAAAAAAAAAAAGTGTCGGTACAATTTTGGCAAATTTTCTGAGAAAATATTCAATAACAGTTGACATGATGATAAGGATGTCACATGATCACTGCAGCACAGTCTGCTGTTGACGCCATGGCTGATTGCTGGTCTGGAAAGAGAAAACACTTAGAATTTTGTCACAATAGTTACACTTCTGCCAAAAAGATTCCAGAGATCTGCAAAAATTCTGTTAGTATTTTGAGGTAAAAAGAATAAAAATATTCTGGATTTTTATACATTTACACTTATCAGTGGTTCTGGCTCTCAGTATGTTGACCAACTGTGGTTGTAACATTGTTGGAACAAAAAAAGAAAAAAAAAACAATAAAAGGTTTTTGGCTCAATTTCATCTACTTCCAAGATGCACAGCTGGGGATCCAGAAGTTCCAGCAACACTTGAGGTGTGAGAAGAAACTTCATTTGATTGGTCAATGAGGTATTTATCAAATTAAAAAAGAGGAAAAAGTGGAAAAAAATCTTGTTTTATGGATGTGTATGAGTTTTTTTGTAGTTTGTTACAGTAAAGGTAATTAGTGCAATTTCTAAAACTCCTCTGATGACCAAGGGAAAATATTGTCATAAAAATATGAATCAATATCAAATATTATTTTAAAACATATACGATTTTTTATTTTACAAGAACGAATATGGAAACACAGCAACACACACACACACACACACATACAGACACTATGTTTTTGTATGCAATAAACTTACAACTCTGAACAATAAAAATAAAATCTGTAAATTATAAATCACAGCCCACTCTTAACTTCTGTAGCAGAGCGAAGTGCCAGCACCACATTTAACAAAGAAGTTTTGTTGCTTTTTATCCGTGAATAATTAATTCCAGAAGCTGTAAAAATGTAGCTATTCATGACCTTGATAGTGGGCACATTAAAGTGGGGAGTGTTTGCTAAACGTAAAATTATATGCAGCTAAAAAGGCATGGCTACATCACTGGAGTCACCCCAGAGTAAACAAATGAGTTCAGCAAGCAGAGGAGGGATTACCATATCTCCACTTAACTTATTTTATCCTGTGAGAATCATCAATATTAAAGGGTAAGGAGAGGGAGAGAAACTGCTGAGGTGGGTTTTTAGCAGCAGGGTGAACTGCTGTGTTTAAGGATAGAGATAAATGAGAGGTCTCCCCAGTAAACATAGTTGTTTTATCTTCTCTTTTTTTAAAATACGACATTTTTTCATTTTGAAACTTCTGGAGTAAAATTTTATCAAATCTTTTTTTTCTGAATTTATAGAACTGTTTTCTACTTTTTCACAGTTGTACAAAAATATTTTATTAGAGAGTTTTTACATATTTGTTGCACACCTAATTTTTTTTGCCGTCATTCTAATGTATTTATTAATATGCATTTAATTCATGACTGTATTCTGCAGCTATCTGCAATTTTGATACTGAATCTGGGTAATTCTAACTGAAGGGTGACCTGTGTTTGTGTGCCTTTGGGCTAAAAGTCAGCAAATGTGCTGTGCTTGCCTGCCAAGCCAGTGTAAAGCATATCATATGGAGGTAGACAGTGCCTCAGGGCTGTCAGACACAGCATGATGTCGTTGTCAGGTAAATGAATCTGCAGGGATTGCTGATCTGTAAATTTTACCTTTGTTTACCTTACTAATGACATTATGCACTCTCACATAAAAAGGAACTTATTACGTTGTTTTTAATCTAAACACAATGCCATTACTCGCTGTTTCTTCTTTATATACAGCGAACATTAGGAGCTTGTATGCATCTATACAACCGCAAGTCCATGGAAACATGCCAATTAGGGCGGATGCAGCCCATAAGGGGGCTTGCTCCTACTTGCCAAAACACCATCTCTACTTCCAGCTGATATTAGTTATCAATATTTTACTGGAAACCATTAAAACTTTAAAGAGGCTGCAATTAGACAGAGAAACAAAGGAGATCCTTCACAGAGTGCGGTCACGTGAGGTTGTAAAACATGCCTTTAAAAACCCTCATTTGTTCTTATAAAGTTCACCCTGTTTCTAGAAACTGGGGGCAGATGTGTTTCATGATAAAGATTCTACTTTTATCTGCGGTTTACTGCAAGTTCTGATGGCTGCAAGAAAGTCTACCTCATAAGCTTCTTCAGGAGATCAAAGCGTTCTCAGGAATGTATTGATATCAAATAAACCTTTAACCCTTACATACTGTTCAGGTCAACTCTGACCTGTTTTGACATTTGACAGCTCTAAAGATATCCTAAATGAAGGTCTTTCAGTCTAAGATTTAATTACTTTTTCTATACTGACCCAAGATACCATTGAAAATATACTTTTTTTTTGCAGGTGCTACTTTTTTATACACTGAGATTGTTACAGGAACAAAAATGTACCAATGTTGTTTAAAACAGACTATGAAGACGTATTATAAATATACCAGAGCTGCTTTTTTTAGCTCTGGTGGTTGAGGTTTTGGTAGTGAGTATTCCTGCAGAAGAGGCTCTGGTCCTTCAAGTGAGGAAGCAAAGGGATGTCAGAGATGACAGACATGGAGGAAAGGCTCTATGATGAAGATGAGTGTGAGGTAGCGCGGCAGGCAGCAAGAGAGATCTAAATCCATCAGTTGTATCTACCTGCTTTTCCGGTGCAGGGTCACCAGCACCAACAGGGGAGCTGGTGCTTATCTCCACCATTCATCAGGTGAGAGGTGGGGTTACACCCAGACATGTTGCTAGTTCATCACATGGCCACACAGAGATGAACAAAAATCCACACACACACATCTAGGGTCAATTTACATTCACCAGTTAACACAACATGCAGGGTTCTGGCCTGCTGGAGGAACTTAGTGCACTTGGACTCAGCAACAATCACAAAAGCAATCATAAAAAATAATTTAAAACATAAAGTTAAAAAGGCCAGAAACATATTTGCACATACAGTGGGGCAAAAAAGTATTTAGTCAGCCACCAATTGTGTAAGTTCTCCCACTTAAAAAGATCAGAGAGGCCTGTAATTTTCATCATAGGTATACCTCAACTATGAGAGACAAAATGAGGAAAAAAATCCAGAAAATCACATTGTCTGATTTTTAAAGAATTTATTTGCAAATTATGGTGGAAAATAAGTATTTGGTCAATAACAAAAGTTAATCTCAATACTTTGTTATATAGCCTTTGTTGGCAATGACAGAGGTCAAACGTTTTCTGTAAGTCTTCACAAGGTTTTCACACACTGTTGCTGGTATTTTGGCCCATTCCTCCATGCAGATCTCCTCTAGAGCAGTGATGTTTTGGGGCTGACGCTGGGCAACACGGACTTTCAACTCCCTCCAGAGATTTTCTATGGGGTTGAGATCTGGAGACTGGCTAGGCCACTCCAGGACCTTGAAATGCTTCTTACGAAGCCACTCCTTCGTTGCCCGGGCGGTGTGTTTGGGATCATTGTCATGCTGAAAGACCCAGCCACGTCTCATTTTCAATGCCCTTGCTGATGGAAGGAGGTTTTCACTCAAAATCTTACGATACATGGCCCCATTCATTCTTTCCTTTACACGGATCAGTCGTCCTGGTCCCCTTGCAGAAAAACAGCCCCAAAGCATGATGTTTCCACCCCCATGCTTTACAGTAGGTATGGTGTTCTTTGGATCCAACTCAGCATTCTTTCCCCTCCAAACACGACAAGTTGAGTTTCTACCAAAAAGTTCTATTTTGGTTTCATCTGACCATATGATGTTCTCCCAATCCTCTTCTGGATCATCCAAATGCTCTCTAGCAAACCGCAGACGGGCCTGGACGTGTCCTGGCTTCAGCAGGGGGACACGTCTGGCACTGCAGGATTTGAGTCCCTGGCGGCGTAGTGTGTTACTGATGGTAGCCTTTGTTACTTTGGTCCCAGCTCTCTGCAGGTCATTCACTAGGTCCCTCCGTGTGGTTCTGGGATTTTTGCTCACCGTTCTTGTGATCATTTTGACCCCACGGGGTGAGATCTTGCGTGGAGCCCCAGATCGAGGGAGATTATCAGTGGTCTTGTATGTCTTCCATTTTCTAATAATTGCTCCCACAGTTGATTTCTTCACACCAAGCTGCTTACCTATTGCAGATTCAGTCTTCCCAGCCTGGTGAAGGTCTACAATTTTGTTTCTGGTGTCCTTTGACAGCTCTTTGGTCTTGGCCATTGTGGAGTTTGGAGCGTGACTGTTTGAGGTTATGGACAGGTGTCTTTTATACTGATAACGAGTTCACACAGGTGCCATTAATACAGGTAACGAGTGGAGGACCGAGGAGCCTCTTAAAGAAGTTACAGGTCTGTGAAAGCCAGAAATCTTACTTGTTTGTAGGTGACCAAATACTTATTTTCCACCATAATTTGCAAATAAATTCTTTAAAAATCAGACAATGTGATTTTCTGGATTTTTTTTCCTCATTTTGTCTCTCATAGTTGAGGTATACCTATGATGAAAATTACAGGCCTCTCTGATCTTTTTAAGTGGGAGAACTTACACAATTGGTGGCTGACTAAATACTTTTTTGTCCCACTGTATGTGCAAAAAGAGTGTATTTTGTGTATGTGAGTTTGGGTACGTGCATGTGTGTGGGTGTGTAGGCGTGTGTGTGGGAGTGAGAGACAGAATAGTAAGAAAGTGAAACAGTATGTGTGAAATTTCAGACTTGAAAACGTTTTTGAATCTCAGGCTGTCATTTTTAGTCATTTTTGCGTTGTTCCTGACGTCAGCTGGTTCCTTGACTTCAAACGTAAGGGAGCTTACTAGAGCTGCGTTTGTTCACTTTGATTAGACTGCATACATTTTTTTTTTCTTTTAGCACACACATACTGTATATCCCATTTACATTGTAATCAAAATGTACCAAATTCACTAAATAAACTAATAATAAGACTAAATAAATCTAAATAAATCTTGATAGTTAAGATCTGAGTATGTAACATGCACAAATCATTCACGTGAAACTTCATTAATCATTCATAGAACAAACTCTTCTCTTCTTTTAGTCAACATGATGTAAAAGTAATATACATACATCACAGCTGTGAATAAAGAATAATCTTTTCGTGAAACACTGCTTGTACAGTGATATAATTTTGAGTTTAAATTGTTATATTTAGGTGATTTTTGCAAAGCTAATAAATAATTAGGGCACTTTTTATATATGCATGTGGTTACCTCCAACTACTGTTGTTCCACGGGCATTGGGACAGAGCTGTCTTGGACACTCTAAACTAGGAGGACTTTTCCGGCAGAATATGCATCTGCTGTGATGATTGTCATGACAGGGAAGCTGCAGTAATGAGGGATTTGACAATCAGTGTGACCATCTTCGTCATGCTAACAAGAACCTGCACTGCAAAAACACCCTATGATCTCAATTCTTTGTTATCTAATGCAACATGTTTGTCCCGATATATGTTCTTTTACTTAGGTTATGTTGTTTCCTTCCTTTGTCTTATCATGTCTTTTGAAGTCGTATCGTCTGAAATCTGCACAGTTTCTGAATCAGCCTGAGTGTGATCAGCCACATGAGTTTGAACCAAAAGATGTGCATTTGTGCAACTTCAGAAAAGTTACATTATATAATCATCCACTGGTGGTAAAAAAATCTGACTGGTGTTAAAAAAAAAAAAAAAATCCAAATTAAAATCACATTCTTTTCTTGAAAAACACTAAATCTACTGGATGAATCAAACAGAAACCATTTTTATGTTTTTTGGGGTCTGTTTTTCATGGGGCTAAAGCACATGGTGAATTCATTAATATCACTTTTATCAAATATTATCATCAATCAGTTTTCTGTACCTGCTTGTTCCTGCTCAGGATCATGGGAGGCTGGTGCCTATTTTTATAGGTCAAGGGTCAAAAGGTGGGGTAAAACCAGACCAGATTACCAGGGATATTAAACTAAATGTGTCAATTATTTGCACTTTTATTGCGGTTTTTCTGATGTAAAAAAACGACTTACCATCTTCTTCTAAATTGCCACTCTAAATGACTAAATGAGTTAGTCTTCTGAAAGGTTATCGATAGGTAATAACTATGATGTCTATGATATGTGCCAATTTTTGTGGAGAACAAGGAGCTCTCTTATATTCAGAATTGGAAATTTAAATTAGATAGATCAGCATAGAAGCAGAGGATTTTGTTTTTTAATTTAAAGTTGTTAGCAAACAATAATTTTGAATAATGTGAAATTGTTTGAAGACTGACCTTTGTATTACCTAAATCTACATGTTTTTTGTTTTTTTAATTTGCTTTTGTTTATAGTTTTTTGTCATTGTTTTTTTTTTTTTACCTGTTTTTTTTTTGGGGGGGGGGGTCTTTTTTCTTCTATTTGTTGTTTGTTTTAGTCAAGAAATACATGTGAAAATATGTGCCTGTAATGATGTGTAATTTTAAAATGAAAGGTTCAAGGTTATTAAGATTAAAAAATCAGAAATGCAAACAGGTACTTGTGTAAAAAAAATATTCCCACTCATGTGTTCATAATAAGCCCATCGGTGCACATTTCCTTTCATTCATTGCACATTCTGTGCCTTTATTTTTTGTCAAGGCAATCTACAATTTCAGTAAAAGACTTTATTTCTTCATCACTACAACTGAGGGTCAATATAATGTTGGGCTTATTTAATCAGGGCAATAGATGGAAAAAATGATGCTGTGTTGTAATTAAACTCTGAAGTCATACATTAAATGTATACCAGCAGCTCAAACGTAATTTGGGTTTGCTATTTTATGGCATGTTCTTGTTTGTGCCAGTGGATCCCAGAGTGAGATAGTATGTTGGCTACCGCACCAGACAGTGCGCTGGCTTTCTGACAGCAAATACTCTGCCCTTCTTCCTGTCATTTTTTTTATCTTTTCATTCCTACTCAAATTCTCTTCTTCTTCCCTTTTCTTTCTGTTTCCTTCTACTCATTTCAGAACTCTTTCACCTTTTTTTGTTTTGTTTTGTTAATTCCATGGTTTTGAGAGTTATTAACTTTACCAAGAAAGACCATGAATCTCCAACCTTGGAGGTTGTCTCTTTGGCCTAGTACAACATCCAAATTGGCAGAACTTTGGTGGAAAAGCCGAGGGGCAACCACATAATGACCAGTGTCTCAGGGCTTGGCTAATTTTTTATGTTCAAACAGGCGGCTGACTCTCAGACCCAGACTGGGGCTTATTTAAGGTTTTTAAGTGCCCTCCAGGGGTCATTAAACATTGCAACCTCAATCTCTGATCTGTTTTATGCAACACACACCAGAAACACTATGTCAGGCTTTGACTATCTTATCGACAGATTTCACTAAATCTATAGACATGTTTGAAATATTTTTCTAAAGAGGTGAAGAAAAGACAGACACTTTGAAAAGTAAACCTGTTTATCCTTTGAACACAAAAAATATTATACAGTCTTAAAGCTTTTGTGCGATGACTGTTTTCCCCTTTGTTGTCTGTACTGCTGCTCTGATCTTATCAGCAGTTAAAGGTCAATTATGCAACAGCTTGAAGACCAAAATAGATGCAAATACATGATATTTCTTCTCTTGCTCTCACGTCTTGCGGTCTGCTCTCTCTTGTCCATGTAATCTGACACATGCTGGGTTGTTAAAAACAATTCTGGTCTGTTTCCTTCAGTTGAGCGATGAGTGTTTATTTACATTTTCCACTAACTTGAGCTCCCTGCAGAGCAGCTGCTCTTATGGCTCAGTTATTCTGTTTTTTTTTTTTTTTTTATTCTCTCTGTTTCTTGCATTATGATGATGCTGTTGGATGATTCAGCCTAGTTTTACTCTGACAGCTTTTACACAAATCATTCTTTTATTATTTGCTTTCAAATTGTATTTAAAGATGAGTCTTAAATGATTTTTAAAAATCTCTATGTATTGTAATTAGCATACTTGCTGTAATGAAGCAAAGAAAGTTTAGAAAGCTAGTATACCTAGATGCTGGCAGTTGGCTCCAATCTGTGCGGGTGACTTCAGACTTTAAATAGGTTAGTGGGAAGAGTGCAGCTTACACAAATGTGTTTTGCTGTCTGCATTCACTAATTATTTGTAGGTATAAAAAGAATAAGGCACACATGGGCTGGAGTAAGAAAAATAGACCACCTCTACAGTGACCCACATAATCCATTATGTAGATGAAGACAATATTCACTGCTTGAGAGTGAATTCTTGGGACGGTCACAACACAGCTGTCTACATTTATATTCTTTTTGTGTGTGTATGTATGTGTGTTTACTCAAAGTAAAAAAAGGTAAGATGTACCATTAATCCACACTGAAGGTTTGCCTCTATATTACGATGCATATCCTGTACAATATACCAAGTGTACCTTGTTGCCCAAGATACTAATATAGTGTGTAAGACTGTTACTTTTATTGCTCTGCACAGTCATTGCCTCAGAGGATATTACACTGACTTACATTTATTTTCTGGAGTCTTACCCTAAAACTATAAACCAATATTTGTGTGAAAATAGGATGAAAATTTTCCTCACAGTGACAGTAATTGAATTGCTAATAAGTGTGCTTTATTGATGATGCAATACTTTTCCACTGATACCAATTTTTCATTAGAAAAACATTTTCTTTTTTTGACAAACTGATCTGCGGTTACAGCATTTTACCCACAAATGAAATAGCCTCTTTAGAAAAAGCTATCAGAAACTATTGTAGATATGATAACACTTTATTAATCATATCCAGTACACAAACACAGTTAATTACTGCACTGGAAAACCTTTATCTCTTTCTCGAAAGGCTTCTCTGTGGCTTTCCTGTGTGAGGAACATTAAGCACTTCTCAGCTTCTTGATAAACCCGGACTTTTTTCTTGAGGTCATGCTATGAAAGTGTGTCGTAACTGTTGTACAGGATGTAGATCTTTGATGTTTTCATGTGCAACTCATTTGTAACCTCAATGAATTTACCCTGTGGCCTGGAGAATTGTGAATGAATGGTGTGAAGCTCATAAGAAAAGTAAAACATTCCCGTCTTGTGTTGCTTCACATCAAACAGCTGACATTTGTGTTATTGTTTTCTGGGGCAACTTCTCACAGAATTTTTGTCAACCTTATGCAGTATAAGCCATAGGGATAATTGTATAGAAAAACAATTCTTTATTGTGGTCATGTTTTTGAACACATAAGACTTAACAGCTGCTGTCTCAGGGATTTTGCATTACCTAAGGTTTTTTTTTCCCCTCACAAGTCCTTTGTGTCACTTTGTGTCATTGTACTGTAAATCATTACATCCTCTCAAACAAAATCAGGTTATTTGACAGATTTGTTCTACAGAAATATGACATTTCACATATGTGCAATCAAACTATTACATACAGTATTTAAACACATATGTGGTTATACTTCAAGGAGAAGGAGATTTTCCTGAACTGAGCATAGTCCAACCCTGTGATGGAGTTGTATTTAAGTCAGTGGCTGGAAATGTGGCACAAAATAGAGCTACCAAAAGAGGAAGTCAGAAAAGGAAGGGGCGGCTTCACCACCTCCTGGTTTGTGGCTGAACAAAAACTGCCAAACATACGAAAAACCTAACACTGTGCAGTCTGTATCATTTGAATTATTTTCAGTTCAGCACAATCAATTCATAATTTGGCTTAATAATGTCTTATTTTGATTTACAATAATTCATTACCTTATGATTTTTTACACCTATAATGTGACACACCATTGTCTTGCCTAGTTAATTGGAGATACAGATAATTACAGGTATGTTAGATTAATGTGAACTTTTGAAAAACCTTTAAGCAGAAAATTGCATCAGAACTTAATTCCAACATGATACAGTTCTGGGTGTTTGATTTATTCCTCATATGTCAATTTGAGCAAACCCCACACACCTTTGAGAGAAGAGCCTTGTGTATACATGAAGAGATGACTAGCAGAACCAAGAAGGGCAACCATTGGTCTAGACCAATGGCTGGTTAAGTAACAAAGATGCACTACAAAATATATATAAAAATACAAAAAATATAAATGTGGTTGGGGTGGCCAATGGGGTAGCTAGAACTCGTGAGGTGGCCGCGGCCACACCTCCCAGCTCCGCCTCTGAGTGAATAGACAAGAAATTGAGGAAAATTAGTTATACAGAGGAACAAAACAAAAACATCAGATCATGAAATATAAAGGAAGTACAGCAGGATGAAGTTGTATTTGTTTTGTATGTTAGAGGATTTAAACATGAAGTTTTGAAATTTTACAGGCAGCCAATATAGAGGAAGCCACAGTTAGACAATCTCTTCTGCTTATTATTTTATTTTCCTCTAGACACACAATTGAGTTGAAAGAACTTACATTTTCTCTGTTTGGTTCTCTCTTAAACACAGAAACATATAATTAAAGGCCATGCATTTGTTTATATCTTTTCATATTTTTGAGCTTAGGTGGAGGAGCTGTCAGTGCCTTGTCTGTTCTGCTGGTGGTCCCTCCATCTGTCAGGGGGCTAAGTAGTTTTCCAACAGTACATTGACCCTGAATGTGTGGTATCGATTTCCTGTGGAGTCGAGCTGAGAGAGGTCATTACTACATGGCCTCAGTCGTGGAATGTGATCAGGAACAAATTCTTGAAATCCCATAGCAAAGGTGATACATCACCAGTCTCTGTAAATCATCCGTCCTCACCTACCCTGGTTGACAGCTGTACTGAATTCATCATCATTTAAGCCATAGACAAACTATGACTGGGATATGGAATACATCCGTCCTCTTTTCAACTACCTTAGACCTGTAATGGGTGAAGTTCAATAATTTGATTGCTGATGTTATAAGATGTTGGATAATGAACTAATTTTTTTCAGCATTGTTAAGACCCGGCTTGTTGTGCCACAATGGAAAATGAAAACGGAGTACAATGTTGAGAGCTTAAAGCCTAATCTATTAACTGTGCAAAAATTTTAGAAAATAAATGTTCTTTAATGTAAAACTGTGAAGAAGCTAAAAATTCCACAATTTACAGCGAACGATCATTAAAAGATTCAGAGAATCATCTGCATCTGCTCTGAGTAAAAAGCTCATTTAAAATGGTCAGAACCAAAATGAAATTCTGTTCTATCACTGGATTTGGTCCAAATTTAAAATTCTTTTTGGAAACCATGGATGTTGTGTCATGTGAACTAAAGAAGAGAAGGACCATTCAGAATTGTGCAGATGTAAAAAGAAGAGAGAATGCTAAACAAATGGTAATCATCTCCTTGTTCCAACTTTGTTTGAGATGTGTTTCTATGAAATGGTTAAAAAAAACAAACAACATCAGACATGTTGTTTTTGGGTTTATTAAGTGTAAGAAATGATGTATTTTTTATTTCAATTTTACTCAGCATCCCAATTTTTTTGCAACTGGAATTTTTAAGATATTGTCTTATTTTCTTTAAATACAATATTTGTTTTACATATTTAATGTTCCTCCTTTTCTTTCTGGGCAGCAAGCATGGCTATTACTGGCCTTGTCTCAGAGGGAGCAGTCTCTGGTGCCTTCCAGACTGCAGCTCAGAGCCTAAACTGCAGGCCCCATGTGGAGGAGAGCAGCTTACAAGCTTTACCCACCAGGAGAAAACTCCCTCTGCACAATGCTTCTTTTCACCGAGTTCCTCTACAGGCGTCATACAAACCAACCACAAGACTGGGGTTTAATAGGGATGCATGCACACACAGATACACACATGCAGATGCCAGATCGTATATACATCTGTCTTCTTATTTCCTTAACACTAAGGGATTAATACAACACACCATTAATAGTAATAAGCAGCATCGGGAGTCCAAAACTTTTTGATATGCAGATACTTTTCTCTTAACATTCTTACAATAAGACAAGGATTAGGTTGCATCAAAGAAAGGAGACTATAATCAATCGATTTTTAACTTAGTTCCATCAAAAGCAAAACTTCAAAATGCTCTTACTTTCTTATTTTTAAGTTGCCTCAGTATCAAGCAGCTGGCTACAAAGAACAGCTGTTGGATAGCTTGAGCATCCTTTGGTGGTTATTGTAGAAAAGTACGGCCTTTGCATTGTTCTCCCTTTGATCCACTCAGTTTGACAACTGACTGCCTCAGTCTCACCAGTGAGAGTGAGAACGGAGGGAGACTAATCTATCTGAACATAGAAGATGGCCTTTACCATGCTCCAAAACCCTGTGGAACATGGTTTTGGCTTTGAATGATCCTTTAAACTATCGATTGGCTCAGATATGACATTTGATAGCTGAGAGAAAGAAGACAAAAAAGAGAAAGAAAAAGCCCTGGAAAACTACTTATAATACTATAGGGAGAATGTTTGTTGAGGAATTTTCTCAGAGTTCATCATTTTCATGTCTCATAAGAATTAACAATTTTTTTCTAAGCAGAATTTGAAATGAATATCTGAAATAAAAATCATACAAACAAATAAATTAAGTCATACAATTTAGAGGAAATAACACTAATGGCACATGACAAATGTTAAAAATAGAACTTAATTGGCAACAGTTTGCATAGTTCTCATGTTTGAGGTTTTAATGTTGTACAGCAAATACATAAATAAGGCCATGGAGTTGAAGAGGTTGCAGTGGTTCTTCCTGTTTCCACTTGTGGTTTCCTTGTCTGTGGTCTGCCTCTGGCTATCATAAGAACAGGCTCCCTCATACAGTTGCTCTGTCCATGCACCACATAATTCAGCTTGGGTGGTACAGATCACCCTGTCCTACAGCAAAGCAGTGAAAAGACGCTGCTCATTTCTTCCACTACTCCACTACTTGCATTTATTTTCTTAGTTTTTGATGAACGGGTTGTGGAGTTCTGAGTTATTGGATTCAAGTGATTTGGAACAGACTAAGGTGCAAATAAAAACAGTTTTCTTAGTAAAATTAATTCAATTAAAAGGGAGTTAAAAAGTAGTTCCACAAGCTGTATTCAGCCCTCAATAATCCATTGTATCTGTTCATCTATTTTATCCCTTTGCACTATTTATCTGCCTTTCTCTCTCACCTCACAGCATTGACAACAGTGTAATTTGAACTGTTTTCCCAGGAGGCTAATCGTTTACTTCCTGCTTGCAGAATATGCAGGTATTGATTAGTTATCAGGCACTAATTGGGGTGCAATGTCTCTCACCTTAAGACATTTAAATCTATGATGGAAATGGCAGAAAGTAAATAGGCTAATAATAATTGTAAATAGTTCAGGCCATCTTTTTCTGTCACTTATGGTAACATATCTAATTTTATCCCTCTGACTTACATCATAAGGAAAGATTAAGGAAAGGTGAACGTTACAAAAAAGAAGATAAAATGACAGATTACCTTATTTAAAACACAAATAGTAGAGGTGAATTCCCACTGAGCTTCCCTGCTATCTACATCCACGTAAGAGCTCGTTTTTTTGGTTTCAGAGTGTACATTGTTAGCAGAAGTACTGACCTACAAGTCTTCAAACACCAGGAGGCATGCACAGCTCTCTACATTTTTCTGCTTCTCACTTCGCTCTCCTCTCCTTAGCCTCTCTGGAAAACTGTGGGCAGCTCTGGCCGCAGTTCCCCACTGTGCTGGAGCACAGTGCAGAGAGTGGCTGGAATGGGAGTAGACAGTTAATGGGCACTTAGAGGATGGTGAAAACATTTTCCTCTGGAGAAGCAGTGGTTTGGAGTTTTCTCAATGGGACACAGCCAAGCCAGTGCCCCATCACTTACTGCATTATGCCTATTTTTTTGGCTTTTTCGCTTTGTCTTTGTTTCATTTTGAATGCCAATATCATATTGTGGTTATTCCAACACGGGTATTGTGTTTCTTTCATTAATTACAATGAGGCAGTCATTGGCTATTAGCATAATTACATTACAAGTTTTTTCATATAATTAAAATAAAATTGATGTTCTTATTGGTATATGTTCATGTTTTGCTGATTTCCTATACACATTTATACCCCTAACTCTCTGATTTTGCCTTCATCCAGTCTTGGCTTCTGTTGCACAGAACAGGTTTGGCAGATGGTAAAACTAGTCTGCTTATAGTTTTAAGTGAAGCTTTGAGCTTTATGCCCAGCAGCACTGTCTTGTGATGGGTACTGGCCATACCCCAAACCTCACATCCAGTTCAGACATACAAGAATGTCATTGAGTCTGGTGTCACTTTAGGATAAGCTGGAGCCAGTTGCACATTTTCCAGTCTTTTTTCGAGCTCTTGACTATATAGCTGTTTCACTGTTTTGTTTTCATTTAGCCAACACCCCATATACGTATGTTTGGATGTCCGCTTCGACTGACAAGTAGATTTGAGTGTTTATTTATTATTTATTTAGTTTTCATTAAAAAATGACTTTACGCTTTTTAAGTGTTCCTTGGCTAACAGCACAGGAAACACACTTAAAGCAGACATAAAGTTTAAACTTTTTTTTTCTTGGAGAAAGTTTACGTTCTACTTGCAAAGTCTTATGCATGTGTTTTAAGGTGAAATATTGTGTATTTTGTTTACTCTTTATATATACATATTTGTTAAAACTGAACTATGGGAAATAGTGACGAGTAGTCACAATTTGAAGAACGGTCAATGTGATTACACTTTTAAAATTAAAAGTCTCATGGGAAAATCAAACTGTATCAACACCCCCAATGGGACGTAGCTTGAATTAAATCATTTAAGAGCAAATTTGCATCATCTGAAACAAGTTCTGAACCTCACAATCAAGCTAATCAAACACATTTATAGTCATTACATCTGAATTAAAAAGTATTTATTGTGTCATCATTTTGTCCACTGAAAAACATCAATGTTATTTTGTGTGATGGGATTTGCTGATGCAGAATGTATTCTGCCAATCTAATGTTTATCTAAGTACAATAACAGAGAGATTTTTACTGCCCCTGCTCAATTTGAACAAAGAGAAAACCTTAACAGCTGTCTCATGCAAAAATGATGAGGTGTAAGAAGTCTTAATATAGCAGTTCCTTGAACTGCTAGTGTTTAGAGGTTATGTTAAGTTTGGAGGTTAAGAGGATGGAAATTCCCTCTTGAATGAGTCCTGCACTGAGTAGCTGTTATCTTGACTCATCCACTAGACCCTCTCACTGATTCTCCCAACCCTGGCTACTGTCCTCAGTAAACAAAATACATACTGATCCTATACTTCAAGAAACCTCCTTAAAAATAACAAACTTTTAAATACTTTTATTTGCTTCTGTAAAAGAAAAGACAGAAAATGAGGCCAAGAAAAGGTTGCATATTTTAGCCGTATTAACTAGTAATAGAAAGTCATTCTTTCCTTACTTCTTTGTTTTAAAAGATATGTCTTGATGCCAGTGGTGTGTTGAACATTACATGAATTGAACATGTTCAAGTAAACATTACAACATGACTTACATGTCAAAACCTGCTAATGACTCCTGACATCTTGTACGTTGGACATTTTCTGCCTTGTGTATAAAATGTGCCAAAGAAGATTGTTGAAGTAGAGGAGCTTATTCTCTGTGAGAGTGAGGGATGTGTGTGCTTCTGGGTGAGCTGCATTCTGCAATAGGAAGCAGATGTGTCTAAAGGTGACCTCCTCAGCAGAACAATCAAGCTCTTAAGGCAATGGAATTGACTGGCTCATGCTTTCCTGATTCTTTCCATCTTCTCCCAGTCTCAGTAGATGGTCATCAGATGGATTTCAACTCCAGTTCCAATGTATAGACACTGTGTAAATTGTAAATGAGAAAATAGAAAATACTAGCAAATACTGGTTGATTTTGAATTTGATGGCAGCGACACATCTCAAAAAAGCTGGAACTATGAAGTTTACCCTTTGTGTAACATCCCTCTTTTTTAAGAGCTGCATGTAAACAGCTGTGAAGGGAGACCAGTTGCTGGAATTCTAGCTGCTTAACAGTCCTTGGCCTCTTTTGTTTCATAAAGCACCAAGTGATTTCTGTTGGTCTATTGGACTGCAGGCAGACCAGTTCAGCACTCAGACTCTCACCTGTGAAGCCATGCTGTTGTGATGGATGCTGTATGTGATTTAGCTTTGAAAAATAAAGGCCTTCCTTGAAAAAGAAGTTGTCTAGTATGGAGCAAATATCCCTCTAAAACTATTATTTATGTTCCAGCATTGATGGTCATAAAGTTTCTAAAAAAAAAAAAAATACCTTAAACGTTGTGTGTCTGTGATACACAGTTTATCAGTGACCATGATAATGCATTACTCTGTCAATGAGCCAAAGATGTACTTATGTCAACTTTTGGAAATCTCTGTTCTGTTCAAAATTTTTGGTTTCAACCTAAAAAGCTCTTAATGCATCTCCTTCTTTTTATTCCTCAAAATGTATTAGATGCCAGTGAGAGATAAATACCAAATTCCCTAAAGGCCCAGGATGACCTCCGGAGCTCATCCAGCACCCTTGAAAGAAAACATGATGGTATGTTAAAAAGTCCCTTTTCTGGCCAATAGAGTGTCATCACAAAAACAGTTTAGATATATTCTTCTGGTGAAGCCTGAGCTCTTTTTTCCCACAAGAGAGAGCTGTTACAAGTCATTCATCCCTCATTTGATTTTCTTGAAAGGTATTTAGAAGCTAATAACTACTGTTCCTCATTGGAGCTCAATCTAATGGCTTATTGGACTGTGGACTTATTTGTATGTTTTAGTTCGTTTTTCTCCTTTTTTGTGGCATACAATAGAGTTAATCAGAGTACTGCTCTGCCTGGATTTTGTTCTCTTCCTCCACACTGTGCAGGGCCAGGCAGGGGGAAGGGAGAGATGAGATTTATGTCCTTCTGTGACACATGCTGCTCTAGGTCTCATGTTAATGGAAAATTGGATGTTTAAGAGTCTGGCAAAGAAAAAAAAAGCTGCTCTCTTTAAATCCTCTGCTTGTCAGCCAGTGCAACAGCATTATAACTAAAGTCCAGAATGATAAGACTGTTAATGACACTAATATGTCATTTTTTTCAGCAAACTTTAATGCCCCTTTTGCTCCATGTTAGAGTGCAGCTTTGAGCTGTTTTGAAAACAGCTTACATAATCTGCATCACTGGTTATATAAAAAAGACTGTGTTTGTGACAGAAAATTATCCAGTTTGAAGAAGCTTGAAAAGTGAAAGAAAAAGTTTAGTGTTGGTAAACCGATTTTGAGTGCAACTTATTTCACAATTAATGATCAGTTTATCAATATGTCTTGCCATTCATGGCTTGAACACTGAAATGTCTGTCAGTAACACGGGCTCACAATGCTTAACCTAACGTCTGTGGGAAAATGAGTTGGGGCATAATTTTGTAATCTTTTCTAAACTAGGAAAGACCGTTCCACAGTTTCAAGCCATCACAGTTAGCCTTTGTCCATTCAAACTGACATTCCCATAATGCCCACGTGCTTCAGATGCCTTATTCTTCCTTGTTTCTTCAATTCTGTTCTTTTTCCAAGAATCTCTTTCTCTCTCCTCTCTGTTCTCAGTCTCAGCATCCACAGTCTTGTACAAAATAAATACAGACCTTCACATCTTCATATCTTCTTGATGCTAAGACTTGTAGTTCATGAAATGCATTTCAGTTTGTAAGTTGAAGAACCAAAAAATTTGGCAAGTGACTGAAACACCTTTTATTAATTTACTAGAATTTGCTATAGTGATAAAAGGAAAAAAATAGTAGAGACAACAAGATTATAAAAAATGCTAATTATTACAGCGTGAAATATTCTAGAGTTTGGACTTGTTGTCATCCTATTGTCTCAGTATTTAATCTTACAAAAAATATCAATGAATCAATTAGTTTTTAAGAGTTTCTTAAATACTTTTGCAAATTATTATTTAACAGTTTCTTGGGACCTTAAAAAATCTTAAGTATACTGAAAATGATCAAAACATCTTCATTTTATGGATTCTTTAATAACTAAAATGGCTTAAAAGGTTCAACATTTGGGATGATTTGACTCTAGCTGTGGGAGTTGGTTCTTAAAAAGCAACATAATGGCTGAGAATTTTCTTAGAATTTTGTCACCAGGGGAAATGTTTTGTCCTAGAAAGCTTATACGGCGCCAGTCAAAAGGGTAGCTTAGACAAGCAATGTGTTTGCTACTGAACCATGAAAGACATGTTATCTCATCTGTAATGGCCTCAGCACCATCATCAAGCTTGTGATATACTGCCTGGAGATGGTTATCACTGCCGGACATCCCTGTGCAACACTTCAACCCCAGCTCAACCTCATCAACCAACCAATCCCTAAAACAACAATAGGGGAGACAAAAAACAGAGCTGTATAAACCACAGCAGCTTCTCTTCCTCTTGAGCACAAATCCTATATGGCCACTGCTTCCTGTGTCAGAGATTTCAGCAGGATTTTATCCAGGAAAGAATGACTTTTCTCTTAGCTAATCCTTCTTCTGTGCTTGTTGAGGGAGAAACTCGACTGTGGTGGAAAAAAAATGTACCATGAAAATATCTTGAGGAGACTTCAAATAACAACAAGACCAACTAGTATTAGTTTGGATGACTCATGTTGTGTGTTATTTTCTGTGTGTTCAGTTATCTGCCTTATTCATAACCTTTGATGTAGAAAAGAGTGGAAAACTGTGTTTCTAAAGGGTGGTTAGCATCTGATTTGTGAAATATTAGCCTACAGATTACACTGTTTATACACCACACAAGGCCACTGTATCAAATCTCATCAAACATAACAGCTCTTATCATCTCCTCTCTGTCTGGCACTCCTTGGAGATATGCACGCCTCGTTTATCTGGTCTAGAGTGGGTATAAAATCTTCCAACCAAGCTTGAATTAGTGTAACAAGATCTAGGCCCTGAGACGCATGCCTGCCACAACAAATTGGTCTCATGTAGAGAGAAAGAAAAGAAGGAGGCCAGGAATATGGCTGTGAATCTAGTGAAGATGTAAGCTAGCAGAGGGAGGTAATCTTAGAGCCCTCTTGGCCTGGAGGAGCATACCCCCTCCCGATGCTCAGCTCAACATTTGGCAGTGGACCAAATCGTGAGGACAAACATCATGTCATCTTCAATTAGAGTTTTCAGTGTGCAGACAAGCATGGAGTCCTTTTTTGTATAACTGTCTTGTTTTCCCCAAAAAAATTGTGAATATATTTAAAACCTGTAAATCTATATTTTAAACTTAGGCATTGTGGGGTAAAAACACCAACTGGCCATTTCTTAAAGACTCACTCAGATAAAAAATGTGTTTTTCAAGTAGAAATCCAAAGTTTTTTTTTTCTTAGAGGGCACCACAGAGGGGACAGAAATGTGTGCACACTTGGTTGATTGATAGGTGTATGTATGTGGATGCAGAACGCTATTGGTTAATTGATGAGCGGTGCCCAGTTAAAATTAAATGTGCTTCTACGGGACAGGTGGCATCCTACATCCGCAATTTCACATTTTTTGCTGTTTTGATTTTTTTTTTTTTTTTTTACAATTTGATTTGCTTTACATTGTTTTTTCCATTAAAGATGAAAATTGTTTTCTGTCTCTCTGCCAAGTTACAACTACATAGCAATGGCAATAATCCACTGATTTCAAATGTGCCACACTTCACTTTTTTGTTTCTTATTACAAGGTATTTCAATATTTATGTACTGTTAATCACAACCTGCTTCCTTTATTTTTGAAAAATGTTGCCCTTGAATTCTTGCCAATGTGCATAGTGGCAATACTCCTGAGTCTCAAAAAGCCCCAGACTATTTATGCTTTGCCAATTTGGCCACAATATTCAAGTACAAGTGAGGACAGTGAAAAAGGAAATCAGACAGTCTTAGTTATATATTTAGCTGTCAGGCCATTTGTGTGTTCAAACATTAACATTTTTTTTTTTTTTTGTGGTACACGTGCAAAGAATAACTGAAAATATGAAACAAGTCAAGCCAAACAGATTACAGGCCCAATATACTGTAGTCTTACCATCTTATTTTTTTTTACGAATACTGATCACAAAAAGTAGCGTGTGGAATTTTGAAATGAAAATGGAAACTGCAGCAAGTTATGAGTTGTTGCTTGTCACTTTATTTTACAGACACAACTGTTTGTTTGTTGGAGCACCAATACGTTTTCCACAGCGGTTGTGTTGGCTAAAAGCATGTTTTACAATACTTGATTACTTGATTAAGAAACATAAAGAAACAAAGATGTTTTTAACAACTGGCAATGTTTCAGGAATCAATTTGCTGCAAAAAAAACAACAAAAAATAAAACAAAAACAAAAGATAACCACATACGATAAATAAAAACATCTATATAACAAAACACATGAGATGAATCAATATTTTTTGATGATTTTTTTTTATTTGGATTTACTCTTTAACCTTACCTATCTGAATTTGATTATATGACATGATTATATGGCAACTATTACTGATGATAACGTCACAGACTTCCAAATATCTGAATTAACCTTTTAACACTGTAAATTCTGGCACATTTTTCTTTCTGATTCTTGCCAAAAATACTCACCATGTTTACCAAAATAATCCTTCTGTTCAAACTCCTTCACTAAAGAGCTACAGACTTTATTTCTCCCACTGTTGGCTGCCAAACAAAAGAGGTTGACTTTGAGAATTCCTGTCTTGGCAGCATTCCCAGATTAGAACATGCCTCAGCATGTAGAGGTGCAGAAAAGAACATCTGGGTAGCAGAATTATGGCACATTCACATGATGCACTTCAAATACTGTGTCTGTAAAACACCCCCCGCAAGCCATCTACTTACATGCCCTTTTCAAAAGTTCAAGACACTGAGAAATTGTGTGTGATTTTGTGACTAATCAGTTATTTAACAGTTCTGTTGCAGTATTTATTGGCATAGTGATAAAAATTGCAAACTTGAAAATAATATTGATAATATTTCAAAGTAAATTATTTGAAGAGTTACTTTCACTTAGCTTGATTTCATTTTTTTTTACTTTTTGTTTTCATTGGTTAAAACTAGACCCTCACATGTTATCCTTCTGTACACCAATCTGGTTAATTAGTATTTAGTTTCTTCAGTTTCAGTAGCTGCAAAACTGCACAACTTTCTGTTAAATTAATGGCACAAAGTTAATTTCTTTTATAAAACTTCACTTACTCCATAACTTCTCATAAGCTTAGGTTGTACGTATTTGATCAGGTTTACACACCAATCAGTATGTTTGGTTTAGGACTTTAAACTTGTTATCTTTATCTTTGAGAAGCTCTGTTAATGAAAAAGGTTCACAATGGCACTGTTGTAACACTGTGGATATTTGTATATCATTAAAGTGGGAATTTATTAAAACAAATACTTTTATGGTACATGGCATGTACTTGTATAAGACTTTTCTTAACTCCTTACTTCCAAAGCGCTTCACACTACGTCATTCACCCATTCACACACACACTCACACGTTTAGTGATAAACTACACACATGTTGTAGCCACAGCTGTCCTGGGACACACACTGACAGAGGCGAGGCTGCCAGAAACCACTGGACCCTCCGACCACCACCAAACAGGCAAAGTGGGTTCAGTGTCTTTCCCAAGGACACAATGGCCAGGCGATCTTTTTCCAGGTGGAGCAGGGATTCAAACAAGTGACCCTCTGGTTACTAGATGACCCACTCTGCCGCTTTAGCCATGGCCGCCCTGTTATGTGAGACAGGGCAATATGATGCCAGCATGCATTCAGTAAAAATGTGCAGATTCAGTTGAGCAAAGCATTTTCTTTTGACTTGATCAAAACTTGGTAACAGATTAAAATGTGACTAAAAACACTGGTGGAGGATTAGTTTCAATAATGTATTAATTTAGGTGATAGAATACTGACTAATGTCTCCTTCCTTCACATGTAAAGTGCCTCTGTGTTGAAACTCGGATGTCAACCCTAGAAAATAATCCACATAAACATTTGTTGCATGTGTGGCTTCCTGGGATGAAACTGAGAATATACTATTCCATGGTCACTAATATAGTCTCAGTATAAAGGGACTAACTTTATACTTGTTTGATGTTTAATAAACTTCTGACCTCAGCGTTTATATATTTGCATCCCTCACTTTCTGTTTCTCCCAACCAAAGGCTGCTGGGGTTAGTCTGTGCCTGCAGGGAGGGATTCATACGTGCAGAATTACTACCCTGACTGTGCCACTCAACTCACTCATCTCCTGCTACAGGTGTGTTGTCTGATCTGGATGTCTGAGGGAGTCAGTTCTTTCTTTGTTCTCTTCCCCCATTATTTTGTCTCTTCCAGGAAAGGAACGCCTAGCAATGCCAGTAAAGTGTCTAGTGAAGAAGTCACACCCCATCCATCGACCCTGTTCATGTCACTCACTAAATTGAGGTTATGGTTCACTGAGCTGCAAAACTTCCCTGAAATACTATGTCAGCTAAGAAACAAGCACAGATGACAGATAGGGAAGCCATGCTAAACCAACCACAAGTTTGACAATTAACTTGTCAAATGCACAACTGAAACCTCAGATGTTGTGATGATATGAGGCAGTTTGGAAGTGCCTCTTTGAGTTTCCTTTTGTGGCCTTTGGAGTTTCTGAGAAAACTACTTGACACCCATCCTTGAGCTAGCACAAGTGTCTCTTTAAAATCACTTCAGAGGAATCAAAAGCTAGTTTTAATCAAGGACAGTTTCTTACATCTGACTTTTTTTTTTTACACAGAAGAGCACAGGAAGTCCTTGAGAGTTCTAACAGAGTTTAGCTGTAGGTGAGTGGCAGTGGGGATCCCCAGCATCACAGGATGTCTTGTATGAATATGCGGCATCACATCCTGCCTTCCTATCACTGCTGTACCACTTCACATTACAGAATAGGCTTACACATGCACACTGAACAGAGAGCATTCCCACATCAGGTTTACGTTCAGTAGTTTCCTGTGGTTTTTAGGTTTACTTGCCTCTGCTTTTGGGTCTCGCCTGCTTTCTAGACTTCTTTCTCATAAATCTGAAGCTTCGTTTCACAAGAAAAAGGAGGCCTTATTGAGATAAAAAAAAAAGATCAGTTTTGCAGTATCTGTGTCTGACTCAGTGCTCATTGTGCAATACTGACAGAAGTAAAAGACAGAGCACTGATCAGTGGAATAAGCTCTTGCACCTTCCATAAACTCCTCTTCGCCTTAATTGACGAGTGTAATTTGATGGCATTCGTAACAGAGTTAGAAAGCAATTAGCGTCACGGCCCATCGACACAAACAGCACAGAGAGGCCACCTGTGGGTCACTTTTTAATTTGGTGAAGTGCTTAGTGCTTAGCAAAGGAGTCTTGCTTTGATATACTCAGTAGATGGTAAATCCAGTTAAAGCTAACTCCACAAACTACCCCACCAACCAATATCCATCTAATCCACTAGTTAGGAGCTCACCAAGGCACACAATAAATTATTTACGTGTCATGTGGTTCTGGATTAAAATCTAGGCTCCTTTTTAAAAGAACACAAGTAAAAAGTAGAGATGAAAAAGAAGGGAAAGTGAGGAAAGAGAGAAAAGCCAATCATGTGAGAGGGTGTTTAATTAAAGCAGCTGATTTGTGTTGTTTGTTGAAGGAGTAATTGTCTTTTCCCCTGAGGAAGCTGTTTCCTCAAGGAGCCTCTCGAAATTACACTCCAGACGGTAAATCCTTGTTGGTGGTGAGGACTACTATGCTAACTGGGAAGTAGAGAATAATTTGAGAACATGAGTTGATTTCAAAACAATAACAGCAACACAAGGAGCTTCTCCTTGGATTTTTTTTTTTATTATTTTGATCTCAAGATAAATAGACGGTCCCTGGTGTTTGTGTTTGCTCTAATTAGACCAATGTTGTTGATTTTGTCAGACGTTGTATCATTGAACATGTTCCCTGGGGAATGTGTTTAACATGTACTTTCAAAGTAAGGTACCTGACCTATAATGACCTTTAACCCCAAATTAAACCAGATTGAATTTCCATACCTTCATTAGACTTATTCTATATCTAGATTTATTGGACTAAATTTCAAGCTTAGCTGCATTTGATTGTGTCTCCCCCCTTTTAACAAAACTGCATTTTATAGTGATTACTGTCAGTGTTTGACAGTATTGATTGCATTTGTGTGTTTGATTTTAAGGGCATTTCTACTTTGATGACAATTTACTGTTTATAGCGCACCATTGCAATGTTTTATACCAACATCAAATTGTAGAAATCTGATTATATTAGAATAAAACTTGTGATACCTTTTAGCAAATTTTAACTTTAAATTTGAAAGTAAACCAATAGGACTAATGTTTCTTTATAGTGTCTATAGTTTATGATCAGTCTAATTATTGGTGTCCTGTTTAAGAGCTGAATGTCAATAAGCTTCACTTTCACACCACCAGTCAACATGCTGATGTTATGCGATTACCAGACAGTGCTTAGTGAATCAGTTAAAATCACCGTACATTCCTTATCTGGGATAAGGAATGATATAGGGCAGGGCAACATGGCCAAAAATATTTATCACAATACATGTTTGAAAATTTGCAATATCGGTATAACTGACGATATGACTGATGGGACAACATACTTCAAAACTTCACAACAAGTTTGTCATGTTCCTCCCTTCGCTGCAATGGTCCGCTTGCAGGTTCCACAAAAAATGTGCTTTGATGGGTATCTGACGGGTGAAAACCAACCAGTTTCACATCATGGAAGCTGCACTTTTTTTGCAAATTAACTCTGGTTCATCTGTGTTTGTCAATAAACCACTTTTGCCCTCCTCCTTCTCTGTCGCTGCTTTGCTTCTTCCCCATGTGTATGATCAGATGAAAACAAGGGCACTGTGCATGCGGGTTTCAACCATATTCTATCGCAATATTTCATTTTCTTATCATTTCCAAACATTGCCATGAAGCCATGTTTGTTTTACTTTGCCTTGGCACTTGCTGCTATCGGCACACTCAAACACCCGCCCCAAAGCACAATGCTAACACATGATTGGTCCGAATATTTTTTGACTGAGTCAAACTGTTTAGTTGGAGCAATATGGATTTTCGTGGGTTTGGAAATCTCAAAATCTTGTGAGAATCCATCTTGCAGCACAAGGTTAGTTCTCTGTCAGCCACACTGGGATGACATCAAGGCAATAACTGACTGGATAATAGACTACTTTAGTTTTTTTGGGATACCACCGTCCCAGGACTTTTCCCTTTTGCCCTACTCATGAAATCTTAGATCACCAGTGACCTGAAGCTCCTTCACAACAACAGAAGAAGGGCTTTAGGTCTGAAGACAACGCTGAGTTAAAGAGGATCCAGTAAGAATTAAAGGTGGGGCTGGGCTTGCATAGAGTCTCATACAAAGGCTGAACACAAACAGAGCAACATCAGAGAGGTGTGAGAATGGATGAAGATAATTATAGGCTTCAACCCCCAAGACCATCAGCAGCAGGGGGGAGAAGACCAATAAGCTGAATCTGTTCTTCAAACCCTGATGGAGCTATACCCAACAAACCTCTATCTTCTTGGTCTGCCTACCCAATCAAAATAGATAAAAGCTAGGCCAGGTATCTCCTCCTTCTTTCGTTGTTGGAAATTAAAGATCCTGTTTACAGGAACTGCCAGGTACTTTTGAAGCCAGAATCTGTTCTCCAAGTGTGCGTTGAACTGCACTGATTTCAGCTTCCAGCTTCTGTTTCTGAGTCTAACTCATCTATGTCAGTACCTTACATTTTGTACTTTTGAGGCAGTGAAAAGCAAAATTGGAGCAGCCATGAATAAATTGCAATGCTGCGGTCATTTACTTGCTGCCGTTACCTAGTAGAACTGTCACATATACTGTACACATTCACTTAATGCACTCAATTAACCACTGATATGAGGGACTCAAACCTGAAAGGTAGTGTTTGAGTGAGAGAAGAAAGAAGACACCTATTCTGCTGCTTTTTGCTGTCTCAAAAGCACAAAATGCTGCACTGAACTCAGAAAAGTGTTCCTTTGTATTTCATTAACAACACAAGTTGCTGGTTGTTCTTCAGCGCAAAATGCAAACAGTGCTGTTTTTAATAAGGAAATAGCGTCACAACATGGTTAAAAGTGCCAAAAGGTTGATTTTGCATGATATAGAACCTTTAAATGGCTCTTCAGTGTGAACAATGAAAACTGAGTCCTTGTATAGAGCCATTCCTGTTGTTCCCATGCTTTAATAACTCGTGGGAACACATTAGTGTATTAGTAATGCGTGGTTGCAAGTCTATTTCTTTATTTTCTGTCAATGTCACCATGGGCTCTGTATCTTTCAAAAATGGAGAAAAGATGGGAAGAGGAAATAAAGTTTCCAGGTAGGGCAATAAAATATAATCTTGTTTAGGGCACCAAATGTGCCAGAGCCAGCTGTGGACTTCTTTTACCTGCTCATAAATGTGAAGTCTTTGATATGGCCTGCTTTTTTCCGAGCGTTTGACTCAGTTCTGCTGGCATATAATCATCACACCGCACACAGATGTTAGCAAGCAACCAACTTCTGTATGAGATGTTTATAGGAAATGTAGGAATAGTAGTAACAGGCCAATGTTAATGAAAAAAAACTTTTTTTTAGATAAAACAATAAATTCTATGCCATTTAAGTATTTTATGTTGTAATTAATGCTAATTAATTTGATTTAAGATAATGAAGTAAGAAAAATGAAAAATTAAATCTACCAGCAAATTTAATCAAAACATCACTAACTAGGGAATTTAACAAATAAGTTGTTAATTTAGATTCTTGAGACGGACACTTTAGGACATGCATGTTTACAGATACCACTGTCACTTTTGTTGTTTCTCTGTTTTTCTACCAAAATCAAAGTACATAGCTAAAGTCACATAATCAAATAATCAATTTGAGTGTGACTGAACTTTGGTTGTTTGCAATGTTAATTCAATTATCAGCAGGTATGACTGTTAATGGACATGTACAATCCACTAGACAAAACTTCTAAACATTCTTATCCCATCTTTTTTGTTCCAATAATTTGTGCTAAAAGTGAACTTGATGTTCTCTGATGCATAGATTCAATAGGTCTAAAGTTTAATGTGTAACGTTTAGGCAAGGCCTCCGATTGGTGTTCGACAAACTGTCACTAGGCAGTTTCAACTAGTTGGATTTCTCAAAACTCCACCTACACAGACAAATCCAAATCTCTGGCCCCCACTTAACCAAACAAAAGAGGAGAAAAAGAAAGGAACTGAGAGATCCCACAATGTTAGACAATGGCACAGTGTAGTTTGGACATGTGTGAACGTGAGTGTGCTGAAACAGGCACGAGACTTGCCTCTATTAACTTTTAGTGTTACAGCAAGTCACACATTATGTGGGTCACAAGCAGGTCCTCATGTTAAGTTCCAGTTGTTCACAACAGTAAAATAAAGTCTTGTTTTATATTTTTCTTTGTGTTTCTAGCAAAGTGACTTGAGTAAAATCCTTCATAGCTGCTTCTACTCTTTAGTCATTCTTTAGAAAATACCTTCAGATAGAAAACGTGCCTTTTTTTACACTGTTTTTTCCTAAGTAATCATTACAAAACACTTTACCTTACACAATGGACTATGTAGTAAGTAAAAACCCACAATTTCTGCAATCATTAGCAGACAAAATCAATATTTGTTCTGCTTTGCATTTAATCACAATTACATACAGTGTATATCTAATATAACGTAATGGTCTCTAATGGATCCATTTTCCTGCCGTTCTGCAGCTACAGTTTGTCTCAGTGTAGACATGTGAGCTTAACTGGCACTCTCACAATATTTCCAGCCTGGATTAATGTCTTTAACAGCCAGCTATGACCCAACTGGTCTGCAACAGGAAATACATAGCTGTCATCAAAATACAGTATTCTGGCCTGGGGTCTCAGTGATAAAAAGGGGGATTTAATTTATGCAGTGGCTAAGCTTTTATGATTCCTGAGGAGCCTGCCAATTCACTGTTAAAGTCAACTGAGTTTTTAGTTTATATTTTTGTAAGAAAACATCCAGAAGCAATATTCTCCACACAAAAACATCACCAATGATGCTGTGTCTTAATTTCAGCTTTATAAGGAGTCATCAGTGACAGATGGTGAACAAATGTTCTTTCAAGCAAACACTGCACAAGACAAGATTCATGCATGGTCCAGCAGTCAACTCGCTTTAGCTGCAGATGGTTCAAAAAACAGTCACCAACAAACATACTTATGGCAAACATGACTTCTTCCATTGATTTGTGATGCAACACATCTAGAAAAGAGGTATCAGTGTTTACTTTATTGCATTTTTCACTTTGTTTGTGGCTGGAGCACTTGCCAAATCATTTCACCCATTGATCAGAATTGATTGAGAGAAGCTGAGGCATGGACTTGTTAATAGAGATATAATCAGTTTGAGTATTTCAACATCATCAGCCTAAACTATTTATATTTCTAGCATCTGAAATAGGACTGATTCTGTTTCAATCACATCTGGGATATTACATCTCTCTGGAATTACAAACTATTGTAGAACAGGTCATTAACACATAATAATATGGTGCATGCAATGGCTGTGTATATGAAACAGGCATTTCAGCAACTGTTTGTTTAGAAAATGAACAACTTGCCAAGTGAGAGTAGATGTGTCCAACAAAATAAGGGAAAGATTGTTCATATTGCAGACATGTTGCTTATGACCTATGACCTATGACAGCTGCTACATCAAGATGGGATTGATGTGCTTTTTCAACATTGTTTGTTCTGAAACCAAAGAAGAACACAAAAGCTGGGAAACAACATGTGCAACCCACCGAAGATGAATCCAAAACTTAAATTGATAAANAGCTGAGTGCATAGCTTGCCAGAATTGACCAAAACGTGATTTTCTGTCACGGTCATCACATTAATGTGAGAATATGCAATGACTGAGTGCTCTCCTAATGAATGAGTTAAGAATAATAAGGAGACTAGAGTGGGAGCAGAGGAGAAGAGGAGACAGAAGAATGAAGGTTGCTCTTGTGTATGAACAGTATTGCCATTGTTTTTTGGAAGTAGGTGTTTTGGCCAGGATTGGTGGGCCCAGTGCTGCAATTGTTGATTGGAATGTCAGCAAAGTAAGAAGATGGGTTTGGACTACTGGGAGTCATTGTCTGTGCTCACTCCAACGTCAGAGCTCTGGAGTCACAAACTCCAATTCTGTTTATGAGCTTTTATTAGCCAATTAAGTTCCTATGTGACCATGGGAAGTGCATCCAGAAAACAGTGAGACATTTGAAAACTGATCTGAGTGGTGTGAATGTACAATTGCCATGTGATATCTGTCCTGAGAATTAAGCTAATTCTTGTTCCATACTATATACATACATCGTGTATCTCTGCATGTCCCCCTTTGGAGAAGGTTGGAAAAGATGTGGATGCACTCATGCACAAGAGAAAAGCTGAATACCTGGCATAGTTTAATGAGGGCAATAGCTGAAACATGCACATATTGCAGCAACATGTTGTATAACCTATAAGATATTTTTATTGCATGGTCACAGAGATAGTAATTTTGATAAACAGAAGTCATGGTGGTAAACTGTATTCCTTTTTTTTTCTAATCAGTTAATCAGTTTAATATCAGTAGTTGGCCTTACAGGTCAGTATCCTTGGTGTGGTCATTTATTGTTATGGTTGGTGATGTGCAGTATTGAGAACAAGATAATCTATTTGTCCCTCCTTTTCATTTGCTGTGGATTAAATGTAAAGGGCCAAAGTGGCACAATAGTTGGCTAGACTTCAAGCTGCTATGATAATTGCGCTGACTTTTCTCAAATGTTTTTAAAAAACAAAACCTTGGTAATAATTGGGGGGAAATACATTAATCCATCTGACACACAATTTGGCTTGTTCAGTTTGCTCCAGGTGAAAAGTTTCCTTGGATTAACCATCTCTCTATCCTAAGCAAAGTTCAAGCAATCAGCTTAAAAAATCTTAATCAGTGGACCAGGTTGGTGAACTCAAACTCTGGAGGCCAATGATTTTTAACCACGTGAAATAAATTATTTGTTTAATTTGCAAAGTCATCTGTAGAAACTGTTCGGACAACCCCAGGCATGTTCAAAAATGCTTTAACAATAGCAGCGATTGGAGGATGCTGAAAAAAAGACTGGGTCATTACTCATGCGTGTTTTCATGAGCAGGTTGGAGAAAATAGCATAGTGCCACACACCAAATGAATGAACTTTGACTATTGTGTGTAGGTAATGGAGCTACAGCAAACATTTCAGTTACATCATTTGCCAGCTAACTAAGTAATTTAGAAGTATTGGTATCCAAGGTCATTTTCAAAACAAAGCCCACAAAAGCCAAGGAATTGAGTTCCAGAGTGACTTGTTTAAAGACAAACGGATGAAGAGAAATTACAATATTCAACTTCTTTGTTTTGGACCCATGGAGTTAATTAACCATGTAAACGTTATTTTGACGACTTTTAAGATTAACCTGAAGAAGCTGTCAGAAGGTTTAGCTGAGAAACATTGCACTGATAATTAATCAGCTCACTAACACTGAGCTGCTTGATATTCTCGATGAGATTTTGGGCTTGAAATTCAATTCCCCCCAAAAAATTCCTTGAAAGGCTCAGACACACCACAAATTTAAAATGTCTTGTGAAAAATCTGCTAATTATTTTGATAATTACTCTCCTATGCCAATGTTTTAAACTCTGCCTGACAAAACCAGCCAAATTTTAATGCAGATACGTAGATTGAAAGGTCTGTTAATCAGTGTTTCCTAACAATCTTTAGATATAAAATGTTTCATATTACAGGTTGATACTTAAGAAATAACCCCAAAGTCATGAAATTTGTGTGAAATGGCCTCTTTAAGACCTATATATCCTCATGAATCCTATTTACCTGACCATTATTTCACGCTTTGTAAACTTAATGTTGCCAAACTTCCTTGCAGTGACCATCACTGCACCATTTTGTACTGAATTTGTTTGTACAACCCTGCATCACATATCCAGCTAAGCAGAATGTGATGATGTATTGAATGTGATGAAGCATTTGTCTATCAAAGTCACAAGCAATCTTCAGTCAGCCATTTGTACCTTATGGAAACACAAAAAGAAGTCAATAGACAGGAACAACTATTAATGTCTGTTGACATGCTATAAACATGTTCATAGCTGCCTGCCGAAAAAGTTTACCCATGTATTGGTCAGATGGAGTTATTCTGATTCAAAATCAATTAGATTCTCTCATGAATGTTATTTTAGCAAATTATAGAAGAATCAAGCTGCTTCTTCATGTATAAGAGTCTTTGGTGAATAAACTATACAGTATGTGCTTACGTCTGAGTTGTACAACCCAAAGTCAGCACTCCCTGAAAAAATTATGTTATCATATTACATGAAAAATGCAGCTTTTACAAGTGTGTGAGTGTATGTATTTTGTGACACAAAAATATAAAATTAATCATTTGAAACATGGTACATTTTTCCATGTATGAATGTGAAGATTTTATTGTATTGGTTGCCATCAAACAAAGATACAAATAAACATTTTGAGTAATATTATTTCTCTGTCTTTTCTCTCTTACATTCTCTCTGCCAATACCACTCTGTGTCACTGTCTGTGTCAGAGAAGTTTGGAGACTCATTGTTCCTCAGGAAATGCTCTCAACATACAGACTACCAGCTTGTATACTTTAGATTTAACTATAAAATAGCACCAGTGACATTTAACCAATCAGCTTCTGTTTGCTTTAACTCTGAAGCTCTGTCCCAGATTTAAAATAAGTACTTTTGACAAATTACAAGAGTACAAATTATTTTAGAACAGTTGAGATGACGAATGGAGTAGGAAAAGTGATGTTTTTTAACAATTCCATATTTGTTTTTGTGTTTTCCCCCAACCCCCCCAATAAAGTTAAATTCTAGGTTTGGCATCTTCTGCTGGAGGCCTTTAGACTTTCAGATGCAAGATGGTCAATGGAAAAGCAGCTGATGCCTTTTCAGGCCTGCTTTACATTAGATGACAACCTTATTCTTTCCAAGATCTATTAGAACATGGCTGGATGACAGCCAATTTGGAAAAAAAAAAAATAAAAAAAAACTTTGTTCAAGATGAAGGCAATCAT
This sequence comes from Pachypanchax playfairii, assembly GCA_006937955.1. NCBI lineage: Eukaryota > Metazoa > Chordata > Actinopteri > Cyprinodontiformes > Aplocheilidae > Pachypanchax > Pachypanchax playfairii. Next base: position 1,819,163 of record SSNP01000035.1, read on the forward strand.
GATGCTGCTATGGTCTAAGTACTCACTAAATTAAGTTTTCTCTGGTATTTTCCACATTTCTTAGATGTCCTCTTGTGGCTTCACCACACTATATACGTCAGCATGAAGTTCCCGCAAAGATCCTTCCACATACGGCCACAGTTGCACCATATTCCAGGCCCTCACCTGGCACAACTCTCATTGACTGAGTCAAATAGCAGCTGTGTGCTGAAAGATCATGCCACATTAGCAGAGTGATACTGTGTGATATGGTTGTAGTCAGTGCATGAAAATATACAAGTCAAGGCATTCATAAATACACCCTCTCTGCTGTCACTGCTGCCACAGCGAGCCCAAATGCATCAACCAATATTTAGATATGCTGCCACCACATTAATAAGCCAAATTCACTGTGGAAATTTTATACATGTTCAAAACAACTTTAGGTCATTCATATGTAACTAGATTCTGTGTGTCAGGAGATATCACCAAGACCCTAAAAAACATTCCATCATTCTTTCAACCACACGCATGTGGACATATAGGAAATACATTAAGAATGGTGGTTATCATAATGGTGTAGGTATGCAAATTTTATGATTTGTGAATTTTCAGACAACATGAAATATTCAAGTCCCAACAGATGGGCCAATGGCAGCCTATTGTAGATATATGTCGAGTGAATGGGACATTTACTGGGTCCATTGTCTCATCATTAACTTACTTTATAAATATCACCTCAGATGCAATGTCTATGAGCATCCTGATAGTATTCTTATGTTTGCAAAAACAACCCACTGACTCAAATTTCATTTTGTATAGGTCTGAGGATTATTTATTACTGATTTGTTGATTAATTTAGTATCTGCTTCACTGATATACCAGTCCTGTATACTGAGAACAGGATCTATCTCTCAGCATCTGTGCTCAGTCTCAACAACATCTCTAAGGTCGTTCTCATTTCATTAGGAATCACTCAGCACTTAACAGAAACATTCAATTATGCTCTATTGGTAATTAAATGTTCCTCAAGTGAGTTCATTTAAATCATCTTAATTCAGGCTTTGGTTGGGTTTTTAATGCCATGTGTTCAACACAGAGCTCAATTGAACATTAAACACTATGCACACTGGGAGAATTTGAAGGGCTGTGCTCACAAACACAGTCTGATGACATTTTAACAAGCTCAGTTGCAAAACAATTTGAAAGACATCATTATCAAGAAGAAATGTGGGCTGTAGCCTTTATAGACCAAGGCTATTAGAATTTTGGTTGCACTCTGAAGAAAGTCATGCTGCAGTTTTGCAGGGTTTTAGACTTGGCATGATGCCAATTTGGCCAAATCTATATTAAATTCTTCTACTTCTTGTTCTCTGCTCCCTTCGACACAACAAGTTATCAGAGGACCTCTGTCCTCTGCATCTTCTTCTCTCACACCAATCAACCTCCTTCGCTACATTCATATATCTCTAGGCCTCCTGTCTAGCAGTTTCCACCTCAGCATCCTTTTCCCAATAAACCTAGGTCTCTGATACCATTACCCCCACAATAATAAACCACCAACACCAGCAACAAATATTTTCTGCATACTTCCATTGTGAATTTGTCAGGTTCAATCACAAGCAATGAGGATCAGACAATATCCTGCAAAGACCATTCATGGCTGGTATTCAACAAGCTTGAATAAATTGCCCTGGTAAATTATGAAAAAAGTTTTGATTATATTCATAAGAGTTTTAAAGTGGCAAAATCAAACTGAAAAGTTACAATCAAGTAAAGCAAATTCTATACCTCAGAATTCTCTCTTTTTTATCAGTTTTCTTTTTTACAGTACAGATTTGTTTGTTAATGAGTTTGGCACCATTTTTAAAGTCTGTAAACTGTTTTCTTGTGATATTAAATTCAACACAAGGTTTAAGTGAATGAGCTTAACTGTAATTGTCCATTGTTTGTTAAAAGAAACACCTCATAACCACAGCAACCAAACCCTGTACACTCCCACTTAATGAATGCAATCATTATGTGTTTGTGAAATAATTGTAAATCATTTAATGACCCCAACAGTGAAAGTTATTTTTAAAAGGAGATTCATCAATGTACTCTGGGGGTACAAGAAGAAAGGTCAAAAATCTCTCATTAGACTATGTGTTACTTGCAGGCGTGCCACAATATGTACATACAGTGGGGCAAAAAAGTATTTAGTCAGCCACCAATTGTGTAAGTTCTCCCACTTAAAAAGATCAGAGAGGCCTGTAATTTTCATCATAGGTATACCTCAACTATGAGAGACAAAATGAGGAAAAAAAATCCAGAAAATCACATTGTCTGATTTTTAAAGAATTTATTTGCAAATTATGGTGGAAAATAAGTATTTGGTCAATAACAAAAGTTAATCTCAATACTTTGTTATATAGCCTTTGTCGGCAATGACAGAGGTCAAACGTTTTCTGTAAGTCTTCACAAGGTTTTCACACACTGTTGCTGGTATTTTGGCCCATTCCTCCATGCAGATCTCCTCTAGAGCAGTGATGTTTTGGGGCTGACGCTGGGCAACACGGACTTTCAACTCCCTCCAGAGATTTTCTATGGGGTTGAGATCTGGAGACTGGCTAGGCCACTCCAGGACCTTGAAATGCTTCTTACGAAGCCACTCCTTCGTTGCCCGGGCGGTGTGTTTGGGATCATTGTCATGCTGAAAGACCCAGCCAC
>SSNP01000035.1:1821981-1839480 GCA_006937955.1 Pachypanchax playfairii
TTTAAAAACAGCAGCGTAATTTGTGCGCTGCTTTTCTTCTAATATGAGACCTTTATAATATTTACTCCAGAAAGAAATACATTTATGACTTCTCTCATTTAATGATTTAGTAAATGACTTATTGTCAACACTATTAACTTTATTTTAGGACAAAGATTAGGTGTCATAGAAACATAATTGGTAAAACATCATTGATATTATCTCAAATATTTAGATTTTTTTAATTACATTTTTTATTACATTTTTTTTTTATTTTCAAGTATATTTCATGTATTTATTTTTCTTTCTTGCATACTAGGCTACAGCCTCCTGACAAATGCCACCTAAATACAGCAGGTAGAACGTTATCTTAATTTATTTATTTAGCTAGTGCATTAAGAATATGGAACTGTAAATGATTAAAAACATCATAGCGTAGGAAAATGTTATAATTTGTGTAAGGTTGTGATCTATAGAATTTCTCTTAAAATATCAGGTTGTACGTAAATTGGAAAATGTCCAGTAAACAACATGAACACATGACTCACCCGCGCATTTACATGTCTGATTGGCCTGGTGAGATTACATGTACTTGTAAAAGTCCTTTCAAACCTTCACTTAACCTTAACTGACATGTTCACATGACATCAGATTGGAGTGTATGTCAGAAAAGTAAATTACGTGAAATTAACATCCACCATTGCCGCAATTATCTGCTCATTAAAAGGTTACCAGGCAAAAAGCATTATCATTTATATCACCAAAAGAAGCTACGAAGTCTCGCCCTCTGGTCTGTCTTTGTTTCTTGTATCCAAGCTCTAATTAGCATGCTGACTCTGTAATTGTGAAAACTGTACTTTATTGTTACTGTCAGTTCCAGGCTACAATAGCTCCAGGGCATAACAGCGATGGTAAAGTGGGAGGTGGAGGCTAGAGACTTGCCAGAAAACTTATTTAGAGGATGACAAGCCCTGAACACACAGATGCTGTTCTCTATGACCTTACATTAATGAATAAGTGTTAAGTGAATACATTTTAATGAAAGAAGGTATGTGGACACAATATTCTGACGTCTAAAAAAACAAACTCATGTAAAAACATATGTATTCATTTATAAATATATGTTTTTCAGAAACACTTCAGTACATGTAACATACAGCATTCTAACCTCAGCAATAGAAAATCACTTTTAAACGTTATTTACCAATTATAACTCTCATACTTGCATGCTTTATTTGCAATTGTCTTTACATTTTTTAAATTAAAGAAACGTATTCTAATGGTTTAACATTATAAAATATAAAACGCACAGACATGCACTAATAAAAACAATAGTATTAACCACAAACATACACACATATACACACACACAGGTCAACGAGGCACATTCAGGCATTATTCAGTTAAAAGTCTAAGTTGTTTGAAACTATTGAGGAAACAACCCTGGAAAGCTAACCAGCAGTTAATATATCATTTTACTTGCGATACACATTAACCCCACACATGACAGTAAACCTATACATTATGTCCACGTGAATGTAATTATAGCTAATATGCAAAGAACCTTCAGTCAACTCTTGTGCAGTATTGACCAGCCCTCTTCGATTGCTCTGTGTGGGGTGAACGGAGTGGCCCACATTTACACACCAAAAAGTGTTCATTTGCAACTATATTATTTAACCTGACAAACAACATTTGTATTCATGTGGAAGGTGAATGAGATTAGACCTTAAAATTCTGTGTCACCCTGGTGTGGTGTGACATTGAGCCAGTCTAGAAAACATGTGTGACCCTGCTGTTCACAGCACTATAACACATTCTTTGGTTTACTGTCAATCCCTCGCCATGCCAGAGGTAATTCTATTTCAGTTTTAGAAGCAAAAGTTTTCTCTTCACATGCAGCCTACTCTCTGTAGGTCCTAAATAATTTTCATCAGGCTCAGAGAAGCCATGCAAACTCGACCTGAGAGTACAGATGTGCTCACTTCCTGACCTTCTTTGTCCACTCTGTCCTCTGTTGCACCCTTCTTAGCCTCACCCTCCTTCTGTTAAATGGATCAAAGTAATTAAGACACAGTTGTGCCCACATTCTGTTGGTTGGGTGAAAATTGATGTTCTGGCTTTGCTGTTCTCACCAGACTGTTGATGAAATTGCACTATAGCTCAGAGTAATACCATCTTTCCAAGTTAGTAGAGATTATTGTTTAGAGCAATGCTCAGGCAAAGTGATTCCTAATTAAACCAAAAGCTCTGTGACTCAGTTCTTTCATTTTCAGTGACACATACTTACAGGTGCTATTAGCTGTCATGTATTCACAAGTGACAGCATGGATACAGAAACAAGCTCAGGGTAAGGGCAGTATACAAAAGTCCTGGAATGCAAAGAGCCTGATTAAACAACCTTATCTTGCCCCGAGCTGAACTATGCAACCCTGCAATCACCTCACTGAAACACATCTAAAACACAGAAAACAACTCTGATCTTTCTCTGTATTTGCTTTTTTTTTTTTTTGCTCCCCAAGGATTTCAACTATATAACTCAAATTGTTTTGATATAATTGCAGATTTTCCAGCTTTTTTTTAAGAGTTGTCACTGTTAGCAGAGAACATCCTCCTCCTTAGTTAGAATTTTTACAAAAATGTTGGTGCCCTTCCACTTAAGAAAGAAAAACCAGCGATGGTCTCTAAAATAACAAAAGTAATGCTTGATACACATTTCTACAAGATCAATGAAAATCCAACAGTGACAAGAATTATGGTAACATTAACTTAAAGTTTATGGTACTGTATTTTAAGGCAATTACTGCAATTAAAGTGATTTTTGTTACTTTTAAGGATACTTCTGCACCTGTTGACAGGTATTTTTGCTAGCTCTGAGCAAAATGCTCCAGATATTTGAGGTTTCAGATTGCATGTTTCAACTCATTCCACAGATGTTCAATAGGATTTAAATCCAGGTTTGGAGCAGGCTATTTCAGAACTGTAATCTTTTTTTTAAGTCAGTCTTAGCTGTTTTTATTTGTGAGTTTTAGGTCATTATCTTGGAACTGAGGTTGAACTTCTGACAATAGGCAGCAAATTTCACTCTAGAATGCCTTGAATGTCTTGACATTTCATTCTGTCCTGCACAGATTCAAGACAACCTGCACCAAGAAAGCTGCCTACAAACTAAACTTCCCTTCCTGTGTGTTTTACAATAGGCATGGAATGCTTTACTTATAAAACTTAATTTACATGGAGTTGAGCAGTCAGAAGATCCAGTTTTGCTTAATGCTAAGAATATTCTCCAAAAATCATGTGAACTTCCGGTCTGGATATTTGGGGTTTTTACATGTATATAGTAGAGCTCTTCTGGGTCTTCCTCCATATAGCCCATCATGGATACAAATGGTGCATTTAGAAAGTAATATACCTTGACTATGGAGTTCAACTTGAATGATTTTGGATCGTGTTCTTGATTATTTTTTGTCTGATCAATGTAGGGTTGCATTTTATCTTGTACCCACATCCGGAAATGTTTGCTACAGTTGAACTTTTCAACAATATCAGCAGCCGTGGTCACCAAATACACTAACACAATTTAGGGTCTAATTAAAATCACCAATTAACCTGTCCTATATATTTTTGGGAAAAAACTGGAGTACAGCGAAAACCCCCACATACATGGGAACAAGAGGTAAACTCTATGGGCCTTGCGCCTTGGCTGCTTTAGCTGGGAGTTGGACCCATGACCTTCTTCCTAGAATGCAACATTGTTACCAACTGCATCTCTATGTAGCCACATCGCTGAACTTGGTAAGTTGTGAACATCTACAAAAATATTTAAATCTAAAGACTAAAAAAAAATTCTTGCCTTGCATTAGAATGTGCATGTATTTTTTAAGAATTCCTAAAAAGCCTGAAAAGTTGGCTTGACCCCTGTAATAATATGGTAATGTTTCACATCTTTGTAAGACAACTCCCATTTCTCTTCCTCCTCATCACATCTTCCCCTCCTAGTTTTGGAAAGTTCTCTTTACGGCGGCCTGATCTTCCTTTGTATAGATCTCTCTCTCAGCTCTGCATCATCAATAACTTCAAAGGCACAAAAGCAACTAAATTAGGTCCGCCACTTTCTTCTGTCATGACTAATGAGCTCTCCCTTCGTTTGTATATTAGTCTCGCTCTGCTGTAGCCGTACCCCAGGGAACGGGCCACTGCTGTGCCTCCCCATGAGCAGGTATAAGCCCAAACAGATGACATGGCAGCAGAATGAAAATAGAAACAATAGGGTTCTGTTTGAGCTATGCTAAATTCACACCGTTCGTGTAAAACATACATATAGATATGTGCACTTATTTCTGTTCCAAAATTTTTTATAAGAATTCTGATTTCATGCTCATTTCTTTCTTTTGTGTTTTCATCTCTAGTCTTCTGCACAGTAATTCCTTAAATCTGCATTTCATAATTAGTCGGTTAATTCATAAGTTGAGTCATTTTGTCAATAATTAATAAAAACAGACAAAAGGCTCAGCATACAAACAATTTGCTTTGTTGTGTTTCTTATCAGGACTTGAAATGTTTTGAATTATTTCACTTTTCATCTCTTACTGTGCATGATCGCTGAATAAAGTAAACAAACCTAAAAAGTAAATGATTCATCGCTGACATTTCCAGTGAGGGGTCTCTCAAAATACTGAAAAGCAACACAAATTCACTTCATCAACAACAAAAAAAACGTTTCCAGCAAATGTAAAACTGAAAGTATTGAAAGACACATCCTGAATGATACATGTAGACAACCACAGAAGACTGTTAAAGTTCTTATGGTTTTAAGTGAATGTCAAAATCATCTTCTAAGCCACTGGCAGCAGAGACATGACCTATTAAGCTGATCATTAAATAGCGTGCACTCAAAAATGTGAAAATCCACACACCAATGACATCATACACTTGAGAGACAAACTACGAGCATTTTGTCACTGGAAAGAAATCGTTCTTTGTTGATTTTTCATATTAAAAGGAAACAGCTTTCATATTTTTGCACACATTCTTGTTTTCTCCTGCAAACATAAGAAAGAAAATCAGTTAACAGTCAAATGAACTCTCTCATCAGACAAAAAGAATCTGAAAATAGTCATTTTTTAAAAACTGTTCTGCAACTGAATAAACTACTTCACAGCTTTGACAGAAAACAAACAAAAAAAAAACATTTAACTAAACAGAACACACAGCGAGGAGCTGAAAACCCCATACTGCCTCATGATACTGTTGTACACAAGTCAATTAAAAGAGAGGACCTCTGAACTAAGATAAAGTGCAATGTACTGGAGAGGTTTATATGACACCTAAAGCAACGCCTGGGACACAACTCAGATAAAGGGATTTTATGGCTGTTCCACGTAATAATTGTTTGAACTGAACACTGGGTTCACTGGCTTTCATATCCTCTGACATGACATCTTCCACGCATTGTAAAATCAACTTTTTGACATCAAGCCATGTTGGCTCGCAATGAAAACTTCTTTGTGTCTAATTTGAGGTGAAGAAATAATGAATTTTAAAATAGATACTAGTACTGTTTAGTATTCTATTCTTTATGATTCATTTTCATAACTTTATGGTTACTTTCATTCTGTATGAAATGTGTGTGGACTTACTGGCACCAGCGGGGAATTTTTGCACTGATGTGACCAAAAGGTGGCAGTGTTGAGTTTTATACTGTTACGCAGAGGCATGATAAACCAGCTCAGTCCACGTTTCAATTTCTTGGTCATACATGACATATTCTAAGTTACAACTCAGAATCGTTTATATATGTCACTTTTATTTAACACTGAGTTGAATTGTAGGGGACTGTATGAAAAAAAACTGTGCTGTACAACGAAGTATTAAATAGTCATAAAATTTTGTTCCTCAAGATGATACAAAAACGCATGATGTATAAAGATAAATGGGACATTACTTGCAGCAAAAGGGGATAGTTAAACCTGTTCATACACTAAATCTATCTATCTATCTATCTATCTATCTATCTATCTATCTATCTATCTATCTATCTATCTATCTATCTATCTATCTATCTATCTATCCCCTATTTCTAAATGTTTTAAAACTCTTATATGTGTCACTTATAACTTTATGCGCGCTTTTGGGTAGCCTACTTTGTCATTAACTGCATAATGGATATCAGTGATAAATTATTAGATAATTAATCATTAATAAATTAAATATTACAAATAACCATTTTGACTACTGAGTCAACAGTGCCCGTTTCCCAGCTGACAGTCAGCTGGCGGCCTCTGACAGTTAAGAAAAGTTTGTTTCCGTACGCCTCTGATATGTTAATTAGCTCTCGGAGTGTGCGACCCTATTGGCTCTTCGTCCGAGTCGATTTCCCTTTTCCAGCCTGACGTCAGGGCAGCTAAAATGCTCTTAAACTCATCTGCTCTGTGATCCCAGTAAAAAAGCGTCCCACTAGTCAGCGGCTTCTGAACGTGCAGGGCTGCATTCACTCCCAAACTCTCGGCTTGTTTCCCTCTCGCGCGCGCGTAATGTGTTCCTGAAGAAGCTGTAAAGTGTTAAATGTTTGAAACACAAAACCGCCGTGTTTCACATGCTGAAAAAGGACTCCGCAACTCGTGCGCGCGGCACTGCTGTGTCTGTGCAATAGACTCTGCAAAGAAAAACTACTCTCACACGCCTGCAAGTCCGTGGCAGCAGAAAAGGACGCTGAAAAACTCATTTTTCAGTTTCAAGACAAACGCTTAAAAATCAAACTGGCTCACGTTCTTCCCAACCAGCCCAGTTTGACAGCTGCTCTTCACCCCATTTGGAGGACTGTCAGCAGCAAGAGGATGGCATCAGAGCTGGCAATGAGCAACTCCGACCTGCCCACCAGTCCCTTGGCCATGGAATATGTTAATGACTTCGATCTGATGAAGTTTGAAGTGAAAAAGGAGCCGGTGGAGCCCGATCGCAACATCAGCCAGTGCAGTCGCCTTATCGCCGGGGGATCCTTGTCTTCCACCCCGATGAGCACGCCTTGCAGCTCGGTGCCCCCTTCTCCAAGCTTCTCGGCGCCCAGTCCGGGCTCGGGGAGCGAGCAGAAGACACACATAGAGGACTTCTACTGGATGTCCGGTTATCAACAGCAGTTGAATCCAGAGGCGCTGGGCTTCAGCCCCGAGGACGCAGTTGAAGCGCTGATCAACAGCAGTCACCAGCTCCAGTCTTTCGATGGCTACGCAAGAGGCCAGCAGTTCCCAGGCGCAGCCGGAGCAGGAGGCACCATGGCCGGGGAAGAGATGGGGTCCGCCGCAGCCGTAGTGTCAGCCGTTATCGCTGCGGCAGCCGCTCAGAACGGAGCGCCACACCACCATCATCACCATCACCACCACAGCAGCGGCCACCACCAGGCACCGGGTGTCCAGTCCAACGGCACCTCTGGGACAAATCACCCCCACATGCGCCTGGACGAGCGGTTTTCAGACGAGCAGCTGGTCACCATGTCAGTCCGGGAGCTCAACCGGCAGCTGCGGGGGGTCAGCAAAGAAGAAGTGATCAGACTGAAACAGAAGAGGAGGACCCTAAAGAACAGAGGCTACGCTCAGTCCTGCCGGTTCAAGCGGGTCCAGCAGCGGCACGTCCTGGAGGGAGAGAAGACGCAACTCATGCAGCAGGTCGAGCACCTAAAGCAAGAGATCTCCAGGCTGGTCCGGGAGAGGGACGCGTACAAAGAAAAGTACGAGAAGCTCATCAGCAACGGCTTCAGAGAAAATGGATCCAGCAGTGACAACAATCCTTCATCCCCGGAGTTTTTCATGTGAGTCTCGACGTTATCGCGAACAAAAAAGAAAGAAACCAAACACAGTCAATTGAGTTACATACCCCGCTTTCAAACTTTTCATATTACAGCTTTTTTCTCTCTTTTTTTATCATTATAATTTTTTTTGCGCGATGCCAAATAGACCATGAACTAATTTGCAATTTTTTAAAATATATATATAGGCTATATACTTAAAACTGCATTTTTTATTTGAAAGGGGTTGTCATCAGCGTTTTTTTAAGTTCGAAGAGGCATATTGGAAAACTTTAATATACTTTTTGCTCTCATTCTAAGCTATCTATTAAACAAAGCCTGTTTTGTCAAGAACTTTTTCCATCACTGTTCATAATTGCGGTGTTTGGTTTTTGAAAGTTGGTCCAACTTCGATGCCGCAGTAAAGCTACACATGATGTGAGCATGCAAGCGCCAAGTTTACTCCTTTAAAGTTTTTCAACATTTATTTCTATGCACAAACTGTCAAACTGCATCCATTGACATCTTTTTTATTATTATTATTTTTTTTTTGTTGATGCTTTTTTCTCATCTGCCAAACTTGGAGGATTGCAAGCCTGCCCGTTTGACGCCACCTCATCTCATGCGTTTGCTTGTTATTATGTTGAGCAACAGACAAAGACTTTTCATTACAAACTATCCATTGTGATTTTTTTAAAGAGATGTCTTATTGAACTGCCCTGCATGCTGGACATGTATGGTTTTCTTTTCTTTTTGTGCTTTTTTGGGGGGTGTAGGATGACTGACTCCAGCATGACATTCATAACTTCATTTTTGGCCTCCTCACTTTTTTGGACAGCCGCAAAAAAGTGACAGAACTTCCCACCCCTCCCTTGCAATCTATACAAGTGCATTTCAGCTGTGTTGAAGTGCACCACCATCGGCTGTCATTTAAGCTGCAGTGAGTGCGCAGAACATTCCTGATGGAACTTTATCGGCGCGGAGGCTGCTGCAAAGGGAAAAGGGGAAAAACGACCTTTATTACAAAAAACCACGATAATCTCTGGAAGTATAGTCTGTTGCTTTAAGTTTGTATTGTTATTTAAAGATATCCCATTGTGCATTTGTCTTTTTTTTTTTTAATTTAAGGACAAAGTTTTTAATCTAAGTTGCAAAACATGTGCTGCAGGTTGAAGCATAGATTACTAAATAATAAATATCGATGCATAAAGTAATTTTAACATGCATTTAAGGAAATTGGCTCGGCTCCAATTTTGACAGAATTGTCCAGTGCATGAATAGCGCTTCTGCAAGTGCTTTGAACCGAAGTGTGAGAGCCCTGGTCTCCGCCACATATTTAAATGTGCTAATTAATGTCATCAAAAAAAGAGGTAATATGGAAGAAGACGTTTGTCTTTGCTTGAGGCGAAGTCACTTGCAAAGTATTTTTTTTTTCTTTTTTTGGAAATGTGTTTCATCAATAAACTGACGTACTGAAATGCACTAAAAGTATCATATTGTCATGTGGAAGTTTACTGGGAAAATGTCATCAACACGTCTCAGAAACGTAAGTTTCTCTTAAGAGTTAATCGTAACGTTTTTAAGAGTCAGCGATGAGTTCTAAAGAAACTGTTGTCTGTCTTAAACCGAGTCAATATTTTACAAAGCAATAAGTAATTATTATTATAATCAATAATGTCTGGACATTGTTAGATCTTCAGGGATTGTCACCCTGTTTGTATAAAAGTACCATTAAATAAATCTCGAGAATATGTTTAATAATCTTTCATCTTTTAAATAGTATATATATCTATATTTTGCTGTGCAAAATTATATCATTCACTAACCGTATGTGATGTTCATATGTGCTTGTTTCTTTTTTTTCATTTCATACAATTAAATGATATGCAACAAATATACGTAACTGTCTTCATTACGTTTCTCATTTTTATTTTCTTTTTGAATTGTTTACAGAACTTTCGCGTTTGTGATTAAAGCGCACTGAACTATGGGAAGTCAAAGTTACATTTTAACGCTGTTTCTATTGGGTTATTATTGCCCTCTGTTCGTAAACTTTTGTGATACATCTTTAATAACAGGCCAGTCCGAACCAGTTTGGAAACAAGATTTCAAAACTGAAAAAGCTGAGCTTTGAAAGAATCCTTTCATTCTGACACCTGGATCCTGCAGGTGAAAAGAAGCTGATGCTGTTACACCTAAGTTTGAAAACAAAATAATCTTAAAACGATTTGATATCTATTTGGCACCTTATTGTCTGACATGCTTATTTTATTTGCATCACAACTTTCTCTAAACTGACTATTGAAAACAAATCTGAGTTAAATGAAATTTCACTAGTTGTGTCCAAATTTGTCTTACATTTAATCAGATATGATCTTCTCATCCTCCATGTGCTGTTCATTTCACTGTGACCTGTGGTTTGTCTTTGATTACCTCTGATCATCTTTGTGGGTGCCCGTGCATGAGTCTCTTGCATTAGATTTAGTAAGTGTGAATGTAAATATGGGTGTGTTTCCCTGGATGACAGAATATTTTGATTACATTTTTTTATGTGACTTTTTGTTTTGTATGTTTTGATTTTGCACTTCCCACTTGTTCTTTCTGAGATTCCACACTCGGTGTGTTTGTGTGTGTGCTGTGCTCGTTATCTGTCCTTATTTTGTGCGCTTACTGTCAAAAGCATGTCATCATTTGCCTTTCCAAGATTATTTTGCTCAGCCTTATTTTGTTTGTCAGAGGGTCTGAACGCTGGCTTCAAACAGGCTGCTTTTATGGCTACGAGGTGCAAAGGAAAAACCACAACAGCCATGTGTGGGGATGCTAGAGGAGGTATAAGTAAGTCAGCTACTGTGGTGAGGAGGTGATGCTCAGCTATTCTTGAGCAGTTTAAGCTGCTTTTAGAAGTCTTGTGTTATTTTTTTATTGCACTAATGTGTTAACTGAAACAACTACTTAAACTAAAGGTTTTTCTAAGTGATTTTTTTTTCACAACAAGCTGTTGAAACAAGAAGACCAGTGTGCCAAAGCACACTTTGAAGAAACAATAAGGTTTTTAGAAGACAGATTGAATCTATGTCTTTCATTTGTTTTGTTTCTCAATCACAACTCTGTAAGACTGTGTAACAGAGGACATTTAACACCTTTCATTAAAAAAGCCAAACAAAAATTGCACCGTTTGCCTTAACAATGTATTGAGAGATCTGCTATGTTAAACTATATTTTTACAGCCACAAAGTTTGTACCAAATATACACACAAACAAATGAGCAAATACTAAAAAACATCTTCTGCACCATCTGCATATAATGATGCAGTTACACAGCTGTCTCCCCCTCCAAAAGGAAGAGAGAGGAAAAAAAGGCATTTTTAACCCACCACTTGTATCCCATCTGAGGTGGGTGTGCTGTGCAGGGCTGCTGCTGTGGTGGCTGATTCGCCCTGAGTGAGTGGAGAGACTGAGACAATAGTCGGTCTTGGGCTGAATTAAATGATTTTGCTGATGATTAATAGTGGTGTGGGCTGCTGGCTCCTGCGACGTAGAGATGATAAATCGCGAGTGCAGCTCCGTGCAGCTGTGCCCGTTTTGGGTCTTAGCATGCACACACTATGCAATTTACATCCAAGCTGCTCTCCTTCTTTCTCAACTTATCTAATTACATCTATTTGATCTGAGCAGTGGCACTGCTTTATTTTGATATTTTATATTAACCACCACATTGTGCTGAGTTACTTCAGGGAGGATAACTATTTGCTTTTTCCTCTCCTGACAATGACAAGAAGTTTGTCATTTTAACGACAAAATTATTTCCTCCACCTCTTGAAGTTTAGCCTTGTTATAGTAAATGTTAAAAAAATGTATTTGTGTGGTGGGACTTTTGAAGTATATTATGAGGAGTTTTAAAAATGATAACAAAAATATGTTTCTTTTTAAGGCTGCCTTGGTTTTCTGATTGTTTCCTTATTGGAATACATCAGTTCAGACGCTAATGTCTACACTTGAACTAAAAACACACACCAGTGTAGAAGAAACAGCAAAAACACAAACTTTTTAAGTGGTCTGGAAAAAATTCTGTTTAATAGCATGGTTTTCATTGTGCTTCACTTTGTTCAATTATTTGAATTTGGATGGTACAGAACATTTGAGTGAACACAGATCTACTATAAAAAAAAGGATGCTGCCTTTTATATCCGTCGCACCAGTGGATAATGGTTACATAAGTGACAAATTGATCGATCTTCCAGAGATGCACCCATGTGGAACTTTGGCACTATGTGGGCTGACTTTGTAAGATGCAGCACAAAGATCCATCCTGTCGCAGCATGCCAGTTTATGGCATCAAAAGGGAATGCTTTGTTGGAGATCCGAATTCTTTCAGGCTTTAGATGGCGCCGAAGGGAGGGCTGGAGAGGATCTTTGTGCTGCTGTTTGACTCTAGATGTCTCAAGTCATACTTGCTTGTGTGAGACTTTGAATAGTGCCTGCGCAGAAAAACAACAACAACAAATCCTTGTTCCTGTAATTTTTTAAACGAGTGTCTGTGCACTCTTGAATGTGTCTCTGTTTTGAAGAAAAGGATGAGCAGAGGTCAGAAGTTACAGTACACAAGGCTGCTTTCAAAGTCATTAGAGTAATCCCTGCCCTTGGGAGTTCATGTTCATTTCCTCTGCCCAGACTCCCACTGAATAAGATGTACATGCACATCCGACATGCCACAGTTCACAGTAAATTCAAGTATTTACTGACAATTGGATTTGTTACCCCATTTCCTTCATTTCATGGATGTTTTTTGGATTCATGCTTCCTTTACCGATACGTTTTTAACGTTTCGTTTTTGCATGTTTAGAAGTGTAAAAGCAATAAATAGTACAGCTGCTATGTAAGTGTAACTCCATGTGCATGGTAAGTGTTAAATCACATAAAAGGTGTTTAAATGCAGTATGCAGCTTTTGAACAGGGCTGAAGAGTCACTGACTGCCAAGGGTAGTCTCATGCTGCCAGGTATGCTGCTTTTTACACAACATAGTTCAACACAAAAAGCTACCAAATCTCTCCTCACTGGTGAAGGTTATGGTAAAAATACATTCAGGATTTTGTAATAAACTAACCACTGATACCAACATATTAAGGTATTTTTCACATGATGCCAGTGAAAAAAAAACACTTATTTTATTCCATCACCAATATTGTGGGAAATAAAAAAAATATACAAACATTTTATCTCTTCTTCATCTCTGAACTAACTGCATGTGGAGGAAATAAATGCACCCACCACTTCTTCACAGTGTGATTATTACAATATATAATGATTGTTTATGCAATCACCAGCCACTTTATTATTAGATACGCAATTGCTTTTTAATACAAATAGCTAATCAGCCAATCATATGGCAGCATTTCAATGCATTTAGGCATCTAAACGTCATGGTGACTAGCTGATGTTCAAATGAAGCAACAGTGAAGAAAAGAGATTTATGTAACAATGAACATGACATGGTTGTTGGTACAAGAAGGGCTGGTCTTAGTATTTCAAAAATTGCTGATCTACTGGGATTTTCATTCAAAACCACATCTTGGGTTTACAGAGACTGATCTGAAAAGATAAAACATCCAATGAGCAGAAGTTGTGTAGACGATATTTTTCTAATGTCAGAGGCCAATGGAGAATAGGCTGACTGGTTAAGGATGATAGAAGGCAGCAGTATGTCAAACAACCACTTGTTATAACCAAGGTGTAGCATAGCATGTTTGAATGTACAACAATTTGAACTTTGAAGCAGGTGGGCTACAGCAGAAGAAGACCTCACCAGCTGCCACTCCTGTCACCTACGAACAGGAAACTGAGGCTGCAATTCACACAGACTCCAAAACTGAACAAGATATTGGAAAAATGTTGGTGGTCTGATGAGTTGGGTCAAAATTTGGAGTAAAACTTTGATTTAGGCTGCTGATGCTGGTTTGATAATGTGGGTGAGGAGTCTTGGTATATTTGGGCCTCTTAGTACAAACCAAACAACATTTAAATGCCACAGCCCACCTAGATGTTGTTGCTGACCACATCCAACATTTTCTGACCACAGTATTTCCATCTTGCAAAGACTACTGTACTTCCTGCAGGATAATGCACCATGTCACAAACTCAGATCATCTCAAACTCGTTTCTTGAACCTGACAATGAATTTGCTTCAGTGGCCTCCACAGTAAGCAGAGCTCAGTATAACAGAGAATCTTTGAGATGTGGTGGGATGGTAGATCTGCTTCATGGATGTGGAGATGAAATGTTTTCCTTCTTACAGTTTTCTTCAGTATTTTTATTTGTTCAGATCTACAAACAAATGTTGAAGATAACATGAATAAATACAAATGATTTAAAAATCATTCATTTATTATGGGAAAACAGTTATCCAGTTCAATCTGCTGCTCTGTGCCACACAGAGGGTGTGGGGTTGGGGGTAGGGTTCAAGGAGTTAACAGTAACATCTGTTAAGAGCCAAACAGTAAATCGCCTGCCCAAATTTGATACAGGCACAAGGGACAGAACATTAAAGCTGTAATATGGAACACGAGCACCACAGCAACCTACAGTGCGTGGATGCTGCAGCCACAGCAACAGAGCAAGGCCTCCAGCTGTTGGGGCACCAGGCTTTCAACTCCCGTGTGCACTCCAATGTTGTGAAAATTCCCCACCAAAACCCACTCTGGCCCCTGATCCTCTCTGGTTGCTCCTCTCCGGAGAAGGACCACGAAATCCCCTGGGCTCGACCCACCGACTCCACCACCCTCCAAAGTGTCAGCCTCACTATTATGAACTATTTATAATATTAACCAACCTGCAATGGTGCCTACTATTGGCTGGTAGATGTAAACATAATGCCAACATTGTGCCCATCAAAATAAATATTTTATTACTTCAAATATAATTCTTAAAGGTCCTGTATCCTGCAGTTTTACAGATTTCAGTGCCTGCATGGAAAAGGCACATATACACTCACCGGCCACTTTATTAGGTACACCTGTCCAACTGCTCGTTAACACTTAATTTCTAATCAGCCAATCACATGGCGGCAACTCAGTGCATTTAGGCATGTACACATGGTCAAGACAATCTCCTGCAGTTCAAACCGAGCATCAGTATGGGGAAGAAAGGTGATTTGAGTGACTTTGAACGTGGCATGGTTGTTGGTGCCAGAATGGCTGGTCTGAGTATTTCAGAAACTGCTGATCTACTGGGATTTTCACGCACAACCATCTCTAGGGTTTACAGAGAATGGTCCGAAAAAGAAAAAATATCCAGTGAGCGGCAGTTCTGTGGGCGGAAATGCCTTGTTGATGCCAGAGGTCAGAGGAGAATGGCCAGACTGGTTCGAGCTGATAGAAAGGCAACAGTGACTCAAATAACCACTCGTTACAACCACGGTAGGCAGAAGAGCATCTCTGAACGCACAGTACGTCGAACTTTGAGGCAGATGGGCTACAGCAGCAGAAGACCACGCCGGGTGCCACTCCTTTCAGCTAAGAACAGGAAACTGAGGCTACAATTTGCACAAGCTCATCGAAATTGGACAATAGAAGATTGGAAAAACGTTGCCTGGTCTGACGAGTCTCGATTTCTGCTGCGACATTCGGATGGTAGGGTCAGAATTTGGCGTCAACAACATGAAAGCATGGATCCATCCTGCCTTGTATCAACGGTTCAGGCTGGTGGTGGTGGTGTAATGGTGTGGGGAATATTTTCTTGGCACTCTTTGGGCCCCTTGGTACCAATTGAGCATCGTTACTACGCCACAGCCTACCTGAGTATTGTTGCTGACCATGTCCATCCCTTTATGACCACAATGTACCCAACTTCTGATGGCTACTTTCAGCAGGATAATGCGCCATGTCATAAAGCTGGAATCATCTCGGACTGGTTTCTTGAACATGACAATGAGTTCACTGTACTCAAATGGCCTCCACTGTCACCAGATCTCAATCCAATAGAGCATCTTTGGGATGTGGTGGAACGGGAGATTCGCATCATGGATGTGCAGCCGACAAATCTGCGCCAACTGTGTGATGCCATCATGTCAATACGGACCAAACTCTCTGAGGAATGCTTCCAGCACCTTGTTGAATCTATGCCACGAAGAATTGAGGCAGTTCTGAAGGCAAAAGGGGGTCCAACCCGTTACTAGCATGGTGTACCTAATAAAGTGGCCGGTGAGTGTATGTTAAAACACCCTTGGTGTTATATAGTATTCATTTATTCTAAAATATAACTTATATTCTTGAGTTAATCTCCAACCAGGAAGTAAAACGCTTGGTTTACCTAAAATCCGATGTCTCCCTCAGACCCCCAACCCCCCCACGTCCCCTCGTGAGTGCTGCCCCTCGAGCTGCCTGAATAAAATGGTGAATAAATTCCTGTAACTCTCACAGCCAAATGCATACTTTCACCAAACATTTTTAGAAAATAAAATACTAGAAAACGATGGTGTTTAGTGTCTTGCTTCAGACTCTCGCAGCTCGGTGCGTGTGTTTAATCTGCAGGGGCAGCGTAGACATGTCGGGCAGGTCCTGGTGTAACATTGTTACATCACTATGTTACAGTCAGTCATTTTCCAGGAGAGAGTGGAGCAGCTGCTCAGAGCGCAGGATTCAGGAGGGTTACTGAGAAATGAGGGCTAATGAGAAAATAGCATCACAACATGGTTAAAAGCTCCAAAAAGTTGATTTTGCATGATATAAGACCTTTAAAGGAAATACCTTACTTAATACTTTATTCTGCACCCCTCTAAACACCCCGTGGAGGTATTATGTTGTTAAAAATATTGCTTTTTATGAAAATGTTCCACATTGCGCCTTTAAATACATAAAAAATGAAAAGAAAGAAAAACCTCAGCTTCATTTACAATGTGTAAATATTCTCCAGAAACATCAACTCCCTGAACATTAAGTCAGTGTCAGGCATCAGTGAGGATACTTATGGACAATCATCAGAGTTGGCTTTGCCATTTTCTATATGTTCCTTCTTTGTGCAGAAAGTGTGCTGCTTCAAATAGATAGGAGGAAACACGTGGTGTCATTAGAGAAATGCCCTTGAAAGACTGGCTGCCGGTTATGTTGGTAATGAGGTAGTAGCGACTTGCTGGGGTAATTTTATATGTCTGTAAATAGACCTAAAACTAAGAGCCTGTGACTTAAATGAGCACAACACTATCCCTCAGCCATTACAATTGGTGACAGAGTAAAACAAGGAAGAAAAAAACACACACTTGTTAGACCAACAGCCTAAATAAAGCAACTTCTATTTTTTTAGTCAAGCATTGTTTCTTGACTTACAGTGCATTCCAGTTTTTACTCAATGAATGAATGTCAGTTGTGTCATGGGATGAGAGACATTTGATTTTGAATTGTTGTATTTTTTAAACATGAGATTTAAGGTTTCAGTCACAGAAGGAACAATAATATTTGATATTCTGGCATCCTTTTTAAACAAAAAATGGGTCTTTTTTTAAAAGCACCTTTGGATCTGTGAACATTTAAAGTGGTGAATGACAAAGAATTGCTGAACAAAAAAACAAACATGCCCTGTAATGCAAACAAGACATTTTTAAATGTTATAAAAAAAATTAATTGTATGCTTTCTAATAGTTTATTCCAATCAAAGCTAAGCACTGGGTTATTTAAAATTTACTTCAAAACTCCCAGTAAAATCCACACCTTGTGATTTAGATGCAGTGAAGTGTTCTCTGGCACAGTAC
>SSNP01000035.1:1851136-1875908 GCA_006937955.1 Pachypanchax playfairii
TTGAAAAATTAGTGGACCAGACACCATAAAAATCAAGATCATAATATTATGAACAGATTTCCTCTATTTTGGAAAGTGTGTGTAGGGATTTGCATTCTGTTCACTCCTTTTAGTAAATCTGCATATGCTGACAGACATTGTTCTGCTAATGAACATGCAGTGGATCCCTGTTAAAGTTTAGAAAAGCTGAAAAAGGTGTTGCGTTTGCTTCTGTTTTCTCATCTACATTAAAAATATCACCAAATACAAACACTTAATGCATGTTGACCCAAGTATTATTACCACAAATACATGGTTTATTAAACTAAAGGAACAGATTGCAAAATCATGAGCATGATTTCTTAAACCAAAGGAACAGAGTTTTATAGATCCCGATTTTTGAGCTCATTGTACCTGGTGGGCTCCATAGAATGACCTGCAAATAAAAGTAATAAGCTGCTTTAGGTGAGAGTAATGATTAGAGACAGTCTAATTGTTTGAACACTGAAGAATAATGAATATGGGTGGTGTAACTTTATTCTGTGGCAGAAGGCAAAGCCTAAATAAAAAAGGGTGGATTGTATCTCCCAGAACTTTTAAAAGTAACATTTGATCATTTTTGGTACGACTAGATGGTGTATGAACACTGTTTAATGTTCTACTTTAAATTATACTTGATGAGTTTCCCACTTCTTTATTTTGTAAATTTTAAATGATGATGATAGGGTAGTGATATTTATTTTATTATCCATGTTTCCAGGCCATATGAAATGACAGGATGAGAGCTCAATGGGAACATTATCATCTGTTGTGTTTATAATCAAATATAATAAATTTAACAAATCATTTCATAGTTCACTCAGATTTTCTCTTTTCTTTTATTAGGTCCTCATGAATTTTTATTTACTCTCCAGCTTTTTTCCATTGATTTTGACCTTAAGATTTTTTTTTTCCAGATTAAAAACAACAATAACAACAAAGCACTAAACACAAAAGCATTTTACCTCAGACCCAAATACAGATCAGAGTTTTGGGTCTTGTGGAAAACACTCGCATGAAGCCAATAATATTCTGATGTTTATTAACTTTGGAAATCATCAGTGTCTTAAATCAATCTCTTTTGCTAACTAAGACTAAATGTGAGACTAAAGGTGGAAATATTGCACAACTCTGTTCAAAAATGTGTCAACCTTTAGTCTAGACAGACAAGAAAAATGAAAACATATTAAAATCAGAGCGTAGGACTTAAAAGAAAGGTGTTTGATTTACCAGAGCCTCAGCCCTGCTCTCTTTTAAATGTTTCAGAAGTATTTAGGGCAACTGTTGTGGTTTAACAATTTTAACATATTGATATTTGCAAGAACTTTGTGTCTAGTTTCAGTAAAGATAAAAAATCCAACTCAGTGAGTGCTGCATACATGGGCAGTGAGATGTGAGAGGAGAGCAGAAGGAAGCCAGCATTACTATAGCTGCAAGGAGCAGTGGAGCCTGAGTGTCTGCTTCATGGCTCTGTGAGCGCAGACATAACTATTGTGTTTACAAGGCTGAGTTGTTTTACTGTTAAATTATTGAGGAGGGGGGGTGCATGAAAGGAGGAGGAACAAAATGAACGGGTGGGGGGAGTAAATTTTTCTTCTTCTCCTTCATAGTTCTGGTTAACCAGACTGAGGAATGCTTTTTGAGTTTTATAATTACAGAGTTAG
Source organism: Pachypanchax playfairii (assembly GCA_006937955.1). Taxonomy (NCBI): domain Eukaryota; kingdom Metazoa; phylum Chordata; class Actinopteri; order Cyprinodontiformes; family Aplocheilidae; genus Pachypanchax; species Pachypanchax playfairii. The sequence continues at coordinate 1,852,819 of SSNP01000035.1, forward strand.
TGGTTGTGTCACCCTTGGAGAGTACATGGCCTCAGAGAACTGACAAACGGGGGCTAGCTGTAGTGGACTCTTTGCAGAACGTGGGCAATAGAAGTCTCAGGGAGGTTAATCCACGGCATTTCACTGCCATCAAAAGGCATGTTAGGTGAACAGTTATCTGTAGGAGGATTACTGAAGTAAACCACAGTTACACTGTGATGGACCAAGCTGTGCATTTTGTGGCTCATTTTGGGGGGGGGGTAATACAAATATAAAACAAAGGTCAGCCAATATGGTGGCCCAGATATTTAGTTGTTGTTGAAGACAATATAATGTCAGACTTGAAAATACACTGAAAACACACACAATACAACATAATTGATTAAAAATAACCAACACCGCAAAAAAGGTTCCCATTTTACAACAGAGAAGTCTTGAACCAAGCCAACCACATCTTGCTTGTGGTTCCACTCAGTCAGATACATGTAAGTATCTTCTTACTTGACCTTAAAGGTAAAGATCATTAAGGAATCAAAGGAAATTAGAACTCCCTTTAGAAATAACAAAGTCACAATTTTGACTTTTTAGTTTCATTTCTTTTTATTGCACTCTCATTCAGGGTTGTACTTTTCTAGTCTGGTCTAAACAATGTGTATCAAAATGCATGGCCAATGGTACAACACACTTAAACATAAGCAGCTCAATATGTATCAGATATGATTAAGATGACACATACCGTACAGGGACATTTAAAACCCCCAAAATGAGGAAGTTGCGCACTTCAGCCAAAACACAACCAAAGGAGAAAGTTTTTTGTTTTTTTTAATGGGGCTTGATTCTTCAATGGGTTTTAATTTGTGCAGTTTTCAATGTGGCAGTAAACAATGACACTGTGTGTTTCTGGTTTACCCAGTGTGTTTTATTAGCAATGAGAACTTGTTTATTTTCAGAATTTTTTTTTCTTAAACCCTAACAAATAGTTTCAGAACATGAGCCCAACATAATGTGTTAAACATCTGAGGCAACCCATAAAAATAAAATGGGAAATAAATTGTTAAATTGAATGATAAAGTATAAAAATAAAAAAAAAATCAAACTTATGTTATCAACAAAACATGTCTTGTCTCTCCCTTTACATGATCTTGTTATTCTTTCAAACAAAATAGTCTCAGAAAGATGTAATGACGCTTTTTCTTATCATCTAACTTTTTAACCCGCATCATATATTTATTACAAAAGGGTAAGAAATAAAAACTTTTGATGTCCTGGCTGGATATTGTTTTTGCAGTCATTGAGTTGTATGTATTTGCAACCCGTCTGTTAAACCTCACCAGTTTTTTATATTTTCTCTGAGTCAATTTCTCTTACTCTCTTGCCCACTGTTGTTGTTTGTTAAGTTCTTTTAGAGATCTGCATCTTCTGCTTCAGACATGTCTTAAACGTGTGTTTGTGCGCGTGTGTGTGTGTGGGCGTGCATGTGTTTCCTCCTCCTTGTGACCTGGTCTTTAAAGGAGAATGATGAGTTCACAGCTGATAGTGTCTGGTTGCGAGGAGCGGAGAACAGTATAGGATGACATTATCGGAAGTGGCTGCATATAGGATGGTAAGACAAAAAAAGACACAAAAAAGGGGGAGAATACTATGGTGTTCATCTTTCTGTATAAACCTCCGTCTGCTTGGATTACACTAATGACCCCTGACAAACTATAATATGCATTCCTATAGAATCGAACCTTAACTAAAGGAAGAGCAGTGTGTTTAGTTTACTGACCGATTTGACATTTGGCAGTGGGTCAATGTGTATACAAAATTAAACACGTATTCTTAAATCAGTGGGTGATTTGAAAATTATTACAAAAACTATTGAAGCAAACTTTAAAATCCAACGTGCAGCAATCGGTACTAGTGACAAGGATGTGAAAAGAGTGTAACAGAGAGGGACAAATTTTTCCCTCCATCCATGCAGCAGAAGTAGAATAGTTGTGGTGACGGATAGTGACAGTCAAGGGAGAGAGGGAGCATGAGGGGGGTATCACTCCAAAATCCCAGGAAACAGAGAGGAGGCGAGAGTAATTTAGGATGAGCTGCTGGCAGCGGGCTCTTCAAGACAGTCAAGATCTGTTGTTTTTTTTTCTTCTCACATTTGGACTCAGAATCTCACGTGAGCAGGTGTTTTTTCTTTTTTTTCCACTCTGACACTTGCGCTTTAGATAATGAATTCTTTTATAAACTCTCTAGTTACAACATTATCATAATGATTCAGTCAATAAGTATAAATACTGGCTCCTTGGCTAGATCCCTTGGGATAAAATTAGACATTCGTCAAACACATATGTCACTTCAGAATTAGATGCACACCGACTCTCATTTCCTTCCCTCGTCTCTTGATAGTATCCCTAATAGACCTCTCTCCCAGTGGCACACTGCTGTTGCAACATTCACCTACTATTGCTTTAATGAGATGTCTGTGCCATTTTGTGTGTGTGTGTTTCTGCGAGTGTGTGTGCCATTATATCTGTGCGGGTCTGAGAAAGAAAGATGTTAGCGATCCTTGTGGCCCTGTTTATCTCCACCCTTGTGTTGTAAGTAGAGGGAGGTCAAAGGCAGGGCTCCGAGTATCCATCTCCATTCCCACGGCTGCTATATCACAAGCACATTGGTCGCAGGGAGATGAAAAGACAATAGATTTTTTTCATCCTCCTGACACAAGAACAGGAAGATTAGACAGAAACTGGCTCAGCCTGGTCCATTCAAAGTAGATTCAAGCTCAAGACAAGAACCATCTGATCTCTGATTCAGGATCAGGAAACAGATGCAGGTACTCACACAACTTGACTACAACAGTACGTATTGATTTATTTTACTTGTTTTAAGCTTGCCTATATGTTATCTGGCTGTATAATAATGCAGACGTCATGCCCTTTATATAAAAGCTCTAAGTACAAGTACCAACATAAACAAGGGTTCACATTCATTTTTCAACAGGCTGTATTGAAACTGACAGTTGTATATGCATAAAAATATATATATATTTTGAAATCTTAATAGACAATGAGATGATTGTGAGTCAGAAGAAAAGATCAAGAGAGAGGACCATATGGGGCGGGACCAAGAGAGCCAGAGCATGTGAACAGAAAAGAGATAAAACTCAAAGTGCTGCTGTTCTCACTAGCAATTAAAATGATTTCTGTATAATTTGGGTAAGGCCTTAGCTGCCTTATTGGTTCTCAAATAAGCCTACTCTTCCTTCTCCCTCTTCTTCTTCTTAGCTAAATGCATGAGAGCCCCTGGTGATTGAGATCTGTGTATACTGATAAGTGCTACCATATGCTGCCTCCTCCACACAGTTCAGTTCAGTTTCAGCACCTCCTCTTGCACAAACTTACACATGAAGACACAGTTTGACAAACAGATCAATGCAGCAGCTCAGCTGAGATCATGTCCCCTTTTCTTGCATTGCTTTGCAGCACATTGAGGTAGATTAACAAATGTTTTTCCTTCCCAAAGTGGATATGAATGTAATCATAATTTAGCAACAGATTTTATTAAACACAATTTAAATTCTTTAGCTCTGTACATTAACTTCTAAATAATCTTTGTTATGTAATAGTTAGCAATGGAAATGTCACGAAAGAATACACACTAAATGAAAGAGAGAATCACACACACATAGAGAAAGTGTGGGCGTCCTGTAGAGCAAAACAAAAGATCGTGAAACCTAACGTTAGCTCTATTTATAAGAGTTTCAAAGCCAAAAATAGTCGCAGATGAAACTCACAGTATTTATGTGGGCAAATGTTTGAAGTGCTACCATTTTTCAAGCTTGAGTGAAACAGTCGATGAGACATCTTGCAGATACTTAAACATTTCTGATGCGACCTGATCAAATCATGGTGCGTTGCTTGGGAATAGTGGGGGCGGATAAGCTCAAAACACAAGCAGTGGTAATGCTCCCCCAAACGTCTGCAATGACAGTTCAACTTGAGACTTTAAGTTCTGCGGTTACTCAAGTAGCAACTCTATCAAGTTATGACTTTGGAAAATGAGAAACTAAAGATTCCAATATCAAAGTGATGATAAAACATAAGTCAGAGTGGATTAAAGGAATGTATAACTGAACCAACGTCAATGGTAGCAACAGCTGAATCAGTGAGCGTCAAAATGAAAACAGTGCAAGGTATAAAAATTGTAAATGACTTTTACATGTGTCAAAAGCCTGCTTGTGCACACTGAACACTGAGCACATAAGTGGAAAGAAGTTCTACCTTGTGAGTAAACGTACACAGTGAGAGTGTATTTCTGCACTGTGGATGCACAAGTATCTACCATGCATGCACATGGACCAACGCGCACACAGCAGTGGCAAGTGCGTGCTTAGGGGGAGAGACCGGACAGAAACTAACCAATCAGAGAACAGGGTACATCAGCTAAAGGCCCCACCTTCACAGTGTCAAAAGTCTGATTTCAAGCGAGCACAGATTCTGCAACTGAGCACGTTTGAGAGTCGGGCGCACTCGTCATTGACATATGCTCGGTGGTCCACGTGTGCACACAGTAGATGCCTGTGTGCTTGCAAATACTATTTGCACACTCACGGTTCAGAAATACTCTCTTGCCATGTATGTTTTCACTCGCAAATTATAACTTCCTCACCGGAATCACTTTTATGAGCTCATTGTTTAGTGTGCATGCGCAGAAAATGCGTTTGGGACTTTTGACACTAATTAGACGCCATATGGATAGTATGATTTCTTGTCATAAATTGCAAACGTTGAACAGGGAAAATAATCTAATAATGAATGGAACGCAAGATCTGGCATTAACACTCTTGTTATTAAATTTAGATTCTAAAAATGGGGGGAGGAAGATGACGAAAAGGAGACAGCTGTGGACTTGCTAATGCTTGAGAAAAAGATGCCGGTTGCAGCAGCAGTCATGCTGCATGATTTTCTAGTGGCTTGTGATTTTTGTAGTGGGTTGTCTTTGGTCATAAGAGCTGAATAATAGGGTTGATGATTCTTTCACACTAATTTATCACAGACAACCAACTGTAGCTTAGTTCTAAACATTTCTCCATGATTCTTTTAACAACAAATATTTTAGTCCGTGATTGCCTAGAATAACAGCATGAACTCAGCTTAAAGGAGAGTTGGGATTGTGAAACGCATTGCATTTGGCCCTGGAGTCAATGTGGTTCCTCAGATTCTGTGATGGCAACATGTAATCTGGAAGCTGATTTTCGCATGGCTTTATCTAGCCTCCTCCCTAAACACTGCTTTTCTGCTAATTTATATGACCAGCCGTGTTAGGTAGCTGTGTTTTAGAGTAGTGGGTCAAGTGTGAAAGTGTTCTGTTGTCCGTCACAGATGTAAACTGCCCGTTTCTGCTGAGGAGATTGAAATAATAAAATTAAAAAAAAGATTTTAAAAATTCTGAAACATGAAAAAATGAGCAGTTTGGGAGTCGCTATGAAAATGAGATGAAACATGGCATAAAAAAACAAAAACTGTGATTGTTGTAAAATTGGCTCCAGTGTTTTAAGGTGCATCTGTTTACCTGTGTGCACACAAGGAAAGATTTATGCCTAGAGCAAGGTGGTAGTGCATCTGAATCTTTTGGGAGGTTTGTTGTTTGTCACAAACACACAGAAGGGCAATGTCCCAGGAAACAGTAGGTGGGTACGGTGACATAAGCAGGACACAGTGCCCTTACCAGACACAATGCTCTCAATACACCTACAACCAGAGAGGTCAAGGACGTGTATTGTTCACACACACATTTGCTTATTACTTATCTTTTAAGCTGCATTCCAACTAAGAATGCCCACTTTATATATTTTTCATTTAAAAGTGCAATCTTTCCTTGAATTGTCATGTTTTATGCTATTTTAAAGTGAATACATATTCTTTTTCCATCTGTGAGCAGCTACAGTGCGTCTGGTTTCGTACACTTGGCAGCATCCTGCGCACACACACTGTGTGCATGCTGTAAATAGCCAGAGTTTGTCGTGCATCTCTGCTGTGTTTGGACCTATTTTAGAGCTGACACAGGAAACAGGGCCATTGTGACAGCCACCCTGCCAGCCGGTACAGCACACAGCAGCCCCGGAACCTTCTGTCACACACATACACTAAACACACATTTATACACCACACACACATCTACACATAGACAAGTGTACAAATAGACTAGATTTTCTCATGTTATCTACCTAGCAATGCTTCATCCAACTCATAGAGTTTCACAAAAATAAGCTTCTTCCTGAATTTAACTTTGATTTTTTATCCTTCTGTCCTGCTCCAATTTGCCACAAACTTTGACTTGAAACACTAAGGACAGAATCCCCCTGCTGTGACACATGGTGGTCCTCTGTCCTCTGCAAATCATTTATTTTGTCCTTAAAATTGTTCATTTTAAACCCTTTCAGAACAGAACAACCCATCTTTTTCTTTGTTACATTTTACTGCATAATGATAACTCTGGCAGAGAGGAGCTCAATTACCCAAGACACAGGTTTCTCATCAGCAAGATGAGACAGCTGGAGATGAACAATGTGCATCAAGTTAATTTAAAGTTAATTCGTGTTTTCGCTCGCCTAGTTTGTTGTTTCTATATCATTCAAACTATTTTCTTTTTCCCACAGAGTGATGTAATTTAGCATCTATAATTAATCTATTCTGTAAATATTTTAGTAGACTTAGTACTATGGAAGTGTAGACTCGCTGAGCTCAAACCTAAATGAAGCTGTATTGTAATGATGACAGTGCTAGCTCATTTAGAGACCGTTAGCATGCAGACATAAACGGCTCTTCAAAGGCTGTAAGACCAACCTCTCCTATTTAGGGGGGGAAGATAAATCCTGTAGACTGCTTCTGCCTTCCTGTGTAATTATGTGTGCCGTGATGTGCCTTTACAGCCTGCCTAACATTTGGAAATTATCTTCAAGAAATGAAGCCCAATTAATTGTGGCACTTCTCAGGCGTACCTGTGTGCTGAAATGCTGTAATGGCACTTAAGAAAAATCTGGCTCCTGCTGAGATGTTTATTAAATAACTTAAATGGTGCAGTACTCTGTACTATATCATTCTGACAAAAAGAATAAATATTAATATTAGTTTTGTATCTGTACCAATACTCCTAAGTTTAGAACAGATCTCGGATTTAAATAATTCAGAGAAAAACAAAACATTAAGCATGACACACACAACATACACACACAAACACACACACATAATTTACTTTGAGGAAATCAAATAATTCACATGTAAAGCCCTCTGATCTCAGTTCAGTATAGTGGTGTTTACTCTGTTCCTCCAGAATTTCCAAGAAGCAGCTTCTAGATACTGACTCATGGGCAAACATTATTCTTAAAATTTGACAAGCATCACTCTTAAAAAATGTATATTTTCAGTGTATTATTTTAATTTATGCCTTAAATTTTTTGCATGACTTCACTTGACTCATCACCAGTCAGACTCTCGCTGAGTGAAGACTTACTAGGAGCCCATCCAGTTCTTCACTGTGGCACAAAAATGGCAGCAGAGTGGTGTGCTGGAACATGTGGTTGGCAGGCAGCAGCTATGCTATTAGCGATTGCTAACAGTTTTATTATTAGAAAATAAACGGTGCACTGCAAAAAACTCTGAATGTTATTAACACCTCACCATCTGGGTCTGACAGCTGTGTTCAACCACCATCATGGCTGAACTGCTAACGGCAATATCTGAAATCTCGACTCCTTATCTACAGCACTTTCACAGTCTGTGTGTATCTGTCAGTGTCTCTTCTTTCTCTCTTTTTGTTGTTATCGACCTTTTCTTCATCCTGCTGCTTTTCAGACGTGCAGATGTGATGATAAGTTAGCGGATAACAATTGCATGCAAACTTATTTATTTAGAATTTTTTCATATGCACGTATTGCTCCTTTTATAGTGTCTTACAGTGCTGCTGTTGCTGGTCATGGTCTATTCATTTTGTGTGCATATCACCTTCATTTAGCTCATTGCTACCGTGTGGCTCTGTCTGTTTTTTTTACATGTTTTTTTCTTTCCCAGAAAAGTTCAGTGTGTTATTATCATTCATCTTTCAAAAAAAAAAAACTGGTTCAGGGTGAAAAAGTCCAAAACATTTTTGCTAAATAAATAATGTTTGTTCTTTCTTGTGTGTGACTTTTTACACTTTAACTTCAGAAGTAAATTATTTTTTAACGATATTCTTGAGAATGAGCCTTCAGGGCCCCCTTAGTTTTTCATTCTCTGTGTGTTTTGCTTCCTGTATAAGACAGCTCTGCACAGCTTTATTTAAATAGATAACCTGTGACTAGAAGCCCTTAGCATCTTCCAAACCTACCTATAACTCCCATTCTTGCCCTTTAGTCTTTAAGCGCTCCCACCTCAAGGAGTTACCCCCTGAAATCTACACACTTACTGCAGACACTGCAGAAAAAAAAAACCTTCCCTCTAGTGCCTCTCTTTCTTTAGCTGAAAATACTTTTCTCCACTAAAATAAGCTGACTATTTCTTGAGGTTGCATCTCCAAAGCTTTCCCAAATTTACATGGATACTTACCTTTTCTTATATTTAGGAACGTCACTATCAAGCACCGTGAAGGACTCTAGATGGCATAAGAATCTATTTCACATATAGCTGCTCAGAGTTCGTACAAGCAAAGAAAATAGCATGTTTTCAGTTTCACTGGCTGCCTTTTGTATTATGCCATGGTCACCCACTGTCAAAATCATTTTATCTGCGTGTTTATTCATTGTCAGTTTTATCACTTTTTCTTTCTTTCCTTTAGAAACAAGGCTGAAGGATAATATGCAATCTTCTCTTTCAGCTTTGACTGCTGAAATGACTTTGATTAGAAATGGAGGATATATATAAAAATAATGTGGCCACAGATCCTTGTTCTAGTCTTTAAATAAGTAGTTTCTAATATTTTTTTTCCTCAGAGTCCCCCTCCTTGCAATGACTTAAAAGTTACACCCCCATCACCCAAAGATTAAACATTTATTAATTGTAAATAAATTCAAGATCATTCTTTTTGTTCCATAGAAATTGCTTACCACTGTGATCTTTTATATCCCTACTCAGAGACGAGATGTAAGGAGCAGTAGCAGCAAGCCGCTCCAATACTAGCATTTGCAATGTAACATTTTCCCCTAGAATGTCTAGCTTTAGTGTTCATTGGTTTTGATTCTCAGTTTGCAGCTGGTGGTCTGTCTGTTTACTCTTTTGATGACAATGTTTCTTTAAGTTTATTAAGGGTTTCAGAAGTTTTGAGATTAGAATTTTGTTTTGGTTTAGAATTACTCTGAGAGTGGATACCATAATTTGGGACCAACAGAACAGGATGTTTGTATTTTCTTCAATAGGACAAGTACTGGTTCTAAACAAAAATTTACATATGCTACTAAACACCTAGCAAGTTAGCACACTCATTTCACTCTGTTTGAGGTTTGCAAGATAACTATTTTGTTTTTACAGTCTGCATTGAGTGTAATGCTTATGTAGCTAAATACACACATCTGTGTTCTACATGGTTAATGTATTTGACTTGAGCCTGACCACAAATCAAAGTGATGGTTGGCGAGTACCACATAAGAGAGCAAAATGAAGCAGATGAGATGAGATCAAAAGGACCTCCCCCAGTTGAAAGCTCCCCTCAAGGTAGGAAGGACTGCAGAGCGCTAGTCGGTGTACATCTCATTTAGTGGAGCCAGCACCACAAGGACTAACGAGGCGATAACGCAGACAGACGGTGAATTATTAGGAAGATAAAATAAGATTGTTAATTCATGTTTTTTGCTGTTCGTGTCTTTCTGTGTATGTGTTACCCTGAGTTCTGCTATGCATCAGCTTTTTGCAGAGTAAATCCTGTGTGCAATAAATGTTCAAATACAGACTGTGATTACAGTACTTCAGAGACTGTATTATATGTTGGTCTGTACTCCAAATCAGAGCTGATGTGATCTAAATACAGTAGACAATAGGCCTCTGAGGACAAATGAAGAATGGCATTGATGAGAGGTTTCTGTCACTGGACTGGCTGGAAGCCAGATCTCAATATGGACTGTGGAGTGTTTTTAGTTGAGACTAAACTTTTTTTTTTTTAACAGACAGCTTATTGCTTAATATTGAAGTCCATATCATGTCTTGTTTACTTTTCTGTTTTTTCTTTTCTTAGTTCAAGTAAAGTTTTTCTTCCCTTCTGTTATTTATCATTTCATTTGCCACAATCGCCTGCTTATTATTGTTCTGCACAAAGAACATCTGTTGATAGTAACGATATGTTAACAACTGATCCTCTTAGATCTGTGACTTAATATCCCTGTTAAATGGACTTCATTTCAACCAAATTCCATCAGACACCATAAAAGGTTTATGCTGCAAAAATATTTGAAAACAACATTGTAGAAAAAGCAAATAAACAAGTGAACCAAACCCAACCACCACCGTGCACACACAAAGATATGCACAAAGCTGTTTCCTGCAAGACTGGTCTGCAAGAATGTTTTGGTTGCTGTTGTTAGAGCTTTACTCATTTTATCTATCAGTGCTCATGATAATGGGGTGAAACGATGTATGTGCATATACACTTTCACCTTTATTGGCGTTTGCTAATTACTTTTTCTCTAAATGTATGCACATTAATTTTGTTTGTGTCTGCTTTAAAATTATTCCAGTGTGGCTGACATGTTTAAACGAAAAAATAAACTTAAGGACCAGAACTCAAACTAATTTTTAGAAATAGGTTACAAATGTGCAGTGGCACCACCAAAGAGAGGCTAAGTTGGTACCCATTAACCCCAATGAATACAAAAGCAGACTCTAACACATGAAATAACTTACTTTGAGCTTTTTTAAAACATTTTCTTCCTTTTTGTGTTTTACAGTGTAATAATGTAAAAAAAGACTCACGGTTTCCAAAGGGGATATATTTGATAAGTCGTGTCTCTTCTGGATGAAAATGTGCAGCGTGTGTGGGTATGAAGGGCGTCGTGTGTTGCGAGCACTGCATCAAGAAAATGCTATTATATAAATGGACTATGCACGACAAAGACTCTGATATTATCATAATTAAAAGTGAACCGCACCATATGGTGAGAGAGAAGAGCTGCACATAAACAATCAAACTGAAAGCCTCTCAATGAGCAGAAATACATGAAATGCTCATTTTTCAGAAGCGAGAACTGACAAACTGAATATACACTTTTCTGTAACCTTCTCCTCTCCTCGTCTTGTATGTGAGTAAACGCCTGGTCGGTGCCCTGGGCCTGTTAGGGGTCTACTGTGTGCTCCAGGAATAGTCCGGTCACATGGGCTGCTCTGTGGGATCTGTTCCCCAGGCAGGAAGCTGTTATATGGTTACAGTTATTTTTGTTGTCTGTCTGGGGATAGTTTTTACTGTGCTCCAGAGGATCAATATTCATCATAAAAGGACTGCATCACCCAGTGCCCTCTTTGAGCAGGACAATATATGGGTGTGTGCATGTTAAGGAGCATTGTGTTTTTGTGTGTGTGCATATATAGAGATGTAAAAATGTAGCTGCATTACAATATGTTAGAAAAGTTGAGAGACTATTCAGTTTTTGTGTGCTCAAACTTTCATAACAGTGTTGCAAGTGTTTTCAAAGTGTTTTCTAAAAGTGATATAAATGGGTGTTAGGTGACAAGTACATTATGTAGACAACATGAGAGTATTTGTGAAAATTGTGAAATATCTTTGCAACATGAGAGGAAGTGAGCTGCAGATGGTGTATGACAGTCTAAGGGTGTTTTCAAAGGTGTTACAGCTTCTGATAAAAGAATCTGACCACAGCCTGTTTTCAAGCAAGTTAAAACCTGAGCTCTGCTTCCAGTTGCTTTTACCCATTTGACCTGTCACCTCCCCTTGCGCTCATCTCTCTGAAAGGCCACACCACATCACTATGTGTGCCATGTCTGCTGAGTATCTGTCTCCCTCATACCTTGTCTATTGTACACATCATATGTGCCACTGCAGCCCTGAAGTTGTGCTTGGCCCTGGGGACTCAGAGGGGAGGTCCTGTAACAGCGTAGGCAACGGAAGCCGTCTCCTTGCTAATTGGTTCCTGTGTTTGCGGCACACAGAGATGGTGTCAGCACTTTCCCTCCCTCTTTTTTCCTTCCCTGTTCCATCCCTCCCAGACTGCCAACCACAGATGCTGCAGGTTTGACATCCCTTCAGGACACATGCCTGAGCTTATATGCACATTGCTGGATGCTTGTGTGTAGACAGAAAAATTAAGGCTGCCCCTGTTGCTGGGGGTTTGGCAGCTGCCAAAAACATGGGACATGAAATAAAAATATATATTTTAATATAAAGTGATAATATTCCTAAAGGATTTCTATCCGAAAGGTGTCTGAACTGTGTAAATCTTGTTGCAAATATTCACCCAATACCTGCTGTCTTTCCCTTTATTGTCTTTGTCTCTCTGTACTTTGTAAATGTCTAAACGCACCGGTCTCTTTGTGAACAAAGCAAATGAAGGTCACTGTAGAATACTTTTTATACGGCTCCTTCTCTCTAAATGTGCATCAACACCCCTCTATGAATGGGAAGGTAGACTCCAGCCCAGGTAATCACAGCTTGTAGGTGTCTGGACACTAAAAATGTGCACAGATGCTTCCTCTGCAAGTGTGAGCAACCTTTCACACTTTAAAAGGCTGTAGGACGCACAGTGAAATGCATCCCACTGAGTCAGAGCGGACTTGAACATGCAGGCCTCTTCCTGCTCTTTTTACAGATTAGCTCTCTGGATGGCCACAGCCTGATGCTGTGTGTTTATCACCGCATGGCATCCTCTCTCACATAGGCTCAAACTTTGACAACACAAGCTCTGCAGAGCAAATGTATGTGTGTGCTGCTCTTTCTCACAGGTACATTTGAATGGAAAATCATTTAATGTATATTGTGGTTACAGAGGAGGCATATACATGTTTTGTGTCCAAAGATAATAAATAAATCTCTATCTTGCCAACATGTAAACATTTGAATCATTCTTGTCCCAAAACCAAACGTTGAATGAAAACAAAATGTAACAAAAAAGACAGTGAAAGACGGTGCAGTTTCATTTGAAATTATTTACGTCTGTCTATCACTGAAATAGTTAGTGTAACTGTTTTTTGCAGTTTTGTCATCCTAGGTTTTTTTAGTCATTAGATCATATTTGAATTCACACGGGCATTGTTTTCCTGGTGGGATACTTTATTCTAAATACAAGAAAAAAACCCTACTTGCTTAAAAGTAGAGCTTTTATCTAAATGCTAAGTAATTAGGCAAGCCTTTGTACTTCTTGAAGATTCTAGACATAATATTGGTTGTTGGAAATAGCAGATATAATAACTATAATATATGAAACATGTAAACAACTTTCAGATAGAACACATTTGTTTCTTTGTGTGGCATATCTTGAAAAAAAAATGGATAATTAAATAAAAAAATGTAGAGGAAATTATCTTTTGAAGTCCAGACAAACTCTCCTTAGGCCAAGCATTACAAAAGACTGCAGCCTCTGAGGTAGAGCGTATCCCATGGGACACTTTGTGTGACAGACCCTTGTCTCCTGTCACAGTCTTTAAATCACTTCGGTCGCCCTCCAGCCAGTCGACTCCAGAGATGACCTCCTTCATACAGGGTGGCAGTCATGGCTCAGCCCATTCTCTGCCCCACTGCATTAAACATTGATGGAGCTGTAAGAGAAGGCTGGAGCCTGTCTTATACTGTGGTCTGGCCATTGCCTATAGGAAGTCTCTTCTCTGGCTGCAATCTGTCTCGTTTCAAACATCTCTCTCCTTGTCCAATATGATAACATTTGCTACTGCTGTGGTTATTTGAATGTGGTCAAATGACGCTGTCTGCAGCAAGTGCTGATCACTGTATAAGGGAGGCACATAAAAATCTCAAGAAATGAGAGTGATAAGTGTCTGCTATTGTGGCTGCCTGTGGTCACTTGCACAACAGTGAGAGATGACTTCCTGGAAATGACTGTGTGTGTTTGATTCCTGTATTGTGCATTTATGTTATGCATTATGACTTACCACAGAGCACTGCTATATGAGAGGAAGTGGTAGGAGAGCCAAGACGGTGATACTTTCCTTCCTTTATCAGTGTGTTCCTGTATGTTCATGTGCTACAGCATATCAATGTAGCTGTTGTCACTATTTCAAAACTATAAAAACAAGTTGACCTAATTAATATATAAGAATGTGTATTGGGCTAAGAAATCATCAAAAATAATTTGTGCTATTCAACATGTAATCACTAATAATGGTGAGATGTATTTAACAGCAAATGTCTTTTTTCTAAGAGATCTGACTCACCTTCTACAGCTTCCTTGTTCGGTGATGACTTATTTTGCCAAACCCAACAGTTAGTCCTGTTTATACCTTAAATATGTAAGTAGAATTGTACAGCTGTACTTTTTACCTTCTTATTAGACACTAGGGTAATGAGACATAATCTACCATGTGGTACAAAAAGTGTTTGTGTTGCGGAGGAAAATCTTGCATTAGTTTTTGCATGTCTCTTTATCGATGTATAGATGTTCAAGGCTCCTGTTGTTCCAGATCATGTTTGATAATGTGGTTACGGAGCATGAAAAGTTCAACAACAATGCTGGTGGTGTGAGCTGACAATCGTTGTGAGTTGGATACTCTCAAAGTCTACTGACAGATCGAAAGCACCTCCCCTGCTGGTAACCTGCTCCTCTGCTGTCAAGTAGAAAACATTTAGGTGACCCAGCTCAGTGCATTAAGGATATCATCTGTTCTGAATTTCACAAAGCAGAGATATGACACATCCGGCAACGCATTGTGTGTCACGTTTCAGAAAATAAGAAAAGCAGATGAGATAAAAAGTGCATGACTAACATCATTGTTCCTTTGGACTATGCAAGACTTCTGTGCAGAACAATCAGATTAGATTTTGTTCTGAAATTAAATAAAGTGCCAACATTTTAGAATCTCTGTAGACTTCTCTCCTTTAAGAAGATAGAATCACATGAGAATATTTGTAAGTGAAATAATCACAGCTCTGGGCAAACAGCAAACAGGGATGAATAAATAAGACTGACTAAATAAATGATCAGTGATTGTTTGGCTCTAAGTGCTGCTGCTGTAGCTTAGCGTCCTGATTTAGTCGAAGCCTTCAGCCATCCCTCAGCGGAGTTATGGTCTTAGCGGAAGAGAACCGGCTAAAAAGCCCCATTCTTCTTTATACCTTCAATATTCAATGAGAGCGCTAATTGCATTGTGCTGAAAGAAAGAAAAAAAGTGGAGGGAGGTGCAGTGGTGAGGTATCTACTGGCTAATGGTCTGTCGAGGGGGAATAAAGAAGAGAGGGAAAAAAGGGGGATTTAAAAAGTTAGACATATCCTCAGGAGGTTCCTTCCTCTGTGTTTTTACCTGCACGTCTTTAGCTCGAATGCTAATGCTCATTAGCCAGTCTGTGTGATATTCACAGAATCGCGGCTATTGTTGGCGACCATCACCAGAAGCATTCTAGCGAAGCGAGAACATCGACTGGTAATACACATGCTTCTCTGTTGTCAGCCGGAATCCAACTCTTTTTTTTTCTTTTCTTTTTTGTTTTCCCTTAAAAGTTAGTTGGAAAGATTTCCTGGAATATATTCGCTCAAGGTGCACCCATTTGTGAAGAAGAATTGGAGGATGCATATGCATTAAAAAGTCTTTGTGTGAGCAAAATGCCAGCGCAGCACTTTAGCCTTCCCTCATCTTTCCACCTTTGTTTCTTTCTTTAAGATTTTGCAGAGTTTTAATAGAATAAGTTCATGTAATCATTCAATCTCTTTCTCTTGAATTACCCGAGATGAATGAATGGGTTATGAAGAAGATACAGTTACAGAGAATTTTTAAAAACGATGTAAACATGAAACTATTGATGATAAATATACTTGATGAAAAAGTATTATTACCTTTAATGAGTTTTTCTATAGAATACGCTTCTGACCACAAGCAGCACAATGTGCAGCATGTTTTAAGTGCGTGGCCCTGTTGTCTCCTTCTCCTCTCCCTAAGAGTCAGCCTTTTCACTGTCCCCTGGCATACGGCAACTGAAATACTGCTGAACGAAAGTTTTTCTCATAAATCATGCCATCCACCAAACAAAGCAATAAAGATGTTTGTTTGCATTATTGAGGGAAATGTATTTCCTTAGGTCAGCTCTAACCAGTGGTGTGTGTATGGGTGAGTGTGTGTGAGCACTCTTAAAAATACATATTCACTTGCCTTTGTGTCTCATGGTTAAAAATATGTATTTGCATTCAAAAAACATATTTTGTTGACCTTTTTTCTGCACACATGTTGGGAGTGTTGTTTCTGATTGCTCAGCCAATTGGACATCAGCGCTCTGTGTGTTCGTGTGTGTTTTTGAGTGTGTATAGTAGCAGTGGGTTTCTGTACACAAGTGTTTTCTGAAAATACATACGTCTAGCCGGGCTACATGTCTGTGCTTGTAGGAGTTGTTGCTCTTTTTATGTTCCGGTTTTGTCTTTGGGGATCATTTACAAGTCTTGACAATTTTAAAACAACCAATTTGCTGCTATTTATATTGATCACACAAACTGCCAGGCTGAGGCCCAGAATAAAGGCTTTCCTTGAAACCTACTCTCTGTGGGCTTTCAGTGTTTTGTTTCTTCTATTTCTCTGTTCTCTTTCTTACTTATTTTTTTCAAACCTCTCTCCATTTGTTCAGTTAATAAAAGTATTTTGCTTTTTTAAATTATTCAATGGACTCTAAAGTCTTTATCCTTTTGACTATTGTACATCAATTCAAATACACTATGTTGGCCATAAAGTTTTTTAATGGATAATACTGTTATACATATCCATGATTTGGTTTATCAGTGTTTTCTTTAACTTCATTAGGATTTTTACTGAAGAGTTAATTTTAATATCTTTTTTTTATTATTAAAGAAAAACTAAATCAAATTCTGATGGTTGACCATCATGTGACTCACTTTCTATTTCTTTTTTGGCTGATTAATATAGCCCAGATACATATGTAGATATATATATAAAAAATTTGATTACGTTTTTTTGATTAGATGTTTGTGTGCGAGATGCTCTTGCTTGAAATTAGGTGTTATATAGATGTCACACTGAAAACTGAAAATTGTCTAGACATTCTGGTCATGTAAAATTCAGATTTTTTTTGTATTGTTCATTTAACAGCACTGCAAGAGTAAAGACTCACGCTATACTTGTGGTAAAATTACTATCTCTTGCTTGCTAATTAAAGAGCAACCCAATCCAGGTCTCCCATTATTGATAGGTCCTGCTCAGCTGGTCAGTCAAAAACATTGACTTAAATCTGGTACAATCTTTAAAATCAAATCCAAAGAGTTGCTTTGCAGCACGAGGCTTCCTTGCAATTTCTCACTGCATGTGCGTGCATGTGTGTAGTTGTGTGTGTAATGAAAGTTTAGAGGCTGGTTCCCTGTTGTGCTGTAACTTAACCTGGTCCCAAGGAGTCTGTTTGGGGCTTTTGGTTGAGTTGTTTTGGCTTTTTAACATTAAACACTTCAACTTCATTTTTGAGTGCTTTGGACTGAAAAAAAGAAAACAAATCTGTTCTCTAGAAGACAAAAAGGATGATAAAAATACAAACTAAAAAGGCTGAAAGAAAGAAAAGAGATTGTCATAGCTAGTGGCAGTGTTCACTGGGGCCCTCTGAACGAATTAAGACCAACATTATCTTGCATTCTGCCTACTTTTAAACCTTTTCGTGGTCCCATTTGTTTCACATTCTTGTCCTTCTACTCCTCTTGCCTTTCTGTTATACAGTGAGTGACAGTTTGTGACTTCCAAAAGGAAGCAGCAGAGTGAGGGGGTCAGTAAACTATCTACTTTTGTTATCTTAAAACTCTGCAGCATGAACATAAAGGCCATTAAACATCTTATTGCACAGTTAATGTGAGCAGACCACTATGGGGAGACCCACGAGTGACATGGTTGGTGGAGTATACAGTATCCTGGGCCTGACAGCTATACAAGCCCTCAGGGGACCACAAAGATACAAGCTTTCTAACTCTGCGATTGACATCTACAGGATGCCTGTTTGTCAGAGTTGAGTCTTATCTGGGAAAAGTTTACTAATTCACTTGAAAAAAGGGGAAACTACTTTATTCTATAACCAGTAATACTTTGACTTTTTGAAAACAACAGCAGCAACATGCACAGCTACAACAAATGTCCCTCCTGAGTCTCACGCATAGAGACATCTATAGCAAAATAAAGAATGTCCTGATTTTCCTGCAACAAACCCAGTGTAGGCACAGATGAGTACACTGGCAGAAAGGATTGTTTCCTGCTTTTTAGGAACCTGTGGCATGTCTCTGAAAGATGCACATGGTCAGTGTTTTTGTTTTCACAGTCAGTTCTTTATATGACAGGAGGAAGCTCTGGAAGAGTGCTATCAGTGTTTAGACAGACACCACTAAACCTGACAGACAGACACTCTCTCTCTCTCTCTCTCTCACACACACACACACACACACACAAGTGTGTTTTGTTATCCTTATGGGGACCGTCCATTGACTTCCATTGATTTTAGTAACTAGATTTATACCTAACCCAAACCCTTTTCCTAACCTTAACCATTACTGATCTATAACTAACCCTAAGACTAACTAAAACTCTATTCACACCATACCTATAAACCTAACCCCTAACCCTAAAAAGGGGAGTCCCCCTCATGGGGACCAGGCTTCAGTCCCCATAAGAACCCTCGGACCCCAGAAAGATAGTAAAAGTCAGGAAACGGGTCCCCAGGAGGTCAGAAATACAAACCCACACACACACACACACACACACACACACAAGTGTGTTTTGTTATCCTTATGGGGACCGTCCATTGACTTCCATTGATTTTAGTAACTAGATTTATACCTAACCCAAACCCTTTTCCTAACCTTAACCATTACTGATCTATAACTAACCCTAAGACTAACTAAAACTCTATTCACACCATACCTATAAACCTAACCCCTAACCCTAAAAAGGGGAGTCCCCCTCATGGGGACTAGGCTTCAGTCCCACAAGAACCCCCGGACCCCAGAAAGATAGTAAAAGTCAGGAAACGGGTCCCCAGGAGGTCAGAAATACAAACCCACACACACACACACACACACACCACACAAGTGTGTTTTGTTATCCTTATGGGGACCGTCCATTGACTTCCATTGATTTTAGTAACTAGATTTATACCTAACCCAAACCCTTTTCCTAACCTTAACCATTACTGATCTATAACTAACCCTAAGACTAACTAAAACTCTATTCACACCATACCTATAAACCTAACCCCTAACCCTAAAAAGGGGAGTCCCCCTCATGGGGACTAGGCTTCAGTCCCCATAAGAACCCTCGGACCCCAGAAAGATAGTAAAAGTCAGGAAACGGGTCCTCAGGAGGTCAGAAATACAAACCCACACACACACACACACACACACACACAAGTGTGTTTTGTTATCCTTATGGGGACCGTCCATTGACTTCCATTGATTTTAGTAACTAGATTTATACCTAACCCAAACCCTTTTCCTAACCTTAACCATTACTGATCTATAACTAACCCTAAGACTAACTAAAACTCTATTCACACCATACCTATAAACCTAACCCCTAACCCTAAAAAGGGGAGTCCCCCTCATGGGGACTAGGCTTCAGTCCCCATAAGAACCCTCGGACCCCAGAAAGATAGTAAAAGTCAGGAAACGGGTCCTCAGGAGGTCAGAAATACAAACCCACACACACACACACACACACACACACACACACACACAGGCTCAAGGATACTTCTCATGGAGCAACTAAAAAGCAATAGAAATTGACCATCATTCAGTTCAAGCTCCTGAACTACTTGATGTGTCAGACCTCATGGAGCAGTAAAATGTTGTAACACTTTTTTATTTTAATTACAACTAGAGGAGACCCACTTGGCAGAAGAGATAACATGGCTTTATAGAGTAATTATCATTGTCCCAACCTTTCATGATGTTAATAAGTGCAGGTTGAGGAGGAGATGGATAAAAGCTAAAGGGAAAGGACACATTTTGACACCGTGAACACAAATTCTAAAATTACTACTATACTACTAATATAGCTTTCTGTAAGTATTTGTGCACAAAAACCCTTGCAAAACCAGATGAAGAAGTGTTTCAAGATATATTTTGTTCTGGTATTTCATATAACAAGACATGGATATCTTGCAAGACCATCCAGGCGATGCATATCTGTTTGAGCGGCCTAATGACGCAGGTTGAAGAGTCAGATATGTGAGTCAATGGCAGCCGTCAGAGCAATGCAGTCTACTGTATTTTCTAGGCACACTATATATTTTTTTAATGTGTGTGAGTGAGCACTCCCTTGAAATCTTTTGACAGTAAAGTGTGAATCATCAGTCGTTTCATCATCATCACACTCCTCCCTCAGGAACACAGTGGGGGTTGTGACCGCTGTAGCCTTTGTTTTCTAGTAATGTCTGCGATAGCTATGAGAAGTGCATTATACTTCCTTTTGTCTCCTTCTTAAAAAGAAAACACCCTTCTACATCTCTTTTCCTGTCATGTTCTCTGCTGAAGAAAAATGCTGTCTAATCTTATGCCCCATGTTTAAGACATTTGAGCATTCATATAGAGGGCACATTTTTCTAACATTTTTTAAGCTGTCCACACACACACACAAGATAATAACTGATTATTGTGTGGAGCAGAAATGAGTGGTTTTAAATGGCACATATAACAAGTAAAACCACAGCTTCCCCACCTGCCTCTAAAAATTCTCCTGAAGTTCTGATAAGAAGATAAAAAAGGGTCGAGGGTGTCCAAAGATAATCTGTGGTAATGGTGGTCAGAGTGAGGTTCACAGATGAGTCTGGGTGATGCAGTGTTTATCTAAACTTCAGTGCATCTACAGGCATAAACCAACATCTGTGGGGGTTGGGGGTAAGGGTGGGGGTGGGAGTGAGTAAACGGAGACAGAGGCAGGCAGTGAAGTTTCTGTTGCACAGATAGCGTTTCATTTCTTACCACCTCAAAAGTCACCGGAATGTGAGACTGCTGCAGCTCCTGCCACCGCTGTGCACAAGAAAACACTAACAGACTCCGAACATCTAAAATGCCCGCTGACATGTTCCGCTGAGCGAGCTTACATAATGAATGTTGCTTTTCAGCAAACTGTCCTGACAATGCATTAACTGGATTTATTGCAATGGTACATGGTGACCCAAGCGCTCTGCTGCTAGAGACAAAACACTAATGCATCCAGTTATGCTGCCGTGTGTGTGTGTTGTGAGGTGTTTTATTCCTGGTTATAATATTTGACATTTCTAAAATAAATAAATATTTTTTTCTTTGCCTTTGAGAGACTGTTTTCAACCCCCGGTAAACAAATGTTAATACCATACAGTAGAATCGACATCAGGATTGAGTGTAATATTTGTGGGTAAAACATCAACAGGGTGTTTTTGGCACCGTGTACGTCAGTATTGTTATGACACACATGCTACTGCTTTTGTGCAAATGACGAACAAAATAAAAAAATAGTTAGTATCAACAACAGTAAAGTACCAGTAAGTGGGAGTGTGATTGTGCATGTGTGTTGGTATTTATAAAATTAAGAAATGCAGGAGAGTGAGGTGAGAGGATATCAATAAACACAGTAAACACGGGCAACATGACAGTTAATTTAAGCATAAGATAACAAGGAAGAAATGAACAATCACCCATTTTATCATCAAAACACAACAATTTAGACTGATATTCGTTTTATCCTGTGATTACACCAGATGGACTATAATTACTACGGTTTCTGCTGCTGGACTTGATCTGTCGCAGGTAGATAAAAGGAAATATGTGATCACTTTTGTAGGAAGTGTATTTATATCCAATTCTTCCTTTAACAAGATATGGATTTAAATAAATTATCAGATGTCTAATTTCTTGTCTTACAGTTGAGTTTGTTTTCTTATGTAACGTGATTGTCCGATATGAGGTGCACCTTCCCAGCATTACGGAAAGCGTGGTATCTATTTCTGCTCCTTCCTGCCACGGCTTAGAGCAGGCATCCATATCTTACCATAAACCAGTCGTAGTTCTCTCTGGGCCAATATCTCTGTCAGCCGAGCTGAGTGAAAGGCTGCTTCCTGTTTGGTTTGACCATGCAGTGCATGCCAGCACTCTCTCATATGGGCTGATTTGATGTTCTTGCTCAACTTTGACCCTGTTTAAGTGAAACCATTGTTCTTTGCATCTTTAGTCCAGTCACAGGAAGTCATGCTCTGAACTCATGGCCCCGGAGAAGGTTGCAAAGAGAGGTTAGAAATACTTTTTGTAAAAGAAAATTGTGGTGTGCATTATTTCTTTTATTCATTCAGAGTTTAGCAGTTTTATTTTTCTCACCCAGATTAATGAATTTATGGTGAATGTATGGTTGTTCCCTGTTTGACTGTTTCCCTCATCCCTTTTTCAGTATTGCTATATTCTAAACCACTACACTCCCACGCACAGCGCTGCAGCCCAGCTGCAAAAGGGGAGTAGACAAGTGAAAAATGTAAAACGTCTGATCTTTTTAGACTAAGTTACAGGGGCAGTCACATGTAGCTAGTAGACACTAAGGCTCGTGCTGACTGTGAGGATGGAGGAAGTAAGCTTCTGCAAAGCTCAGTCTCCTGAGCTGTGATGTTACATGTTTGCGCTGCTGTTCAAGATCCAAAGCTGAACTACGTGACAAACTATCTGCTGGGAATCTTTGATGAGATAGTTTTGTTAAAGACTAAAAGGCAGGAGTGGCAAGAACCTTCACGAGTGCATCTCAGTGGGAGTGCATAAGGGACAGCTGAAAAGATGAAGAGGCAGAAGATTTAAAAGAGGGACATGCAGCTTTGCAGACCGATGAGTGTCTAAGAAAGTGAGATCGGCACCGTTTCCATCAGTCTTAATAGAAACACGCACCAACCCATTATGGATAGGTGTTTGAGAATAAATCATCTAAGAGGCCCCATTTCAAAGCATTATGCTGTCAAACCTAATCTAACCTACCTCTGTCTGTCCCCCCCCCCCCCCCCCCCCC
>SSNP01000035.1:1875918-2110131 GCA_006937955.1 Pachypanchax playfairii
CAGAGCAGAGTCACGGATTCAAGTCACCACTACAGAATCTCCTCTCAGACTGCACATTGTGAGCTTAACACTCAAGCTTAACTCACTGATATGTATTTTTTCACCCAACTTTAGGCCTCAAACTGAATTTGTTTTCGAATTTGTCAGGAATTTTTGTACAAGAATACCAGAGCCTTTTTGGAGAACCATAGAAAAGCAAGTTAATAGTCTTTGATGTGACCGCTACTGCAGCGAACATGGATGAGAATTGCTTTCCTCATGTCTCCTCTATGTCTGTCACACAGTGTGGTTTTCACCACAAGACACATCTCTTATCCTTCTGGAAACCATAAGGCCAACCTCCAAGACTGTATGGCAAAGCAACAAATGGACCAGTTCAGAGAGTCACACCAACAAAAAAACGCAAACCAAACCAGTTGTGTCTTATTTTTTAAGTAGAAACTGCTTCCCTTTAACATGCTCAAATGTTTTTTTTTTTCAGTTAATGTGTTTTATTTAACTCATTAACTTTAGCAGCAAGAAAGTTAAATTTGCTCTTTATGTGCATATACAGAATTAACAATGTAGTGATTTGGCAGGGCTTCTGATACATGAGAACTGTTTCACACAGCTCTGCACTTCCGTTCTCACTTAAGGACAAGCCCCATTGATCCGTTGGGATATGGGGCAATAAGCCTTGTGTGTGTTTTTCCATGACTCCCTCTAGCACCGAAGCAGACTGATGCTCCAGGTTGCTGTGACTGAGATGGCTCAGCCCACTGACTGACAGTGCTGGATAAGGGATAGTGTGTCTGTCCTCAGTGCCAGCGCAGCTAGAAGTGATAAACACCAGGAACCTGATCCAGAGACAAGAGACGCCTATGCATCCGACGAAGCTCAAACTTAATGCACCTCTGTTCTTCTAAGCCAAGTCCAGATTTGCCCGGTCTTCTTCTGCTGAGTCCGACACATCCTGGTCAGACTCAGGTCAGCAGAGCCAATTCCTGTTGTTTAGTCTTTTTCTTTGTCTCTTCCCTTTAATGCCAAATATACAAACCATTTAAAATTTCAATCTGTCTGCTGCCTCTTTTTTTTTTTTTTTAAGAGCTGGGTATTCCGGTCTCCGTTATTGTAAAACCCTGTCCTGTTCAATATTTCTGTTGCTCTAACAGGACCTCAGCATTTACTGTGGTTTGGAAGATTTATTGAAATTTATTTAGTTTATTTATTTATTTTACTACTCTTGTTCAAATAGGCCCTCATAGAGTCCCTGGTCTCTGCCCTTGCTGTAATGGCAATGTAAACATGGGAAAGTAATTTGAATTCTAACAAAGTGGAGATTAGCTGGTGACAGTTTGTGGCACAGGCGATTATTTCTAAAATAATCCTGTTTTGATATGCATCTCCGTCCCAGCAAGGATTTTCAATTTGTTTTCCCATTGCTGCATGTAAACAAGCTCTAGTGTCTCCTTATCGTGGCGTCGCATGGACAAGGAAAGAGCATATGCTTCCCCCTCCACCCCCCCCACCCCAGCCTCCTTCCATCTCACCACACAACCTGTCTCCTCCAGTCTGCATCTGGTTAAAGTCGCTGAGCAGCAGCGCTTGTCTGAGTTTCAACAAGTCTCTTTATCGAGGGGAGGTAGTGAGCTTAAAGTGCGTACCTGCAAGTCATTTGCAAACATGAAGTCCTCAAAACGCAGTTCCTGAATATGTTCTGCTTGAGAGGTTCTGTCCATTCCTCGTTTGAATAGGCAAATATGCAGGATGGCAAAATGGCCTCCTGTCTGCCAAAAGAGCCCTCCCTCTTCCAAGCCTGGGGCATGTGATAAATGTTTACACTTTAATTGTTAACCAGAAGTTCTGAAAAGAATTCCATGTTTATCTAAATTACTTCAATTTAAACTTTCAAAGTTCATCCATAATTTTACTGTAAAATTGCAGTATTTTGGAGATCTTGACAAGTGAGATGGTATTTCATGTGCTACTACTTCAGATCATTAACTCAAAGAAAATTCTAAGCAGCAGGAAATCACATGTTCACCTATATCCTTCTTTCTTGTAGATGGAAAGCCATGGGACTATTTATCTCTCACTGATTGATTACGACTGGAGGAAGCTAATCAGTATGTAGCTCGTTGAGTCTGAATGTTTATGGGGATTATGGAAGGATAAACATGGTAATCCCCGATGTTGTGCAGGACTTCCAATTATGATGCTGCCTCGCCAAAAATAAGGTCACCATAGATTTAACCCTATTAATACAATATAAGCTAGCCAACATCCCATGTGGTGTTATTTTGCCAAAGTTGAACCTGACATAGGACCTTGATTTGAACCCACACAAAGTTGGCTAGATGTTATTGGTGACTCATTTGCACAACAGCAGGTTGTGACTGTATCTGACTCAAGAGGTTAGGCTGTGGTCACTGACGTGGCTAAGGCAGGCTTCCTTACAGATAGAGATAACAGGCAGAGGTGAATGTCTAGTCCACGCTGACAGTCTGGATCGATTAGGGATGGATCACTTACAAGCAGCGATCGTTACAACCCCGCCCTAGTACTCAGGTGGAGCCATGCGATGACTCACACGACCAAAGAGGTGATGGTCTTTACTTGATTATGCACTTCCTAAGATGATATTTATAAAAATATTTGGTTTGTTTCACACTGTTTTTCTGGAAGCATTTGTGTAACATTTCATTGAAGTGTTATCTCCTGTGATCATTGACAAAAACTGCATGATTGATAGACCTCGTCTTTTTGTGCCATTAATTCTGTGTGGAAAAAAAGAGGATGCGGAGTGGCCTGGCTTTCAATGTGAGCCACCTCCATATCTTCACCTCATTAATCTACTCTAACATATTCACTGCATAGAGCTACTTTCCGGGGGAAGAGCAAGCGGGCTTTAAATTACAATACAGAGGAGTGGAATCATTACTACCTTTAATGTTCCCAATCTAATTGAGGCATTAATTTAAGCAGAGTCTCCAGTGAGGATTATTCATAACTGCTTTTTAATTTAGAAGGGTGATCGGGAGAAATATTCCCAGATCAGAGAGATTTTTTTTTCTTGTCTCGGGTTTAAAGCCCCCTGACATTTACAGTGTAAAACAGAAGGATGAATGCAGAAGGAGTGTGCACAACAGCCATAATGTATCTCCTTTGGCATGAAACAGTTTCATGTAATGCTAACGATTATGTGCTTTTCCTTAATGTGTGAAACACAGCCAGATGAATTGCTTATGTAGGCTCACAATGACCCTGTGAAATATGTTTGTATAAATGTGACTGGATGCCACCAGTCACTTGATAGCAGATGAAGTGGAGGTGTCACAGAACCACTGACGATCAGGACTGAACAATTAATGGAAGAATAGATTTGGCGTTCTTCCTAGATAAGCACAGAAAATACTACAAGGCAAAATATGTACATGGTTTGTACATCTCAAAGGCCTTATTTCATATCCTATGAAATCACTTATTTAAATGATGCGGCTCAATGGGGAGGATTATGAGCAAATAATTTCCTATTTAGCTGTAACAGACAAATGTGGCCAAAGGGGAGAAATCATCAGCCCGTGAGACAAAATTGTTTGATTTTTCAACTTTCTAAAACACATCGCTAAATAAGAGCACTTAAGAGACAAATCCACACACATATGTAGGCATCCTAAAACAAACCTATGCATGCTTATAGACCATGCCTCAAGGCAATGAGTCATACCAATTCTGTGCCCCCCTCTCTCATCCCAACCCCACCCGTGGTATGCCATCTGGAGTTGGGAGGAGGGTTTGTTAGAAGATTGTTGAAACCAAGTTGTACATGCTTTGACAGTGTGGCTGACCATCTGGCTTGGCATACTGTGTATCAGTAACTTTCAGCAGTCCTGTTATAGTGAGGAGGGGAGATGGATGAATAAAAACACAGGGGGAGAGAGCTGCAGGGTTAAAAGCAGCCAGTGGCACCACTTTGATGGATATATCTCATACCCTGCTATATTTTAGTCACTTATTGTTCACATTGTCTTTTTTCAGTGATGAGTGATACAACTTGTCAGTTTTACAAACACTGGCCACATGTCTCTACACATTTATGCTTTTACATGGGGATTATACGGTGGCAAAAAAATGTTCTGACCCTGGGCAAAGAACAAAAATCCTTATTTCATAGAATTTATGACACTATTGTCCTAACCTAACCCAAAGAGTGTAAAAATTAATATCATATCATCTTATCAACTTTTTACATTTCAAACACAAACAACAACATTATTCAGAAATCAATACGCAGAAATCTCCTTTTGATACTGAAAGGCAAACATGATTTAATCCACATAAAGTGAACCAAACAAGATACCAAGTGTGACAAAAAATAATAATAATTGCAGGTGAAGCTGATTTTGACTGAACAGAGTGCAGAGTATATTTTCCAACCCTGTATGTATGGCAGCTTTGTGAAACCTTCCTTGGAAAGGTAAAGAAAAAGGAAAAGAGGTCTTATATTATGAGCCTGTGATTTGTGTTTGCATTAAGCCAAATGAGGTTTCCACTTCCCCTTAATATTTTATAGTTCCCTTCAAAGAGGCTCTGCCATTGTTACTACCTTCTCTGCATGAGTTCACACAAACAAAGTCAGTTTTTTTACTGGTATTCTGAACATGTACATTTTTCTTTCACCCTTTTTGATCTATTTCTACATGTAGTTGATTGTGTTTCCCAATAACAGAGATTACGCACATCACATTAATATAAGGAGAAATCTACCAAAGAACAGTTAGTAGATAAACAAGGGTAGATTATTTTAGCAGGGTGAAGTGTAGCAACATGAGGAATCGACTGTCAGCACATTGGAAAGTTTCAGTCAAATTGCCATAAAGAAATAGACATGCACTGTAACATATCTGTTTACTGACGAGATGATTTCTCACAGGAAAGGTGAAATTAACACATGAAGGTTTGCCTTTATTCCAGACTCGCAAAGAAAAATAATGTAAAGTATTCTGTGTATTTAGATTGGAGCCCAATTACTAACCAGTCAAAGGGATTGAGAGTTTTTTTTGGAATGGATGAGATCTGATATTGCCTTAACTTCAAAGCCAAGTAAGGGTATAGAGTTCCTAAACACATCATGAATATTGCAAGATTGTAAAGTCACTCTTTCTGATCTGAAAGAGAAACTTTTGAAGAATTGCACCACACCTCCTCAACCCCCCCAACTTACAGTAGCCAAGCGGATGGGCAGTCCATTAACTATTTAAATGCACAGTGAGATATGAGAAGAAGTGGCCAGCATTTTAATGAAAAACAGAGAGAGAACTGGCTCCTGACGGGACCACTGTTTCTGATTAACATTACTACAGCCCAGAGTTACATTTGTGGGTCTGGTTGTGATTAAAGTTACATTGCTATTTTCTTTTTGAGTCAGTCTGTATGCACTTGCTTTCTGCCTTAGCTAAAAGTGTGGCACAGAGACTTCATGGCAGCTCCATTTTTATATCTGCAAGTCAAGACAGTGACAAAGTGCTACTAAATCCAAATATGTCTGAGTAAACGCCAAAGTGTCATCTGTCTTTCGTGTTTCCCTAGAGGGATTTCTCACCTATGTGGCATTCACAGTTCTATCTTTTGCTCAATACTATTAAGAAACACGCCGTGTTAAAGATGGGTGAGGCCCCATTAAGGATTTGAGTTCAAGGCTGCATTCAGGGAGACACTGCCAGACTGTAATCAAACATGGGTACAGACTACAGCACACTAACTGCTATGACCTATAATTAGACAAGGGACTGTGTAGCAAAGAGTTCAGAATCAAATAGTAAATCCATGTTGAATTATTCTCAGTCCAGAGTCCAGATAAAGATATCTGTACAACAATCATTTGTTATGTTATGTGCATTTTGATAAAATCCTCAATTCTGTTTGGTTGAGAGATATTGCTTTTGCTCTGATTAGGTTTGAATGCATGAGGGAAAACATACTATAAACTAGAATGTACTCAGACGGTGCAGCCAAGTTGCAAATATCTCCTCTAATCTGATCTTACAACAATAAAGAATCCTTCAAAAATTTCCTGGCTCTAGATCATTCTTAAAATTACATCGACTGATCCTTATGCCATTTCCAACCTATCATGAATATTTCGTCTATATCAGCTCATGACATGTCAAGTAACATTATTTATTTAAGACTTTTTCTTTTTTTTAACAAACAATGACAAATACATGATGTTCTGGTGGAGGTAACCAGGAGGAAAATGTTGAAGAGACAGAATTTCAGTTTGTACAGCAGAACACAAAATTCTAACTTTTATCGTTACATTTAACGTAACTTTTTATTTGTCTAATTAGGATGGAAAATGTATGTGTTCAACACTTTGTGTGTGTGAGGCTGAGGTGACGGGAGAGAGATGAGGTTTGGTTATTAGCACAGAATGAGCTTAACATGTCCACGTGTGAGGATTTTGTATATTAAACCCTAATTTGCACTCACATAAACCAAACAATGGAGAATTTGAGCTTCAGTTTGTGTCTCTCAGGTTTTTTTCATGAGACCCTGATTTATTGAAAAGCCGGTGGAAGAGCACCATGCATTTTTGTTTTTATATCAACATGATTTAAACATAATAACAAAACAGCACATCCAATTATTTATCAAGATCATGATTTTCAATTTGGAAAACAGTTCATACATACAACTAGAATCAACTTAATCTTAACCTTTACAAATACATCTGGAAAAAAGAGAGTGAAAACACTTTGTGATGCACTGCTGGAACAAATATCTGTGTTCTTTTTTTTATACAAGAATAAACACCATTTTCTTTCTTTTTTTTCAATTTTCAAAGACTCTTTAGTAGTTTTATCCTCGAGACATTACAACAACAACCACTTGAGCTCCCTTGGGCAGTGTGTTAAGTGGCTGTGAAGACTTGGAGAGACTTAAAGACCCGCACCCACAGCGCACTGCTTTACACTGCTCTCACTTCACACACACAGTCTGTCCCCGGCAGAGTCGATAAACTGTTTGTTTCTCTCACTTTCATTCACCCTGTGAATCCCTCGCATAACTGTCTGTGATCATGATAGGAGATGCCTCTCGCTCTCTCCCTCCCTCTCTGAAGCAGCGCTTAGTCTACTGCAGCGCAACAGGAAGCCAGTTAAAGTCGCTACCCATTGTTCCACTTTGTTTCTCTCAAAGAGCTTTTATCACTTCTACTGAGCGCTGTGCCAGAGCAAAAAAAAAAGAGAGATTTTTTGTTAGTTTTTGGTTGCTGCCGCTTAAATTTCACCCCAGAGATTTGAACGTTTGGAACATAATAAAGAATAAAGAACAAGATGTGAACTTAAGTGAGGATGTTAATTTGGGTGATGACAGCAGGGCAGTGTACTGTAGAAGGGACCCTCTAGTTTCCTCTTGTTATCTCAAAGCTCTCACTTGAGCTTTCCTGTTTCTCTCAGCATTCTTCCTGTTTTCCTTTAATGTGGAAAAACTGCACTTTTTATATAAAAAAATACTTCCAGATAGATAATTTGTTGGAGTGACTGACATTATGCACACCCTTGAAAATTCTCAGTGTTTAAGACTGCTAGTAATTTAACCTGCAGCAGTTAAACTTCTTAAACCTTGTTTTCTAAATGCTTCAAATATCATGAGCATCAGATTCTTTTTTTTTTTTTTTTCCGAGGCCTTTATCAGTAATAACATTGCGACTTCTTGGTCTATCTCATACCCCAATTACACTTTTCTTTTTCAGAATTTTTACACTATAAAAAGTCCTTTTGGAATATGCTTTGTGACTATTCAATATAACCTAAATGTTAGTAGAGTGAAATTTTACATGTATTTCTTTATTTTACAAATAAATTAAGGCAGCTTATTTTTTATTGTACAGAGTTAGAATGTGTTGACAGTCTGCCAGAACAGGGAGCATGCCAAAGCATAAAATAACACACATAGTTCAGTTTAGTTTACGTTTATTTGAACAAGCACAGCACACGAAAAAACAATGTTACATGTCAGAACAACTGCGTTGTACAGAAGTTATCAAATCAAAGGTTATTTTGCAAACCCAGTCCTTCGTAGAGCTTCAAACCAAAATAGAAATAATTTAATTAAAATCTATTCATAATTGTTATTAGGGCAAAATAGTTGATTATACTTTTTTATTCTTTTAGAGCAATTTTACACATTTGGAAATAGTTTAATTGTGTGTTTAGTAACTTGCAAAATAGTCTAAGAATCTGCAGTTTAACAATGTAAAGAATGGTGGTAGTAGCTCAGGAGAGGCAGGTCATCTGACAGGTTCAAATCCCGCTCTGACCAGAAACATCACTTTGCAGTTATGTCCTTGGGTGAGACACTCTGCCTGCCTTCACCTGCTTGATAGTGGTCAGAGGGTCTGGTGGCACCTGAGCCTGGCAGCCTCACCTCTGTCAGTGTATGTCCCCGGGCAGCTATGGGTAAAGTATGCATTTATAATGTAAAATACTGAAGTGAAAAATAAGATACAAATACATTCATTCTCTGTAGTTGTAATCTGTGTAACACAATTTGATATTTGAAAGACTGTCATTTTGTATTTTTGTTTGTCTATTCTGTTTTTTTTTTTTTTTCGCATTTCTGGATAAATATGACCAGAGCAGATTTTTGAAAAAGTTTAAAATGTGAAAAGGAAACTGTGATTGTGAAACAAAAACATGACATCTACACTGAATTACTTACTGCAAATAAATAATGAGATAAAAACTAGTTATTGCATGAATAGTATAAGTACAGTAATGACAGCAGAGATTTTGATTGATCTCTGCTGCTTGATTGCTCCTGGGGGAGAGATGGGTGGGGGCTTCAATTTCACAGTCTGTCTGACTGTGAGTTGGTGGAGTCTAAACTCCTTAAATGTGATTTTGTAAACCTTTCAAGTCTAATGAGAGTCAAGAACTCGTTTAACTAAACTTTTTAGTAATTTATTCTGTTTTATTCTTGATACACAATTACAAACATGTTGTAAAGCTCAGCTGTTCATATTTAATAAAGCAGTGTATCTATTGTGATGTGATCATCATTTAAATCCAATTTGGTGCACACTGATACAGTCATGCAAAAGACTAACTTTCTGAATCCACTTGAAGTAACAAAATGTATGTTTATTTGTTTTTTAAAACATTTTTGCACAGTATATTCCAGTAAGATATTTTTGAATAATAAAAAAACATAACTTTTATTTAGTTTTCATGTCATAATGTCACAGTGTCAGTGTCCATGTCACACCACCGACACTACTGAATGCTTTGCATAGAGTGAGGGTGGTGTTGTAAGAGGATTACATGGACCAGATGTCTGTCTGTTTAGTTTGGCTTTAGTCCAGACAAGTTCAGGTCAGACCAACCACTGGACTAAATTCCCAGAAAAGAAATTAAAAAAAGAATTAATTTTCCCAATTACTGTGTTTCACTCTATTTTATATTACAGTGTTTCCATATGTTGATAGTCAAAACAATGATTACCTAAAACCACTGGACCATGTAAAATTGTTATTGTTGAAATACAGTAAATGTTATTTTATTAATTATATATAACATATGTGCAAATAAAATACTATTAGTTACATTCTCTAGGTTTTTTTATGCACTGTAACCTTTTTAGGACACCCTAAGTACTTAGGAAAACACTTCCAGACATCAGTTGTCCTTTAATCTAAGGCAATTTGGCCTAAGTCTGAGGTTGTTTAGTTTTAGGCTGTTTGGTCATAGGCCGTTTATTCTGAGGCTAGTTGATCTCAGACTGTTTGGTCTGAGGATATTCAGTCTGAGACAATTTAGTCTGAGGTACTTTAGTCACAGGTCAGTTTGGTCTAAGTCCATTTGGTCTGAGTCTCCTCGGTCTGAAGCTGTTTAGTCCAAGTCCATTTAGTTTAATCTGGTGGATGTTTGGTCTAAAACCATTTAATCTGATTTTACTGACCATTTATTAATTCTAACAAATGTTTTCCTAAGGCTTGATACTTCTACATGTAGAGACTGATATCTAGGCTTTTTTGTTTGAAGTCTGAATATGTTTTCTTGAGTTCTGGGGATTCCCTCAAGTGGACTCTATAGAAGTGAGTATAGAAGTGAAGAGGTTCATAGTTGTTGGAACCCTAACCCTTTACAAATATATAATTGAATTGAAGATTGATATGATGATGCATAATCTCTTTCATGGGAATAAGCAATTGAAATTGATCTGTAACGGGTCACAAAAAAGCATTGGCCTGTATTTAAAACCCATAACTTACCGTGTTGTTAAATTTGTTAGCCCACCCTATAGTCATCTTCTTTATGAGATGAGTGATAAGTCTAAGGACACAACTACACCTACTAAAATGAAGTATTTAGGACTGGCGTGACCCCTGGACTTGTACCTGAGACTGAGGGCACCCATCTGTAGTGGGCCTTTGTCATCCTATCACCATTTCTTTTCTCTGACTTATACCCCTTCAGGCACTTTTGGGTTTTCATTACCTCTGTATGTATTCTGAGAATGTCAGGCTTTTGCTGTGTATATAGTGCATGTCAGATTGATGTGAAGAGGTCTAACAATGACTTGGCTTACATTCTCTCTCAGACACATTGACATATTTTACCTTTGCTTGCAACACAGAACAGGATAAAGTCCCTGGAAAGAGTTAATAGAAAAGAGACACGCTCGGATGACTGATTTACAGGCATTAACCATGATGTGTTGAAACATCAATACAGACTTGAAAAAACCTTTCCAACATGTGATTAGAAATGGTATATTTTTAATATTTGTGGTTTGTTTTTATAGAGGAAACTAACATTTTCAATACTTTTCATTTGTTTTGATGTAAAATAAATAAATCCACTGTCAAAGCATTTCCTTCACTTTCTTTTTACAATGCCTAAACACATCAATTGTCAGCCTGTCTCAAGCTGAGAATGAAAGCTGTGCACAATCACTGTCCGGTCTCTACATTTTGGTGTCTTAGGCAAAGCTGGCCCGAGGTTGCATTGGACCCTAAGCAGAATTTAATTGGAGGCCCTATTTTAGTTAAGCCCATTGCTCACTCACCACCACAACATCAGTAGCATCTCTCTTTGTTCTAGCTTGCTTGATGCTATGTGAATTGGTCATTCTAGAGACCAGTGAGCCAACAATAATTTACATAAACAACCTGTATCACAAAACTACAATGTTAATTACTTAACATTATTTTGGAAATAAATAGAACTTGTGTAATTCTTTTTGAGTATTTTCAAGTTTTTAGTTTTCCTTGTATCAACTAAATAGTTGTTATTAATTTAAAACTGTTCAGATCTAGAGATATTTGTTACCACAATTGACACAGTTGGTAGTTTTTACTTTACAGATTTTACAAATCTGTTGTAGCCATATCAGAGACATTCCAGCTATTGGTGGTGGTATTTAAAGCTTACACTATGTTTTTTTATTCATTCCTTTCTGTGTCTATAAACAATGCCACCACAGTTACCTATAAAGGAGAGAACAATAATCACAGGAAAATATTTTGAATACACAATTTAATCTAGAAAAGCTAGTTGTCTTACACACAAGTTTCAAACCATGTTACACATTTAAAAGCTTTTTATGACTTTTACCAGTCCCACAAAATTCCAGTCACCATGTCTTCATAGTTTATAGGACTATGTAATCTACGTGAAAATTAAAATGATAAATAGAATAAATATAATACAAAATTTACAAAAACAGGTTTGTTATCTTTGGCTACATTATTTCAAGCCCCACCAGGTCTATGATTTATTGATATTATAACTTTTTCTTTTGGAAACCATGAGTTCAAGACCACTACAAGTTGATAAAATGATTTTAAGGTAAATTGGACATCTAAATTTGCTACAAAATCCTCTTTACCACCTTTAAGAGAGTGTGTTTGTAAATTTACTATTAATGTAGATCTAATCATTTATCAGCCTGTTTTGTAAATGTCCAAGGGCTCTTGGAGGCCCCCCATTGGCATGGAGGCCCTAAGCGACCGCTTAGTTCATGTAAGCCTTGGGCCAGTTCTGGTCCTGAGTTTTTTGTTGGTATTGAAACTGACAGCCTTTTGTTGGATGGATGCTTTGAACCCGAGGGCTCCACTCTGTACCAGAGGCTAATCTCTACTTCAAAACTGGGAAGGGGGGGGGGTTGGGGGGGTGCTCTTTGGGGGATGTTGGGGGTTGCACCCTCAAAAAATATTTACTATTTGTTGTGTTGAAAGAGTTGGCTCCTAACAATTTAGGTCAGTGGGGATTGTTTTCATTTTTTCACAGCACTAGCCCTTTCTGGGGAAAGATGCCAAAGATGGACAAATAGCAGGACTTTAGCTGTCAACAGTACCAGCAGTAGCCAGATCTGGATGCATTTTAATAGCAGTTTGTTGGTGGGAAGGAAGAAGCTCATAAAAAAGAGGAGGCTCCTTTCTTCTGGGGATCTTGTGTGTTTCTGTCAAAACTGAGACTGGCCATAGTGAATCATAGCCAGGCCAGTCGAGGCCAGAGATGGACTGCACTCCTGGTAATTGCAGTGCATCACTGCAGTGTCCACAGACTTATGATACAACATCAACACTAGCTGTTTTTGTACCACACACTATGGCAGGCAATTTGTCAACTGAGTAAACATGTAGTTTGAGGAAAGTGTTGTGTTGTGTAATGCAATGATGTTTTTGGACCCAGTTCATCCAACAAGATTTTATTTGTGACAGCACTGAGGGTCTTTTCCTGCCAGAGGAGGTGGACCCTTCCTCTTCACATGCTCATACCTTTAACGACTTCTTAAATGTCACAGAATGTCAAGCAGAGGGATAAAAGCAGAGGCCTTGTTCTGCTTGCCAGTGATTCTTTGGAGTTTTTACTATGCTTTACTGCTGCCGGGCAGGACATCTGCACTCAGGTGTGGCCCAGTTTTCACCAGACTGGCTGGTGACATGATTTAATGCTCTTGATACTAAGGAGCCAAATGAAAAAGTGATATTAGTCAGTTGAGAAACACTGAGAGCAGTAGGCTCTTACAGGTGGATCCTTTGTGCATGCTCCCCAAGAAAAAAATATTTTTTTCGCAAGTTCTTTCTTGAAGAACGATAGTCTGGGCTACAGGGTTTTCTATGTCGTCAGCCAGCCAAAACCATCACAAAAATGTAGCCATTTATTTTTCTTTGTTTCACAAAGATTTAAATCAGTATACGCTGACTGTTTACTCCCTCAGGAACAGAGATGGGCTACTGCTGTGATGAAATAAGCATCAATTTTCCATTAAGCTAACCAGGCAGCTCATCTCCATTAGCATTAGTCTAACCAACTCCTGCTCTGGATCCTTAAGCTGTGATCTCGCCTGAAGCCAGTTGGGTGTTTTGTGTATGTGATTTTGTAAGAGATCAGTGCTGTGAGCCTTATAGCTGTGAGAGATCTGAGTGTAAAGGGCATGATGGGGCTCAGTTAAGCTCAACAGCATGAGGCTATATCACTTAAGCTGCAACAGTGATACATACACAGTGTGCGGTCCTTATGACCGTCCAGCTTCTCAGTTCCTCTGGCCACAGACAAATGGATAACCTTCAAACAGTGTACACTGTAATGCTGTAGAGCTGATTGATCTAAATAGACATATTATAAGCCTTTAACATTGTGGAAAAGGGTCAAATGCAGAAACATGCATCTGACATGCAATGAATTTTTCCATCCATCTATTTTCTAAACTAGCTTGTTCCTGTTCAGGGTTGCAGGGAACTGGTGTCTATCTCTAGCGGTCATTGAGCGAGAGGCAGGGTTACAACCTGGACAGGTCGCCTGTCCATCACAGGGCCACATATAGACAAACATCCACTCACACACAAGGACAATTTAGAGCTGACACTTAACCTCATGCATGTTTTTGGTCTGTGAGAGGAAGTAACAGTGCTACCCACTGTTCCACTGTGCAGCTGCAATGCATTTTTATTTTTTTAAATTTTATATAAAGTTTGTTTTGGTAATTGTAAACAACTTAAAATTCAACTAAACCTACTTAGAGTTTGTTAACCAGTTATCAACGTAAGTTAATCTTTTTGTGTAATTTCAAATTCAATTCAGAAAACTGAAGAAAAATGTCAACTGTATGGATGCATATAATCTTGTTCCATAGGTTAACACTAATTTCTTTTGATATCTAATTTTTTTAAATAAATCAAATTTTAAAGCCCAAGGCTGTCTTACATGAAGAAAGCATGTCTATTGACCCGCATCACATCTTTAAAGAAATCTCTGTGGTCCAGCGCTTTTGAAACATGATATAGATCTAGTTTTGTGCCTGAGAATGGTAGTGTAGATGTATAGATGAGCTATAATCCATGTAGTTCTAGCTCTGCCTAAAATCTTCTCTACAATACCTCTGTACATCTAAATTCAATACTTTTCTAAAGGCAAGTTGAAGCCTTTGAGGACTCCATGAAGTTTGCAGAATTCTGAAAAAAAAAACTGTCATGCATAATTTGAATGGTATTTTCCTTCAGTAGACTCCCAGTTAAAGAAACGACTGCCATATCAGCCAGTCAGCTGTGGTCTGTAGGGCATAGGTGCATGTGTGTGTATGTGTGCGCGCGTGTGTGTGTGGCTTGGTAATGAATGAAAGTAAATGGCAGGGTATAAAGCACTTCCTATCGTAATTTCACACTTGTCAGCTTTTGTGAAGAAACTTCACCTTTACACAAGGATAGCAGAACAAACCAGACCGGTGAAAATCTGAGAATATATCTTGGTGTTGTGAAAGAAATTCACTATGCAAAGATTTTCCCTTGCAAATATGTTTGTTCTCACTTCCACAGCAAAGATGCAGAGTTTAGTTAAAAATATACACATTAACCACAAAGTCTAATAAACTAATAGCCTCTTCCAGCAAAGCTAATATTGTCATAAAATGATCAGATAA
This sequence comes from Pachypanchax playfairii, assembly GCA_006937955.1. Taxonomy (NCBI): domain Eukaryota; kingdom Metazoa; phylum Chordata; class Actinopteri; order Cyprinodontiformes; family Aplocheilidae; genus Pachypanchax; species Pachypanchax playfairii. The sequence goes on from SSNP01000035.1 coordinate 1,890,826, forward strand.
AAAAACATGTTTTCACAGTATGAGTTATATCATAGGCAAGTCTTGTAAAGTAAGTGAAAATATTTCAAAAGGAACAGAATTCACTGAAACAGCAGCTTTACCAAAAAAAAGTTAATCAAACCCGAACGTGAGCTACTTTTTGAGCCTGATGTCTGTGAGAGCAACATTGTTTTACACTCACAACCCAAAAGCACATCTGATATTTTCCAGTGATTTTTCTGTAAAAGGCTTAATATAGTTGGGCTTTATATTGCAGGAAACAAAACATTTTCACCTTCCACTGATGGTTAAGGAACACATGTTAAGTAAAAATTACTGAGTAACAAAAAGGTTTCTCTATTGTTTTATGTTTAATGTACTCAGCATAAACATTTATCCACAGTATTAATTTTAGCTGCAGTATCTTCAGTGTGAAACCTCACACAGACACAGAGCAAATCAAGGATTTATGGGGGTGGTAAAATATATGCTTTTTCAAAAAATAGACTGCCTGCAGTTCAACAGAAAAATCAAAGTCTAAACTAACCCAGTTTGGTTAAATTTTGCTTACAGAAATGTTGAAACTTAGAGTCAATTTATATTTAAAGGTATGAATGGCAGGATTTCAAAAATGGCACAAGAAGTGTGTTTCTGACTGACGATGAAAGCCAGAGCAGGAGAAAGGAAAGAGGTGAGCAGAGATAGGATATGGGGAATTTCTCTGGGGGCCTTGAACAAACTGACTGGAAGTGGTCCTGTTTTCTGATCAGACAAAGAGAAAAGAACACTTAGCACTGCTGGAGACTCTCTAAACAGCCACTGAGGAATTACCCTGTTAGTGGGAAACTTAACAGCCCTGTACTGAGCCATGTCCCCAACTAAGTTATACTAAAATAGAGTAGGCAATAAAGAGCAACAAAAAAAAGGCTGCCGTGCTTAGGTGCAGCTATCATCCAGCCACAGTCGCATGAAAGGATGCTGTACAGTATGTATTCCAATAAGCAGAGTGCTTTGGATACTTGTCTTAAACCGGCACAGACAAACACATAAACTTATACAACCCAGGATACCAGATGCAGCGGAATGTCTCTGAGGAGAAGCAGTAGATAATGAATGGGCCCCTCACACTTTCCAGAAAAGTGTTGCATGGGAATTTGAAGGAAAATATGTTTCCACTGAGGAAAAGAAATGACCTTATTCCTTCTGCATGTTTACACAAAGTTTGCCTGCATCACCAGGTTTGGCCTCGCAAACATGAGCTTAAATTTAGAGCCCATGATGTCAAAACAAACACAGAATAAAAAGTTCATTTCTAATTAGATGTTCCCCCTCCTTTTTTCTAAAGTTCATTTCAATTAGTCCCACCTCGGCCCCACTTTCAGGTCTCAGTGATTTGTCAATGCCTCAAACTCTATGCAGTGTGGTCACAATGCAGCATGTGATTTTCTCTTTTTTTTTTGCATGCGCGCTTCTGTTTATGCTATGTGTGTGACCTTGACAAAAAAGGGACTCCTGTGCCCTTGACATTTACTTCTTGTTCTTATGATGAATTGCAGGGGGTTATTTGCTAGTTCACAGGAGAGAAGCACAGATCCCTGCTTTGTTCTCCAACACTCTCACAGAATGCAGAGAAATTCATAGAAGTAACATCTCTGGAAAATTCACTGTTGAAAACAGGAAAATTGGGTTTATCTTTGTTTTGTTTTGTGGAGCATTTTAATAAGCCCTAAATCCACCATATAATTAAATTACCTTAATCATTTAGAATTGTTCAACTGAAACCAAATCACTGTAAGAATATTTTTAAGATGGCATGGCTCTTTATTATTAAAATCAAGCTGTCATCTTTTGGAAAGTCCAATTTTGTTTAACTGAGACACCTGAAAGACACTTTTCTGTTATCATGTGAAAAACAAGTTGTTTTCTAATTTAACAAGTTTAGTGACTTAAAACCATATGTAAGACATCAGACATAGCATGCACTTTATTTATAGGATTTAGCCTGTATAGGTACCAGTGCCATGTGACCTATGTTAGCTTCTGACTGTCTGCCCTGTCCATTTTGTGACACCCTCACGTAAGCCGATCAATCAGCTGTAATGAAACCCATTAGGTCACCTTTGAAATTTATCATTTTTTGTGTGCGTAAAATGAAACCTCCGCTTGATGGTATGGAAGCTAAATTTAGATTACCTATATGCTAACATATCTTTAGACCTCCTATTTAAAAAAAACAAGTCTTATGAATTATGCTGAGGCACCAAGACTGTACCTACGCTCATGTACTTGCTGACCTCGGACAAGTGACTTCTTGCACATGAGTTTGCTGCAATTTATCAAAATGTAATCATTAAACATTAAAGATGTATTTTACAGTAAAATACAGAATTTAAGTTAAAATGTAAAACTGATTTGTAGCTCAAAGAAAAGCAATACCTTAGATTGATCTTGTTCTTTCTCAGGTGTTTTTTTTTTTTCTTTTGCTTGCTGAATTTTGAGGTGCTTAGCATCTCTTGTTTGCACACAATCCATCTCTGATTATTCCTCACTCCAGACTTTGAGCACAGTCAAGCATCTTCTCAAATAGCAGCTTAATTTGCAAAGATTTTTGCCAAGAACGTCTCAAATTTTGCTTAAAGTTGCATTAAGATGAGCCTCCATAACGACAGATCACCTTGTTTGTGTTAAATGCAGGCGATATCAGTATCGGGTAGATATATACAGCAAACTGTCTCAAACATCTTTAGAAATGTGTGTTAATGAAAATGGGAGAATTTAACATTTTACAAATTTTTCAATGTTTTATTTTAATTATTTTTCATGAAAAACAAACTTCTCAATCCTTTTGATCAGACTATTCAATTCTGCAGACGGCAAGAAAAAAAATCCTTATTCAAGCATTTGCAGAGAAAAAAAAAAGCTTTTCTTATGTTTGTTTATTTCTTTATTTATTTCTTTATTTTGCCATTGTCATTTTTTTTCCTGCTGAACACAGCTGCTTGTACCCTGTCATGCAGAAAGGCCCAATATGGCTCCGTCTGTAAATCGGAGTCCGGGGGCCACAATGTAAAAAAACAAGGGAGAACCACCCGGTGAAATTTAGCACACGATGGCTCCCAATGGACATCATTTGGGGACCAGAGACTTTTTCCCCCTCATTCTCTCTTTTCTTTTTCCTGCATGGTGAGCAAGTTGGAAAGCACTGCCCTAACATTGCTGCTGACACAACCACTCAGGGACGGCTGTAACAGCTCTCTTAGCATGGCACCTGTTATTGAGCCATCAGAGAAGAAGAGAATGAGAAAAAGGAAAACTGGGAATAGAGAGAGAACATGGAGTGCAGCTATAGAGGGAGACGTAGCAGGAAAGAATGAAACTCAGTTGTAATTTTTGGTTCTTTTAATTCTGCTGATTTTACTGAGCTTTTTCCCTTTTTTCATTTTTTTACAACTTTACTTTTTCCCTCTGCTCAAATCAAATAAACAACATGATCACAATTAGATTTATTAGTTAAATTTTGCATTTTCTACCACGGACACAGTTCTGTTCCTCCCATTTGGTTTGATCACATTTTCGTCTGACTCTCTTTTCCATTTCAGTGCATCTAAAATTACTTTACAATGCAGTGAGTCTTTTATGTAACTGTTTTCCATTTATCTTCATCCCCTGAATACAAATGGCTTTTGGATTGAAGTGATTCATAATACTTTCATCAAACTTGTAATGATCTTAAACACTCCCTACATCTCCAGTCTTACTAAGATAAATGACTCTGACGAGTACAGTAAAAGGAGAAGTATTAATAGCAGATGATGCGCTATGTTTTCACTCTTAATTGAATCTTGTTGAATTGATTCCGTCATAGAGGGCAAAGATGTTAAATATATTTTTTTGTACCAGGTTATCGTAGTTGTTTGTTGAAGCAAAAAGCGCCAACGCGAGGAAACAATAGAGAGAAGGGAAAACGCTTTGGTTTATTTTCTCTGTCAGCTAATCATCAGAGGTACACAACAAGCTGCTGTCCATTCAAGCAAAGCAGCTGTATTCCTCTGCAGAGCAATCAAATTGGATTAAAGCAACCACGCTCCAGCTGCCTCCACGCAAATCAGATACGCCTGCAATGATGATAATCAATCCATAATAAAATAACACAACATAAATCTGATAGTGTTGTTCCAACATTTTTAATAACATAGATTTAAATATTGCCATGTGCACTGGAGTGATTTACTGATGAAAAAGTGCTATCAAGCTTATATACAACCTGTTTCTGGTGGCACGCCAATAATACCATTAACTGCATTGTTCAAACTCATTATGCGATGAGAAACACAATAATAATCACAGGACTACAAACGCACAATTTCTCCTATTGAACTAATCACTTTCGCTAACATTGTTATTGTCTCTTCCTTTTCCTCTCTGCCCAGCTCTCTTTCATCATAAATCCTGAGAGAGGCTGCAGTGTAAATCCCCAGTGCTGAATTAGTATTGTAATTTCTGGTATCCGTGCATGCTTCACTAACACGAACCTTGAAGTTATTAATCTGGACGGGGACAGGTGTCACAGAACAATATGCTGAGCAGTCGGCCCGGATACTGAGCAGAGCCCAGTCATACCAAACCCCTCAATAAGCTGAAACTTACAAGTTATATACTGAGGTTAATTTTGGTAAAAATAAAAATATGCAGTCAGTAAGGAGTTTTATTACAAGTCAGATTTAAGATGAAGCTCTAATCTAGATTGTTGACTTAAAAGTCTGTCTAAAAAATTGAATAATAACTCAGAGGAAATACAGTGGCGCAGACAAGCCAGTGGAAAACCAACACAGTAATATTTTTGTTTCCACTTGATAAATTAACAATGCAACAATTTTGGAACGTATCAATGGAAGTAAGGATAAATTAGTGATAAACTGTGGAGTTAGCAGTGCATCAAGTTGTTCTTCTTTCAATATTTCTAAATATTTGACGTTTAATGTGAGTTGCAAATAGTTCAGGTCTTTGAGATTCAGACGCTTGCTGTGCTGACATTAGGTAATATAGACGTGAGCAGGTTTCATGCAAACTGCACCAGTGCAGTGAGACAGTTTGGTAGCGAGTACAGTTTGGGCTTTAAATCAGAATTTGGAAGGAACTTGTAGGTTAAATTGATGCATACACTCTCGATTTGCTCCTCCAAAATGCATGTAGCCTTTTGTCAAATTCAGTCATCAGAGTATTATTTCAAATCACTGCTTTTACTTTCTATTCGCAACCTCTTTTTCTATGTAAAATTGAAACCAATCACATCTTGAAACTGAGACATGATATTTTTTTTAGTCTCACTTTATTACTTATTTTCAAATATTTGATGGAAAAAAGATAAAAAAAACAATATTAAAAGTTTCAAACAAGAAATAATCTGGGAATGAATTGAAAAAGTCAGTGACGAACAAGAAAACATTTGGTTTAAATTTAGAGCATCTAGTCTGATATATTGACAAAAGAAGCGATGATACAACTTCAAGCACAACTAAATTATACACTGAAAGGTGGGTAATCATAGATGAATCATTGTGTTTTTAAAGTTTTGTGCAATGGCTTCCTTCAACACTGCAGTGCACATAGTTCAAAGATCAAGTAGAAAGGCGTAAAATAAATAAAACGTTTCATTTGAACTTACTGAAGAAAAACCATATTGCATCTTTTGATATTTTGAAGTTTTTGAACTTAATTGTTTTGTAATACCATCATGTCTTTGTTTGTTTATACCTTTCTGATAGACAAACTGTTAAACCACATATGGCTCACTGACAAACATGACAGATGAAACACTTTGTTTGCTTTTGTCATCAGCTTCTTTTTTAATACAAGCCTTTCAAGTGATCAAAAAGACCCGGTGATATTTGATGTTGTTTGCTGAAAAAGGAAGGGGGGGGGGTAAAGAATGTGTCATCCTGTAATATACAGCTCAGGTCCTCAGTCTCACAACGCAGTGTCTGCTGGGAAATAATGTGACATCTTGGGTTTGACACTTTCAAGCAAGGAGCAGAGAAGAATGGAAAGAGGGAGGAGCTAGAAGACAGAGTGATGGGACAAAGAGAGGATCAGAGAGAGAGAGGACACAATCAATTCACCAAACCAATCTCCATCATGTCATCGCCTGTCAGCATAGATTTAAGAAAAAAGCTTTTGAAAGACCTTCAGAGCTATAGTCTGATCAATGACCTGAGAGTATTGGGCAGATGTCACTGACATGTATCAGATGGTCTCTTGGATGAATCACTGGGAAGTATCCAGCCTCAGACTGTTTCACACCTTCATTTGGTCTGGTTTACTTTCACACTGCACTTTTGGAAGTTAGAAAACCTTTCTGGAGTAATTCAACAGCTGATCAGTAAGGGGGGAAAAAAACAACAAGAAGAAAATTCTACAGCTGGCTAGGGTCTAAAACAGAAACCTATTCCTTTCAACCAGCCAACATAAACAAACAAGCAACATCACATCAATGTAGGTTTTGGGTTTCGGTTTTTACTTGAATCTACTTGTGTACTTTAACCTGACCAGCTGCAAGCTAACCAGCATTTTGCTCTGTGTGAAACAGATGCAACAGTACCGAAAAAGACGACGGAGAGCGAAAGACAGGTTGCTATGGTTACAAAGACGGTGAGGTTTTGCTTTCACTGTTCACTTCCTCTCTTTGGTTAACTGGATGATCCATTTGCATTCACTCTATTAGCAATCTGTTCAAATACAAGCAAATCAAGATCCACCTATTTTTGACATAAAGTTCACTTGTTTGGTCCTGAAGCGACCCCTGCCCCAAATCGTGTGATAATTGGTCTTTAATTTGACATCCCAAGCTTTGTTCATTATAGTATGTAAAAATATATATTTAACAACTATTCAGGAAGCTTCTATGTAAATATATGCAACATCAATATTGCTATTTATGGAATGGACATTGTTATTTAAGCTGTAAATTACTTGTGTTTACATTTTTTTTCAGCATGTCATTAGCAATATTATATTATATTAGCAATATCAAATGTAATACACCAAAATCCCCCTAATTAGACATTGCAGAGGCTGTAAAGGAATGTAGTAAAACAAACAAATCTGAACTCTATTCTCCAGGGGGACACGCAGTGGGAAGAGGTGACATGGAATTTCATCCAAAATCACTGGTTTGTTTCTTTCAGCTTGAAAGTAAAGTAGAGGAAATATAAATTACACAACTAAAATGTCAATGAAAAGGAATAAAAATATTAAATGAATAGCAAACAGGAAGGAAGATGATGACAAGGCTGCTGTCACTCCACATGAAGCAGTGAATGAATCCTGAACAGGTCACTAGTCCATCTCATGGCCTGGAGATTTTCATCAAATTTCTTAAAAATTTCTACAAATATAAATGAATTGATTTCAAATAGAATCTGTATTTTGATCCAGGAATAAAGTGCAGTGAAGACTTTAAAATTAAAAAAAGTTCTGTAACATGAGGAAGTCAGCAGAACATGACTGACAAAATCTATCACTATCTTAAATCAATTCTGATAAGATAGGCGATTTGAAGGCCTTTAAAGATTGTGGTGCCAGCGGTTATTTCTTTGGTTAAAATAGAAGAAATTATTTGACTCATTTTGCTGTGACTAGCTGTGTGGCCATGTTTCCGCAAGTCTGGTTACCACATACATCAGCCTATAAGAGGTATACAAGACAAATAGAAGACGCAGCCTTTCATTATGCTAAACTTTACTTAGAATGTGTAACTGTATAAGACATGCAGAGAGTTGTTGGAAGTTTCTGGCTGAGAGAAATATTACACATTTCTATCAATGGGACAAAAACTTTACTTTAACCTATAGTTACATTTCAACAACCTAAAACAACAATGTTTTACTCAGACAATTGGTGAATATGTTGCCAACACAACACTTGCTTTTCCAGATTTCACAGAACAGCTTTAATGTGTTAACCTTTCACCCATAACTTGAATAGACCAGTGGGGGAAGAAAACTGGAAGCACATATGGGCAAAATCATTAGAAAAGACAGAAAGACAGAAAGTGATTGTGACAGAGTGAATAAATCGAGTCATTAAGCATGTGTTTGTGGGACCTGCTACCATATGACAGCACAGGGTGGAAAGATGCTTCAGCTGCCTTTTCCCCATAAACAGACAAACAGATTGGCTCAATTGCCTCTCTCCTCTGGGCGATCCTGCTATTCTGCTTCCTGAGGAACACTCAGGACCTTCCTTCCTCTGGGTCTCCACAGGCACAACTGCTTGTGTTGCGTTTCAAATTACAGCATTCCCTTCACAAATTAAGACCTCTGTTCAAAGACGACTTAATCTGAACATGAATCTCAATGAATTTAGGGAGAAATTAACTGTGATTAAAACTGATTTAATTATTAATTTCACTGATGTATTGCTGCATGGATAAGAGATAATGTTTGACGAAGAGAACGGTATGTGTCTCCTGTTTATTCAGGGAATAGAAATCTAAGAATAACTTCATGTTTAAAGGTGCATGCTGTGTGCAATTGTTCATCACATATTGGTGCTCCAGTCTTAAAAATGTTTTTTTCCCCTTTTTTTGCATAAAAAAGATTATTTTTTTAGTTGGTTTATTGAAGAACAAAGAGACCTTTTAAAATATGTTAATGACTTGGCCCCATAACCCTGTACAAAATGAAGTGGTGAAACTCATGTCTGCCTGCAGAGTGGAACAAATTCTTTTCTGGTCAGTGGAAATGGTGAAGATTTTCCTCTTTGTCTGTGGCATTGAGAGGAAAATCTACCTGAGTTCAAAACATGGTAAAAATCTTAAAAAAAAAACAAAAAAAAAAAAACAGTGGTTACTTTGATGAAACAGAATAAAATGACTCGCGCTTCCTCTCCATGTGAAACACGCAGACTGATATTTGTCCTCAGCTGCCTTTTTACCTCCGCTCTTTCAGGCTTCCCCAACCGTCTCACTCTGTCTTGTTTTTTTTTTATTTTGAGCGTGCAGCTCAATCGTTATGTGAGTGATGGTACCCGTCAATGTAGTGCATGTGCTGTAAAACTGTCAGCCACTGACAGATTGACTGACGTGGTCAACACTTCGATTACCACCACGGCGCATACTGGGTCAGACAGAAAACAAAGCCGAGAGGAAAAAAGAGAGAGAGAACAGGATTAAAAATAAAAAAAACAGGTGTATTTAGAAGTATGTGGTCTGTTTTTTTTTTTTGTTGTTTTTTTTTACTACTGTGATTGCAGATCAATTTTGGCACCAAGTGAAATTCAGCAATATAAAGTGTTGGTTTAAAAAAGTGCAAAGAATAAAGGTAAAGACAGGGAGCATTCCTTGTGTGATTTCCAACAGCTGTTGATTCAAAGGGAAACATTTTATTCGATCCAGATGGTCCCAGTCAGTTGCTGAATGAGAAAGCTGACATCATTGGCTGCAGCCATGTGTTTTTCCTCCTGACAGAAATTAAACTGGTCGTTTGTTTGTCACTGCTCACTACACAGCTGAAAATGTAGCAATGAAATGTTCCTCTGGAATAATGCACCATAATTACTCAAACGCCTGTTCTTTATCTGTGGCAGAGGGAGGACAGAAGGAACACGTTCCTCAGATGAGATTTGAAATCCCAGTGAGTCTGCTCTACCCACACCCAAAAAAAAAAAAAATCAAAATAGAGAGTACATTTACAAGTATTCTTCTATTTCCTTGTCCTTTTCTCATTCAAAAGTTGAGATAAAATCCCTTTAAACAGAAGCTTCTGAAGACAATTTGAGGACAATTTGTACATCTGATGGAGAAAAGTGAGCGTCTCCACCTGCAATCAGACATAAAAAGCTGCAAAAGCATGCAAGTATTTATTTTAGCGGTTTGGTGGGTTTTAATCCACTCTGTAGCTCATCATTGCACCATAGCGAGGAAGAGACCTGACGACTCGAGCAGCAGCACATCGAAAGTCCTCACACATGAAGTGAAAAACACACACTCTGCTGCGGAGGTGTGGAAAGGTTAACGGTGGCCTCTGACAGCAGTTCAACATAAAATCAGTCATTTATCGGAAATAAAAGTAAGTGCCGTTACTGCAGAGATGAGAGGCACAACAGGAGCTTAGTCACGACAGCTGAAACTGACACAGTAAAAAAAAAAAAAGTTACATCCACATGCAGATTTTTAAAACCAATCTACGTACACTTCCAGAGACCTCGGTGAGTAGGCTGGAGAGAAACAGGCATGTTCAACAGGATGTTGAGATGTGACCTGTGGTTGTTTGACTCAAACATCCACTACAGCTCTTCCACGTAACTGCTCAGTGAATCATTCAGGGAGATCTTTGAATGTGAATGGCCCTAACACAGCTGTGGCTTCAGTCCACTTATAAAAAATGACAACTACTCACCTTTTAGCTCAGTTTCACTTCTGTGCTTTCTGATCTTTTGATCTTCAGATCAACTCTTTTCCCACTTCATTTTGAAATGGGTGGCAGATGATTCATTGAGCTTTTTGCATGTCTGTTTGGAGATTTTGAAGCATTTGAATCAGAAAATTTGTATATTTCTAAGAAATCACATTTGTTTTTTTGCTCCAATGAAAAGGAGACGCATAACAATATGTTTTGTGGGATATTACTAACAATAAAAGAAAAAAAAAGGAAGACTGAACTCAGATTTTTTGTCCTGAAGAAAATAAGAACACAAAAATAAGAACACAAAATTCTGTTTTCTGAAAAAAATACACTGTTTTTCAACAACTTTACTTTTTTTATTTCTATTTCCATTGTTAGAATTAAGTAGTCTGGTATTAAAGGTATTTAACATAACTTTACATAAGAAGTCACCCTCTATTACATTCAAACATTTATTAACTGTACAGTGTTCTTCTGAAACAATACAAGGACCTAACCAAATACATGTAAATGTGAAAAATGTGTTTTAAGAGATAATATAATTAGATAGTAGATGTGCAACTGAGTTATAATTAATCTATATTATACATAAATAAATGCATTTATTAAAAAATAAAGATTAAAGCATTAATGCACTTTTTTTGTAAGTAGAGTCAAAATCAAGTTGGCAAAACACTAAATAAATACAATGTCAGTCTTTTTTATGGCTCCTGATTGACTACTTTTTTCTTCTCTCATTTACATTGTTTTTTTGCAATAAATTTACCTTAAAGCATTGAATGTTCCTTCTCATAGCATGCAACACATCTTCAAAGATAAGAACTAACAGTTCCCTTAACTTATCTTTAATATCACCGGGGGATTTCAATACTAAAGTCCATGATGATGAGCAACTTAATTATCTTCTGATTAATGAGCTATGTGTGTGATAAGATTGTTGTTGTATGAGTATTTAAAACTGAGGTGAAAAAGGTTGTTTTGACATGCGTCAGTTCTCATTTACATGAAGGTTGTTTCTATTGTTCTTGTTCAGGATCGGAGGGAGCTGATGGTCACTGGGTGGAGGCGGGGTTACATCCCTGGACGGGTCGCCAGTCCACCACAGGACTGCATATAAACGAACAATGTTCACACTTACAATCCCATCTAGTGACAATTTGGTGTTGCCCGTAAAGGCTTATACTTGAATAATTTTCAATGAGTGAATGAGATCTCTGCTCAACAATAATAAAAGTGGTCTTTTTTGCAAAGAATGGAGAAGAGTATAAAAGCAAAAAAAATAAATATTCATCTTATCTAAGGAACAAAGAAACTTTAGCTTATCTCATGTGTTTATAATGTTTGTACTTAGACTCTTGATGAACTAAGGCCCCAGATGTCTTTGTTCACATCAAACATATATTTAAAAATTGCAGCCTAAAGAAAGCTCTTTTTTTGTCTTGTTTTCACAATCCCCCCCACTTTCAAAGTGTTATTTTGAGTTGTTTGGCTCAACCGGTTCTAATTTGTTCCTTTAATTCTGCAAAACATATAATATTACAAATAAAACACTCTTTTTTTTTGTTCTATTGCTGTTGCTCTGTGTATGAGTATGTTTTTGCATGATTGTGTGAGACTAAACGGATGGAGAGAGGATATTGACAGATGAACCACAAGCATTTGCATCTCAAGAAATGTGTCACCCATGTGGGACAGTCCCTAGACCCTGAGCTTTAGAACGTTTCGGCCCTATTTTATACGCACGTAGTAAGCACACACACGCTATGGCATTAATTTGAACTCCTCTTTCAGTCGTGTGATGAAGTGGTTTGTCTCAAAGTCTGAAAATGGAAAGACTACAACAAAAAAGTCTCAAAGCTACATTTTATTAGTGTGACTGTTTTTCCATTACGTGTTGTGTTATCGGTTTCCTTTTTCCTGTAATATTGCATTAGATTTCCAATATTCATTATGATGTTATTTTTTTTTCCATTTTTCACAGATCAAGACTTCATGGGCTTTTAAAATGAAAAATTATCAATACAAGATGAAACATCAGCAAAAAAAAATAAAAAATAGAAAGCTGTGACACGTTGCCAACATGCTCATGTTCCTGTTGCCAACATCAATAATTCAGTGTCTAGCTCATAACTTTATTTTCAATGCATAATTGAGGCCAAACAAATGATGGTTCTTTCTTATAAGCCATCTATATGTCAAGTGATTTAAACAATAAGCGGAGAAGTCCATTAAGCTTTTAACATCTTTCTTTTTGTTCCCACTCTAGATGCTTGAAAGTATGGAAGCAGTCGGTTACCTGTTTTACTGTCTGTGTGCTTTGTGTGTAATGATGTGAGCAGTGGGCTGTGTCTGGGTGAGATTCTCTTTGTAGTTGTAGCTACTGTAAACATGAAAATCCTAACTTGATAACTGTGGGGAAACTGTGGTGAGCAAAGGAAGAAGTGTAGACTCCACTTATAAAAAATGTGGTTTGGAAAGGAAGGAGGGGTCTCAGCCTAGGTGCAAATTTAGTGCAAGAATTCCTTCATGCACTCAATGCATGCATGTGTTTGAATAGTTTGTTTATGTATTTATTTGTGCATAAAGAAGGTTGTCTATAATAACATATCACTGTATTGCACAAAGTTATATCTGGTGACACATTATATGGCCTGGCTACATTTCTTATTTGTTTGTACTGCTACTTAATAAATATTGATTTACTATTTTAATTACATCTTAATCTCAAAACACAGAGGTGCCAGGGTTATGACTCCCTCACGTCACACCACAAATTTCCTGTTTGCAAATATTTATTGAGAATGACGTCCTGGGAGGGTCATAAAAATGAATCGCAGTCATTAAAGAGAGAAAAGCCCCCTACAATATCTGCACAAGTGTCAATATCTGGTAACACAAGTTTGACCCAGCTTCAAGTTAGTTGCTTTTTTTTTTTCTAAAAACAACTTTAATGCAACCCATTGATTGAATTATAAAACTGTTTTATTTTTTCTTGTCAGTTTTATATGTCCTGTTTTAAATCAAATGAGCAATAACTGTAATAAAAATTTAGAATTTCAGTTATTGATTGACATTTGTTTTGGCAACTTTTAATAGAACAAGCAACCAAGTTGAAACACCATTACAGCTGCTGTTTGATTAATACCTCTCCACTATTGTAAATGATATCTTTGCAAACAGTTATGCCACTTAACACACATAAGTCACATAAGCTCAAAATGAGAAAATATTTTTGATCTTTTTTCAGCTGTTAGGTAAAAACTGGCCTGTCAGGTAAAAACTGGCCTTTTTTCTGACAATGTTGTTTCATATTTTTTTGTTCTCATTTGACTGAAACATGTTTTCACATTTTTTATTAGTTACATTTCCTCTCTGATTGCATAGTTTGTGTCTGAAGTCAGTCCCAACCTAAAAAAACAATCCAAACACTTTTTTTATTCATCTATTTATTGATTTTAAATAGTGAGCTACTTACTATTACTTATTTTTTTCTTATTGTTCATCACCATAAAATATGTATTTGCCATCATATAACAATCATTAACATTATACAATATTCTCATTGTTATATTTTTCTAGAAATATTTTTTTTTTTTTACCACAAGATTTTATCAGAAAATATATATTTCACTTACCATCAGAGGAAATATGGAGTCCCTAAGGGGACTCTTAACTAAAAAAGGGGAAAAGGGAAATGAAAAAAAATAAAATATATTTTTATATATATAAAAAAAGAAACAGATTCATCCCCACCAGATAGTTTCCTGCATGTACAAAATATTGATGTATTTGACTGAGTTTTTTTTCTGTATTTTTTTTTTAGCTTTTGAAAGACTGTAACTTTCATCTTTTGAGAGGCAGCAAACTCTTGTGAGTGGTCAGGAGAAGATCTTGGTTTGGCTTAAGAAATATCACCTATTGTTACTTTACAAGATGGTGCTTGAGAATATAAACTGCCAACGTTGTATTATGGTGTGTGTGACCAGGATGGATATTTTACAGGATGTTGCTAAATCAAAAGACCTAATGTGAGATGATTTCACTCTGTTTAAATATAGATATTTAAGTTTAAACAATTTTTTCATACCGTAATAATAATAGTAATAACCTAAAAATAGAAAAAATAAAAACTCTAAGATTCTCTGAGAAAGCTTAAATTGAACATCTATGCTATGATAGATCTGATTCGAACCTTTGGCCATGCTCCAACTCTCCACAAAGACAAACACAGATTTTACCATTATCTCTTTTTTCCTGTTTGGTTCAAATTTTGTGTAAGGGGTCTTTAAAGACGTGTGACTTAGTTTAGTGTATGGTTCTGTGTGGACTGAAGCTGAACACATTTAATACGTTGTTATCTATTTTGCTCACTTAAAAAAAAAAAAAAAAATCAAACCTTGGAGGTTTTTATGCATTCTTGTTGCATTTTCCTTTCCTTCTCTTTCTCTCTTGTGCTTTTGCTTTTATTCACTTTAATTCATGATCTGTCCCTTACAAAGATATATTTAGTGCATTAAGGTAATTGGTTGGCTAAAAAATTAGAAGGAAACACTGGATGTTTTTACTTGGGAAAAGCTGTAAATAAGAAGAAGTAAATAACATAATTTTAATCCCATTTGCTTTGAATTAAGTGGACAGTGTAAAAAGAGGAATATCTGATGGCAGTATCCAAGAGTGTGTTTGGGAATAATTTATTCACCATCTAGTTTTCGCTTGGTTTGTTCCTGAAATCAAGGTGGCTAGTTTAATTGAGCCTGTACTGGACCCAGAGCAAGGCGAGCAAGCAGATGAGCATTGATAAACTATGAAATGGTTCCAATATGACCAATCGATGGGGCTTTGTGAGCAACTCCCTCATGGCTTTGATTTTTCTCTCAAACAACAATCCAGGTTTTCTGTTCTTCAAAGACAAACTCCATCTATGGTGTTATTGTTGTTGCTCTCATCATGTTTGAGTGATGTCACTGAGGTCGATTTCCTCCATGTCCATAAAGGCTCTCCCACACTTGAATCACCCAGGAGACAGCTTCTTTCAGTCTGTGCAGTGGTAACAACAAACAACAAAGGTCAATCTCCCATGGTAATAGCCAATTGGGTTTGTTCCCATTATTGGACCTCTGAGTTGTTGTAAACTGATGGAGAGCTGGCAACACTGAACCAAGTTGCTTACCAACCCATAGTTAAGTGAGTTTTCTGTATAAGCACTGCTGTGTGACTCTGCTTCTAATGTCCTTGGTCGATGTTGGCCTGTACATGACTCAGTCATATGTGGTTTCTGTTTAAGGAGAACCAGCATTGTGGAGTCATAGGAGTACTGCCACTGAGGTCTAACCGTCTAACCATTTCAGCTAATTGCCTCATTAATGATTCACTGGTGTTAGGCTGCTCTAGCACTTCGCTGTGGGGAGCAAATTGTTCTGATTGGTTTGCCTCTGTCAATTATTGATGAGGCAGTGAGCTGAAGTGCTAACACCTGGCTTTGGAGGTCCAAATGGCCCTGCATTCCCATCACACTCTGTTATCACACTCTCTTAGACCGCATTGTGTCTTCAAGGACATGAGTCTTTTTAGAAGGTTCTTGTAGTGTACTCCATGTCAATGGTCATGATCTCAGTGGTAAAGATATTAGGTGACAGAATATGTGGCACTGCAGTATAAGATGCAGACAAAGTCGAATGTTGCTCAGACTAATCGAAAGCCAACAGATCTTAGACTGAGATAGAGATCTTGTTGCTTTTGTAGTAGTGCTGTTGTTGACATGCTTTTTCTCCAACAAGCCACCATCAGTCTTTTGAGTAGACTGATATTGTCTTCTGAAAGACACCATCAGTCAGAATGACACTGTCAGAAGACAGAAAACTAATATTCACTAATAAATTTGAAAAAAAGTGTGGGGTAGTAAAAGTCCTAAGTTGCCGTCTTCCTATTTTGGTCTGTTCAGTGAATGAAGAGCTTGTCGTGAAGAGAACAAAATTGCTGAATGCCAAAAGACTGTGTGGCTTTATTTGTTGCACAAACAGAGGTAGCATTTGCTACTGGTCTACTATGTCATATGCTCTGAACACATTTGAGACATTCTGACTGTTTCCACGGTACAAAAGTCAAAATCCCAGTGCAATAAATATACATTAAAGATTAAAAGTTTTTGCTGTGGGCTGCACTCTAGTACAGTTGTTTAACACTTGTTGGCTTGCAGCAAGACTATCACTGGTGGGGGCTTTTCTTCATGAAGTTTGCATGTTCGCCCCATGCATGTGTAGGTTTTACCTGGGTAATCTTTCCAAACCACATTACCACATATTTCTAAAATATAGATGAGCACATCTACAGTACCATCAGAGGTAGCTGTTTTTACATGTGTAAAATTTAAAACAATTAATTGATTTATAAATTTTATATTTTCATTCAAATTAATACAAAGATTTTTACTTTTGTTCTGTGGACATTTGTCCATCATTCTCTGCCGCTTATCCAAAAGCTGGGTGCTGAATTTTTCAGTAGCAATCTCTAGATCTCTCGCTTTCCATCTACATACCACCTCCAGCTTGTCAGAGCGACTCTTAGTGAGGTATAACCAATCTAGCAAGTCTAGGGTCTGATGGAAGGTCTTCTCCAGGTGGGACAGGTCTTGAACATCTTCCTTGGAAGGCATCCACAGAGCTTTCTTTCCATAAGCCCAAACCCCTGTTAACTGGCTTCTTTTAATGCAGATGGATTCTAATCTGAACTTCCTCCACATAGCCAAATTCCCTATGCTTTACCTGAGGATGAGTTCAGCCACTCTACAGAGGAGGCTCATTTCAGAAACTTGAAACAGAGAAACTTTAACTCCTCTATTTGAGGATTCATTCATCCTCAAGTTGAGTTGGCATTGGTTTTATGTGAATTGCCACCCCTATGCTCAAACATGGTGTTTGTTATAGACAAACATCACAACATATGTTAACAACAAAATGCCACTTGTGTTCAGACTGGGCAGGCCATTTCATCCAATCACACACTTTCAGGCCACAGTGTCACAGTGAACATGGGAACTTTAGTCCCCCAGTACCACTTCAGTAACACCCCATCCAATGAAATTAAGAAGGTTGGTTACTTTAAGCTGTTGTTAAGTACACAAGTACAAAGAACAATGAGGACCCTTTATCTCGCTCAAAGGCGTGGGCAATCCACTTTATTTTCTACACAGAAAAACTCCACCCTTAGGTCCACAAGATGGGAAGAGCTGGAAAAATAAAAAGGGGAAACTGGGTGCTTCCAACATAGACAATATACAAATTTACAGCACTGCAGGCATGTGTGGTGCAGGAACAGTATGCAGTGCAATGTCAATAGTTTCTTTGTTTATGGTGATTTATAATAGGTGCAAGAAGCACCTTTACGGTAGGGTCATGTAATTGGAACTCCAGTAGATAGTGGTGGAATTCTACTGTAGTCTCCGTGTCTAATGGCCCACCCACAAAGCGCTCCTACTGGCAACATGAATCATCCTCACACAATGCGGGATACAAGAGACTCTGGCAAAACTTTGAATGGTTTGAGATACAAAATAAGTAAAATACAATTTTTTTGTCTCTAAAAGTGGTAAACTACAAATAAATAGATTATTATTAGGTTTCTAAGAATACGATGGTCTTTTTGTGAATTTTATCATCTTTCCTTGGCCTTAATTTAAGTTGATTAAAGTGTCACCCCCCATGCTGACACCACTGTCACTCTGAATCTCTGCTAACTGGGTTTGCAATGTAGACTCACAGGGTGGTCACTCTGTCTTTGTTTTTGAACTGGCACCGGTGACAGCCTAGCCTACCTCACTGTCCAAATACAGCGTCTGTGACTCATTGTGTGCAACCCTAAACCTTCAACGAGGAGAAAGGATTTAGACAGGAGTCTTGAGCAGCTCCCTCAAGATCTCACTATGTGCGTTAGCATGCATGGCAGGACAACCTCAAAGTGTGTGAGATGTTTGTGATCCAAGTCATACTTTAATGACTTTTTCCTCCCTTTCTTTTTCTGTTAACAGATTACCGGTACTCAACAAGTGAGCAGTGATGACATCAGAGCGGCTGACCAATCGCAACCAGGCACCTACAAAGCACAACATAAATAATGAAGACAAGACCTGCTAGAATCCCTCAAATTCCCACAACAAAATTCATCAGTCTCTTATTGCTCCAGTCTCCTTCCTTGGTATTTTACCTGAAGCTTTTTTTCTAGAAAAAACAAGAGAAAAGAGGAAAAAAAATGAATATCAGAGACTCGTAATCATGAGATGATTTACAACACCTGATAAATACTTTGGAATGACTATTTTCTTTTCAATGAGAAGATCAATGATGCATGCTATTGTAAATAGATAAAAACTCTGTTCTTATTTCTGAAATAGGAAACATACCAAGTTGCTGTCACCAAATTCATAATCCTTCATTACTGTGAATAGAGTATACATGATTTGATTTTTCATTTGAAATCAGGTTTCTTTTCAAGAGCCCATGAACTGTTTCTTTTAAACATGATTTCTATTGTCTTTGGTGTTATTTGAGCTGTAAAATACTTCATATTCTTATCATTCTCTTTATCTAACAGCCTAGTCTTCCTCTTTAATAATCACACTAGTACATGTAAATAGAGATGAAGGCAGCAGCATGGATATCTTTAAATCTACCAGCTTGTTAGACCACAAATCCCATTAGAACAGTTTTTCTTTCAGTAGAAAAATACATATATTCAAGTATCTTGCCAGTTTTTCTGTCTAATTGAATAGATTTATAAAGGCGTTAGCTTAAGTATTTTATAGGGCAGAAACTATGGTTTCATTGGGAAAACAGTCAAATTAAAGAAGAAAAGCAGGTAAACCATTACCCTGAATTCACTCTACTCACTATTATGTTCAACATTTCATGAATGAGTTAATGTTGATATCAAATTTTGCTTCTGATATTTCCCTTTGCAATAACTGCCCTACTTTCTCAATGTCCATACATTAACTGATGTCACAAAGCTATTGTCAATCTGAATGGGACACTTCTTTGTTTTTCTTTTTTTGCATGGTTTCAAACCGTGCTTTCCTTAAATCTGCATATGGGGGTAAAATTATATCCCTCAGTGACTGCAGTGAGAACACGAGGACTCTGATCTTTGTCTTCCATGAACTATGAAGATAAGCAAATGCACTGACACATAACATGCCCAGCCAATGAAACGGACAACCTCAAAGATTAGTCCTTCACCTGCAAAGACAGAAAACATTTGCATGGACGAAACGGACAGACAAAAACAAGCTTGCTGAACAGCTACTCTCCGCCAATGTGCATCCTCTACCTCTCAGTATGTGCTGTGCATCATGGAACTGATCTCTCATTGGTGATTCCCTATCTTGTCCACAACGTTCACTTTTTTGCTGCATGTCCCCCACAGAGCCTCATGTTGAAAGTTCAGCACTGAATGCTACATAGTAATGGGAAAAACAACAAATACTTCATTTGAAACAAATGCTCTCATTGCTTGTTGTTGTATATATGTACACTATGACCAGTATATGTAGTTTCAGATGCTGTACTCTGCATGTTAACTTGTAGATGGAACATGACAACTATTAATAGATGAGGACAAGCAGGTAGCCATCCAGTTAACTTGCTAAATCACTGTACATTCTTTTTTAATGTCACATCTCCTTTGTTGAATTTTAGAAGATGTACAGGCAATTTTATGTTTTCCATTTCTAGTGTGACATATTGTCCTCCATTGAAGGGCAGTATGGATAATGTATAAACATTCTGAAGGGAAACAACCCTCGTTTTTTGATGTCAGACTAAACATGGTCACAGCAAGCGTGAGGAGAAGATGGGAGGAGGGAAGGTAAAACGAGAGTACTCCAGTTAAGTGGCAGCGAACAAAGTGGCATGCGGCATCCTGCCAGCAACTGTCTATTCATCTTGTGTCAAAGGGATTTGCACATTTCAGTGCATCTACACACTGACAGTGAAGTCCAAGAGCAGAAAAGAGGAGAATAGAGAGAGCAGGCAAGATTTGAGAGAAAATATGAGGGGGGTGAAAGGTATAATTTTTGAGCAAAGTTTATTGAGCTTCAGTTAAAACATTTTACTGCTCTGACCAACATGCTATTTGTTTCTGGCCTGACTGGAGAGCTCAGTAACTTCCTGACCTGAA
Source organism: Pachypanchax playfairii (assembly GCA_006937955.1). Lineage (NCBI taxonomy): Eukaryota > Metazoa > Chordata > Actinopteri > Cyprinodontiformes > Aplocheilidae > Pachypanchax > Pachypanchax playfairii. The sequence goes on from SSNP01000035.1 coordinate 1,911,378, forward strand.
ACTGTTACAACTTCATGCCGCTCTCTGGGTTGCCATGACCTCAAGTCCTGACTGAGGTTAGCTTTGTGTTAATGAGCAGAGCCCTCAGCTTAACCAGATGCTCAGCCTTGTGGTTAAATATGTTACCCTCTGTGATTTCTTTTTTAATCCCCTGCACACTGCATCACTACTCTTTTCAGACATAATAAAATAAAAATATTTCTAAGTTTAAAAATAAAACTGTAGAAAAATACAAAAGTATACAAAGTAAAGATCTATGACTGAGATTCAACACAAATGCCAAAAAAAGGTTCTTTAAGGAAAATTGGGCTACTGTTGGGCCAGTGAAGGAATCATCTCAAATCACTTTTCACACACTGAACAAAATAAACATATTTACAGTCAACATGTTAAAAAAAGGAAATTAGAACGTACATCCTCACAGTGATTAGTTAAAGAAGATTTAAAGTGTGAAAAGGATGAAGGTGTCACTCAAATTGGAGACAGATGTGGTAATAAAAAAGACACCGAGTGTCAACCTTCTGGAATAAAAAAAAAACTTCCACTTTCTCTGCCGCACTGAAGTTTCAGTACAAGAAATGTTTATTTGCTTTTCTTATCTGATTTGAATGTTATTCTAATCCTTGACCGACACCAGAATACATGTATTTTTAGCCCTTGACATGCAGAGTAAGTGCACACAAACAGACAGAAGCACACCCCTGGTCTTTTGCGAGTCACAAATATAGCCACACACATGCAGACCATGCTAATCCAAACAGCAACCCTGTATGTAAACAGATCGCCTACATAATGGGATTGTTCAGTGTGCAAACAATAAGCTGTTAGCATAATCACGGGTCAAGGATATATTACCCAGAGGGCCATGCAGTATGTATATTAACATGATGGATATGTAGGAGAGAGGAGGGGCATGGGGATATTAGGGATATAGAGCCTTACTGCTTTAGATTTACCCCCTGTTGGGCCCCGTTCACTGCCTTCTCTCCTGTACCGCCCTACTCAGGTCTTACTTAATCAGCCTCTCGTCTTCTCCTCGGATCCCTCCCACCAGTTACCAACTCTTTCACAGAAACCAAGTTCTTCCCTTTCATCACCATGGCCTCTGTCTAATACTTCATTCCTGTACTGTAACTTAATTTCTTTAGGTTCTCTCTCTCCTGGACACAAATAATCTGCTTCAGCAAAATCATCAATCAACCTCTTTAGTTAGAAGGAAACCAGGATAAAGCAGCTCTACAATCTTGTTTTTGGATTAAGCAGAAAGAAGGCTGAATGATATTAAGCTATTTAAGTTACTATACCCATATCCAATGTATAAACAACAGCAGGTAAAGAACATAAAGAACCAGAAAGATGGTATTTTGCAGTGTTGAATAGTAAAAATCTGTCTTTAATTGTAAGAATGTATTGTGGTCACCCTGTAAGCTCAGTTTTGTTTTTTTTTTGTCTTTTGTTGGTTTGTTTTTAACTTATGTTGACATTATTTAATTTTCAAATAGCTTATAGTTTCTCCTCTGGTTAAGAAGTTCACATGCTTATGACTAAACACTCAAAATGTGTCATAACTGGCCAACCTGTAAACACACTATGTCAGTGAAATGATGCACATCATGCTAGAGTAAACATGAAAGACCACCAGGTGGAGAAAAATGTAACCAGACTCTGCTTCCATCATAATTTTGAGGGCTTCTTCAAATAAAATAGATTCCCAAGTCTAATCAGGTCCTTTAAGATCAAGTCTAGCCTTGTGATGAGGTTAGTGGGGTTCTGCAGTTCTGCTGCAAACTTTGATGACCAAGCCACACCAGAACATATATGGTTAACTTCACAAATCTGTCAACATAATGATCCTCCACACACAACCCAGGATCTTGTAACTTCAGTAAACTACTATAATGTTTCTTTAGAACTTTTTCATGCATGCTCAAAAACCATTGCAAACACATCACACCTTTGTCATGTACTTTGCAATCTTGATGCTCACCTTAAGATCTCACCAATCTGCTGCAAAGACCATCCATGTGCAGACTCATTTTATACATGACCATTCAGTTAAAGGGAGCCTAAGAGTGGGAGATATGCAAATACTGAATAGAAGAAAGTTTTCAAAAGAAAGGGCAGACTGGTTAAAAAAAAAAAACAGTTAAAAAAAGCTAATCTCCCTTCTGCTTCTATTTTAACAGCATGTCAATTTCTTTTTGTAGTTTCGGGAAAAGCCATGACTTTAGGGTTGACATGGATGATGTAGGGAGAGGGGTCAAAGGTGAGAGGATTTTACTGTGTAACAAACCATGTCAACTGCTTTTCTTTAATCTGCACCAGCAGGGTGACGTGAGACTTGCCATATCAATCAGACTTTGAAGATCAAAGTATTGGGGTATCATTTGTCCATCTCCAACTTATTGGTTTATTTGAATTAAAAAAGAGTTTCTGAAGAGGCATTTAAAAAGGCATAGATCTTGATGCAGATATCCCATGGATTAGAGTTGTTCTAATAGCCAGACGGTAGCAAAGACAAAACAGGTCTCCATGTGTCACAGAGCTAATAACAAGGATGAATAATAGAGCTTTTAAAGCCCTTACTCCCACCTTGTTCTGCCCTGCACATAAGCCTGAGCTCTGGATGGGCAGCAAGCCCGTCCGCTGAGATGAGATGAGCTCCCAAGAAGATTGGGGCTGAAGATGGGGGTGGGAAGAATCGGATTAAACAAAATGCCTCAATTGAACGAATTGCCTGGGGCTGACCTCAGTCTAATACCATCGCTAAATACGGTAAACAAAATCTGTAGTTTCTGACGAGGTGATGGAAGAAAACATTACCATTATGTAGTTGTTGCTCAAAATGGTTGTGTGTGAATGTTCATTAAAAAGGCAACTTATATTAAATATCATTGTCGTCCATACAGAAAATGATAAACATGGAAGTGACATGTTACCAGAAGCTGTTGACAGGTAGTATTTCAGTTGACACAGTTTAACCATGCAGTCTGGTTTCTGACAACTTGATTTAGTCTCTGGCACCTGAGCCACAAACAGCAGGCAAAAAAGTCAGTGTGAGGAAAAGCAGCTTAACTCCTTTAAACAAAATACAACAACAACAAAATGTAGTTAATGTACATGGAAAACAACACATAAACTCTTATGTAACTAAGGCAAGCTAAACAAGGATTGGTTAATTATTTTAATGGTCAAATACATACGGTCAATTATATAAGTAATAAAACTGATTTTTTTTTATTTATTCATGCTAAATTATGTGTTTTTTGTTGTTTTGGATTCATATGAGCGTTTGACTTTAAAGTGTAAAATAGTGATTACCGAGCTTCTTTATTGGATACATGCTGTTCTACCTGCTGCGAAAAGGATAAAATTATTTATTTTTAAACAAGTGAAAAGTTTGTGCAGTCCAGAAAGTTATGAATGCTTCCCTTCTGGGCCTCCAGCAGAGAAAAGAATGGGAGACAACAGGGGGTAACCATATGTTTTCAAATTGTTGTTCACAGCTCTCATCCTCACTCTGATTCTTCGGTACAATATCAAAAAATACTTCTTCTTTTCAAAAGTTGTGTTTTAATAAAATGCATCTTGTTCAAAATATGTTTTAGGACATTGGACAGGTTTTGAATGGTGAAGGGCTTAAACTGTACCTCAGTAGCATGGGTCAGCTCACTGTTTTGTTTATACATGTGCAAGAGAAAACTAAACTGCCACCAGTGAACAATTAAAAGATTATGATTCCTATCACAATGAGCCCCTTCACTGTTACCAGAGGTTAATTTGTGTTCACCCCTCATTTCAATTGTACCTTAGTAAATGTCCACATTATTTCCCACATGTGCCTGAATTAGGACTTTGATTATCAAAAATGTAGACCTCGGCTAGCGGTGTTATTATCAAAGGGGTTGTAAGCTGCAGTAACAGATTAGGGTCTTATTGCTATGGCAATCAGCCCCTTGCCACATGGCCTTTCCTGACCCCAGTCAGAGATAAGCTTTACGGGAAAGCACATTAACATACTCTGGCAGTCACCTCACTTATTTTATCATAGGCCGTTTTCTCAAATCAAGTGTTTATGGACCCCCAGTGAGGGCATGGTGCAGCTGATTGCCCATATTAGAGGTTGACTGTAAATGAGCTAGAGGTGGACAAAAGACTTGTAGTAGTGCAGATGATTGAGGACTGGATACTGATGTTCTTGCTAAATGAGCAATATCTTTAATGACTTCCCATGAGTAGTTTACCAACCCCTAAGATTTCAGATACTGTCAGCATTCTAATACATTAACTGTCCTCCATTTGTTTTTGTTTTTTTAAATAAACTGTTTTGAAATCATACATAAAACCTGCTCACTGTAAAATACACTTTCAAGCTATTTTGTTAACACAATCTTAATGTAAGTGGAAACATTTGTGCATTTCTGTCTTCTACCTTGTCATACTCATTTTTTTTCTTAAATGCTTATAATGTCTTTTATGTGTTTTAGTTCCATGTGCACTTGTTATTTTGATACTGGCATTTAACTGTGGCCAAAAAAGAAAAAATAATACAAAGGTGGCAGAATGAGTGCCTGCTTCCAGACTGATCACTGGCGTAACCTCTCAGCATGTCTACAATGATGGATGGTGATAGTCCAGTGTCTTTGTACACAGTGGGGGAGGGGGTGGGGGGGCTTCTGTTGTCACTGGACAGATATAGTGAGCAGAGAGGAGAAAGATGTAGCCACAGCCTAATGTCCTTCTCTGGTGCTGTGCATGTTCTTTCCTATTTGCTTTTCCCTTCACGGCATGGTTAACATCGTAAATTAACCTTTCCAAGCCCCCAAAGTGCTCACAGACTGGTGCACAATTCAGACAAAGAAAATAAAGATCTTTGTTATGCAATGCAGTGGTGCTGGTCAGAGACATAGCCTGTTACAGAGCTGAGCTAGTCCTCTTTCAGTTGTAGATGAAACAATATACTTTGTTCAGTCAAGCATACTTTATGTGCATGTCCTGTGTACTCCTCCAATTCACGCAAAGCTGCTTTTTGTTCTTCATCATGGAAATGTAAATGAAACACATGAAAGAAAAATTGTATTGTAGACTCTCCTTTTCTTAGTCCATGATTGTCAATACAATGTAAATACCAAACAGCTATGCATGCTATTATACACACAATGTTCAGGTACTTTTGTAATCCAGACTTCCCATATGGCATGTACTGACAACAAATAGCAAAAAAGGAGAAACATAATAAATTGTGAATATTGATATGGTTTGTAAACAACTTGAAAAAGGGAAAAATATATGTGTTAGTTGGTAATGTTTTCCTACTGATAAGTAATGCATTGGGCTGCCATTTACCCCTTGCTGTGCTCATGTTACTTGTTATTTCTTATGTTCCACAAGGTAGGGTTGGGGCAAAATGTGATCATAATTTTCCTGTTTGTGGATTAGTTGGTATGGATGAAGATGAGGGGAAAGCTGATGGTTTAATTACACCATTTTCAGGTTGTATGTATTTATTTATTTATTCAAGGTCACTGCATACTCACATGTATGCACTTAGTAATAATTACATATGCTGAGTATAAAACACAACCGATAAATCGTTGTAGCAAAATCATTAACCTAAAAATGGCAAAAAAGACTCAGCTTCAGTTTTAATATTCCCATTTAAAAACAGTTCTGTCACCAGCTTTGGTAAATGTGGTTAAAAATGTGTTTCTGATAATTAGATGCATCCAACAAAACTGAGACAACAACAATCCACCAATACACACAAGTAAATACATACATATTCTCATAAAAATTTTCCAAGTTATGACTTAAAAGGGAAAAATAATTTGAAGTTCCTAAATGAATTTTTCTTCTGCTTTTCTAATATTATGTCCAATGGAAAAAATAAATAAATATATATATATTTATATACCAAATTTGCCTCTGCCCTAGGAGCTGTGGTGTGACATTTTATGCAAGAAGCAATGGTAGAATTTGTTTTAGTTGTCTTTCATTTCTAAAAGTGTTTATTGTAAACCATTTTGGAACCATGTAAATTCCCAAGGCACTCATGTTAAATGAAAGTATCTAATTTCTAACCTGTGCTAAAGATATTTTAAATTTAATAAATAAACATTGTAACAAGAAATAATGTCAAGTTGTATCAAGTTCTGAGCTCTGTCTTTTCAAGAAGAAAGTGTTTTTGTTTTTTTTCTTTTTTGAGAAAAGAACCTATGAATGCCAACTGGTTTGAAGAAATCCATATCAGTTCTAGTTGGACCGATGAGCTAGCGGCTAGCCACTACTTGTCCGCAAATTATACGACCACATAGGTTGATTGGGACAGCTCCAAAAAACAACCTCTCAGAGCACTTTCTTTTGTGACAAAGGACCTGTAGGAGAATTTTCTGGGATCCAGCAGAGACTAACTACCAACAGTGCATGCGCGCACTTTCCCTGGGGAGTTGCCAAATACACATGTGCAAGTTTTCTCTCTGTTCAGCTGAACAAAACACAACTTGTGCAGCAATATGTCTCATTTTAATATAACGGCTAGCTTTAAAATGCAAAGATATGCATGCACACACTGTAATGCTGAAGTATTTTGACGTTAGTCAGCGGAACGGTTAAGCTTGCCGACTGGGCTCACGTAATATAGTGTTGTTTTTACAGATCACAATATTGACCAATGTGGTCGTATTTGACTGGAGGTCGGCCTCCTAGCCAGAGTTGCAAAGTGTATTAGCAACTCTGATCTTAATAAAAAGTCAAAGGTTGATGAAAATTTTACTTTAAAAACCTTTAGAAACACAACTGTAAAATCTCATATCACACGTTTACTCTGACAGAAATTATTATTAAACTTTTAATTATTATGAATGAAATTATTATTTGTTACAAATTTAACAGGAACTGCTGCTGGGAGCTAGCGCTGCTGCCAATTTCTGTTGCAAATAATGACATTTGTGTGTGTATCCAAAATATACAGCTGTCCAGAGGTTTATAAAATAGTGTTTGCATGAACTGTTGTATTATTTTTTGAGAGCAGAATGATTTTAAGATCATTTTAATGCACTTTAGAAGTGACTGACGTTGTCCAAAGCACTTTCTACAACCGGTAAGATATTAATTGTAGAAAAAACTTTCCACATACGCCAACTTCAAAAGATTGGAAGTATACCTTTAAGGCTAATATAGTTCTGTGAGGACTATCAGACTTGGTCTTAAATCACTTCAAGCTTCTCACACAGGGAGGTAAGTTTGTGCTTTGCAGGTTTCAACAAATTGTTTACGAGAGGACACATTCAATTAGTTATTTCATTATCGCCTTAGGTGTAATCAATTGACAATGCCGATAACAAAGCCACATCAATTTGTGAGGCAACTCCAGCACATTTCTCTAAATGACTGAGGAGCACTTCTATTTCAGGCTTCCCCATGAGTCTTTGTTTAAAGGGACAATTTAGCAGACACATGCCTATAGAATGAACTGTAGTATCATCCATACCATGAGAGTCTTAAGTTATTTGAGTTGGTTATTGTGGCCACAAACGTCACATGTAAACTTTGTTTCATCGCTGTTTCTCCTCTTGAGTGATGTATGACAAAGAAAGAAGCAGCGGGTTTCTCTCTGTCATTTCTCTTTCTCCCCTCCTGTAGCATAGATAAACAATGCCAGTGACAGTCTCTCATCACTCAAGAGGCCGAATCTCTGGCCCTGACCCGATAACATCAAGTGTGTGTGTCACCTGTCAAGTGGCTTCTGTCACACTTCAGTGGGAACTCAAAAACAAGACTCTCTGTGTGTATGATAGAGAGAAAGAGAAATAAAGCGTGTGTGAAGTCGATTGGGGGGGGGGGTTGGAGCTTTGGGTTTAAGAGTGCCTGTTGGCACGCAAGCGCAGGCCTCTTTAGGCATGAGTGGAGTTGAGAGTTGTGGAGGGGTGGGGGTAGGGGCTGGGGGTGGCAGCGCTTATGAAGGTAAGCCAGGAAACAGAAAAAAAGAAGTGAAGGGGGGTGGGCATAACAACCCGAATGGGAAGGACTTGTGCAGACACTGTGAAACTATCTCATTTTGTAGGCTCTGCTAGTCTCGTTCTCATGAGAACAGGCAGGGTGATGTGGGAACGCAATTATTTTCACCTATAAAAGGCAACATATGCCAAGATCATAAAAGTTCTTATTGGACAGTAATTTATTAAACCAAGTGATAGAAATGGAGAGAGATAGGACACGAGCTATAATATGAGGGTGTCGCTCTGCTTCTCATTAAGGACCTGAGTGTCAGTGAAACTCAATACTGTATAGGTGCCTGACAGCTGAGGGACAGATGAGCTAAACAGAAAGATAACCTCACTTTAACAGATCTTGAAAAAATGAAACATTTCTGATGGTCACATGTCAAAATTTCATTCTTAATACTTTATTTTCATGTCTGTTTCACTACAAACTCACATTATCTGGATATGAATAAATATAATATAATGTAATTTAATGAAAACATGAGCTGCGCATCAAGCATTCTTAGTTTAAATTCTTTTTATTTTGGTTACACATGCTGCTTTACAAATGGATCAACTTTGGAGCTTTGAGATTCAACAATAATCAAACCAGTCCATGCAACAAACAGCTGCTACTAAGCAGAACAGGCATCCTCTTAAATGGATGAGTGATCTGAAGCAGAGTGTCTCTTCCTTTACTGCCAATGTTTAAATCATTGTTGCGCTCTGAATGAGGGATGATAAATCATCATTGTGATCCTGACAATACTGAATGATGTGGATTAGCCAGTGGGGAGAAGATTGTATTGAAGAACTTATCTGCATCTTCTCATTATCTAATATACCGACGCAGAGGCGGATGATGTGCTATGGCACATTTTAACTAGAACAACGGAAACGCGTGTGCTTCTCTGTTCATTTATTACACAAAATGTATTCTATTGTCTGTGGTTATTGTGATGGTAAAATACAGTTTCTGTTAATGTAAATGACTCTTCAGACAAGAGAGAGGTTTTTGTGCATCCTTTATGGTGATACATATCGTTACAAATGAGGCTGGACAAAACAAAAGCAGAAAAGAGAGAAACAGGCAGTTGTGTATAAAGAAGGGGATTTTTTTTTGTAGGCCTATTGTGTAATGTCGGGCACACACACATTTACAAGTTTTTTGTTGTATTTCGCATTGACAGCAATGTTTAGAAAGAAAATAATACCCACGTCAAACAGAAGCGTGTGTATTGAAAAACAAGTCAGGTCTAGAAAAGCACTGAAAAATAAGCACATTTTTGTATATATTTTAATATACCTTATGAAAGTTTATTGTTCAAAACTGTGTTCAAATGAAATTAATATAGATTTTTACTCATTATAGTTATCTGAATTGTTAATAAAACATATTCTAGTGATTCAGATTTTACAATAAAACTGAAAGTTGTAGAATCAGATTTGAGAAACTTAAATTTTTGTAAGAGAAGCAAACCTGTTTTTATATAAAGTAACAGTTTTGCACTGCAGCTTCTCATATTAACAAATTTTAACCACTTTAGCATACTTTTTCCTGACTTAAACTGACCAGTCAGCAAAAAAATAAAATTAAATAAACACCAAATACATACCAATTCTGAATATGGATTGACAGGATGTTAAAATACATTTGCTTTTGTCAACTTCAAACTCAACATTTTCCCATAACCTCTATGTTCTGTTCAATCAGATATCGATCTAAACTTGGTCAAGGTTGCGCAGGCCGGTTGGTCAGCCTGTCGAACATGTCCAGATCATGTCGGCTGAACAATCCAGAGAACACATGGAGCTCTAATCCCTTGTTTGCATTGGAATCAATGTCATATTGATCTCAGACTAATTATATAATCATACTTGTATTAATAACAGATTTAATTGATTTCCAGATAACCTTTGATTGTATAGAAGTGAAACAGCTTGCATTGTAAGATAAATATGGAAACACTTTGTTGGTAATGCACTATGCTATTTTTTTATTTATTTATTTTTTTTGAAAGGGCCAGATGCATGAAGCTATTTGAAGACCTGCAAGGAACTTCATTAGTCACAGGCATGCACACTGAAACATACAAATGCACATGCGACACACACCTTCGTTCATCCTTTTATATGAACACACAGGCACATATCTGAACGTGCATACGGTCCCTTGGATATGTCTCATTAAATTCAGGTGAGCAGATTAATTAAAATGATATTTAAATCCCTCAGGACCTTAATCTCCTCCATGTTGGTGTATGTCACACATGCAGAAACACACATATGTATACGTACATGCAGTTATGGCGACAATCACTATATATGAGTGGAAGATAATTGTGAGCACATGAATTTTACCAAGAAAATCATGAAGAAACTCAAAAGATTAAACAGTAAAAAGATAAAATCACATTCAACAAACTAAATGATAATATAATTTGTCATATCAATGCTGAAATTAAAATCCTAATGAACTTGACCACATTGACTACGTTTATATGCAGCCAATATTCGGGTTATGATCAGGTTAACGTCAGTATTCGGGTTTCTGAAATGTTCAGAATAACCCGTTTACATGCATAAGTAGAGAGAGTTACCCGATACATGAGTTACCTGTTAAATTAAACTTGTAATAATCCGATTTAAACGCGGATGTTGGGGTAGCGTCATGACGTACGGACTACTTCAAGACGCAATATGCGTCATTTCCGATTCTTCTTCCTGTATCCAAAAACAACAACAGCAACATGCTAACTAGTTCTGAACAGATAGCGATCGCCTTTGTTTGTGCTTTGGTGCTGGTACTGACTCACCCGCATCTCTTAACACGACTGTGCGTAATGGCCTTCATTAATAGAAGGAGAGAACATGAGCAAGAAATGGGAAATATAGCAGGAGCAGCACAGTGTGGTGCTGCTCCTCTCGCCATGCTGACCTCGACTTTTTTCTTTCCGGCATACTGGCGCATAGTCTCTCTATTCAAAAAACCAAGATTCCTTGTGAATAGAGCATGCGCAGAACACACGTTTTGACGGGATTATGCCGTTACGCGTTTACACGACTAAATATTCGAGTTAGAAAAAGGGTTACCCCAGGGGTAAAATCCAGGTTTTTAAAAACCCGGTTATGAGCATATTCGGGTTTTTGCCGGTGTTTACATGGCCATGCGGAACTGGGTTATTGTGAATATTTGGGTTTTGTTCCCCCTCAAAACCTCTATCCACTGAGCCCGTCTTTTAATATTACAGCAATTAATTGGTGGACCGCAGGTATAGGTTGTTATCGTTTTCTAACTTATTGAATAACTTCACAGATCAGTCAACATTGTTACTTTTCAGATGACTCTGCAATGTTCCTCTCATAAGAAACCAGAAAGGGAAAGAAAGCTGGTGGTGAGAACAAAAAAAAGATACACAGATGTCAGCGAAGTCAGAGAAAATGCAAGTCATGATGATAAACATGTGTAGGCAGTATACCTTTAAATTTGTCATATTTAATGTCGATCTGAACTACTTTCAAATACATGATCATTTCTGTAACACTTTGCAGTTTCTTAAAGGTGATTCATCTATCAGAAGAAAGCTGACATCAACTAGGGATTATCTGAACTCTTTCTTATATGATATCAACAGAATGTCACTGCATAATAACACAGGGAGCCGGGAGTGTTAAGTAGGAGGTGTGTTTCATATAAAACTCACCTACTTTCCCACCAATCAAATCAAGATAAGAAGGAAACCGAAACCTGAGAGCTGCTTTGGTACGTGTCTATCATGAAAGGAGAAATGATGACAGGAAGAGTCAGGTTCATTTAATTTATTTAATTCTCATCTCGATCCGTTTTGCTATTTTCATTTCTGCGACTACGAAGAGGAAGCACGCGTTATATCTTTGTTTGGCTGTTACTTTCTTTTCATATCTGAAAAAAAATGCTTTGAAGTGGAAACTATGAAAAAAGGAGATCAAATGAGAAATTTTAAAAAGAAGAAAAAAGCCATCAAATACTGTGCTGCAGGGCCCTTTCCTGACCTTCACCTGCTACTGAGGTGGAGAGGCAAATTGCATTAGATGAATGATGTGTCATTCATCTAGGCTGTACTTGGAGGATCATTTAGCTAATTTAATGATTAATAAGTTTAACACCTCTTAATAATTTCATTTGGCCCTGTGATTGAAATACCGCACTGAGCGCTGTGGGAGGCAGATGAGGCTTTCTGAGACTAAGACTGTCTGTCTGGAGCTGAGCTGAACGAGAGAGAGAGAATCTCCCTGAGGACTACAGATCAGTCTATTACCACCATGACCTTTTCCCTTGGATATGCTATTAGAGAGGAAATCTGAAAGTAAAGCCTTGATTAACACAGTTATTCAACATGTTGAAAGAAAAATGGAAAAGGGAAAAAAAATGTTCCTTCATTAGGAAAATGTTCTGCATTATTAATGTTAGAAAAGCCCAGCTAAGTGGACCTCTGAGCATTATAGATTCTCGGTTTAACCAGATGTGATCAGTGTAGAGACTCACAAAGTAGAAATGGTGCAATGTAATTGTGTAACAGTTGTACAGAGGCATTTACTGGAAACTGTCAAAGGGAAGACTGCACAATGCTTTAACCCTAACTCTCAGATATTTAGCTGATGATTAGCATGACCTTTTACAACTGTTTCCAGATCAAGCCAAACCAACATTAAAATGCAACGCAATAGGCAAGAATTGCCATTTTTTACCTATTGTGAAATAAATTCAGAACTTTCCACTGTACATTTTGTCAAGTACTTTTGTTTCCATCTTCTACAAACCAAGGAAGTGGAGCAAAAAACATTAGTATGTGAGTTCTCACGATCTCACAAAGAGCACTTGTTAGGCAATAGTGCTCTCCTCCGAAACCATGACAATTTTCCGGGGGTGAACGTAAGCAGAGCGAGCCTGCGTTGCGGTGAGATTTCAGTCAGACCTGATCACAGAACACTGGCGGATACTTCGTAGGTGGGATGAGTTTAGCTCTGAACCACGAATTCAGACACAAAATCTACCACAAGTGGCACACATCTCTACGCCTGTTGCAGTTCTCAAAAATGGGGTTGACTACACGACAGTGGCCATTAGCTGAGTAGCAGAAGCTGCATATTTTAGGAGGAGCAACACTCAAAATACTTAAGAAGTTCTTGATAGATCTTAAAAATCCGGCATTATGATAGAACAGCTACAAAAGGGGAACTTAATTTTTTTTCAGGAAAAAAAAAAAAACAAAAAAAGCTAATTCAAACCTTTGATGTACTGTATGGTAAGAATGTTAACCAAAACCAGAATTTAAGACTGGATTTCAATGACTTTTTGCTCCACTTCACCTTGATGCCCACAACTCCTGAAAAACTCATCTGTTGGGGTCCTTGTCAACTCACTAAATAGCCTCATCCAACACTAAAGAAACACAGTGACCTTGTCTTTTGCTGCTTTGAACCAAATGCTTTCTTTCATCCACCACTCCTTGTGGCCCAAGCCACACAAGGTCATCAGAGATCCTCCCTCATTTTTTCCCACTTCCTCCGAAAAATCAGGTTTGTGGTATGTGTGTGAATGGAGAGCTGAACATAAAAAGACCTCCAGACAACCTTGGAGAGCCTGTTCTAATCTATACAGCCACAGTTGATGCTTATCTACAGCATGGCAGGAAGGAGACCTCTCTAATTGTGTGAAGCCACATATTGTCACGATGAACAAAGAGGGTCTATTAAGTCTATGCTATAAGTTCCAGGTGCAGCAAACTAAAGGCGATGACACCTAAAAAATGGGCCATCTGCCATCAGCTTTATTCCCTGTGTAACTTAGGCACGTGTTATACAAATGTGTTTACACCGTCTAAATATTGCTCTCTTAAATAGCTAAAATAAAATTCACAAAGGGATTCATCTTCTTGCCAGACACAGTATACTGAGCTCAAAAAAGTACCTTGAATATGAGACAGATTGCAAAATCCAAACTGCTGAGCCATCTTTCTGTAAAAGTCCCACAGAATTCCTGGCCCATCAATGGCAGTGTGGTCTTCAAAACAAACTGGTTCGCCCGAAACAAGCAGAGGTCTGTGGAGAGAGGAAATGGCTACAATCTCTGTGATGATTTTGGTTGGACGCTGCTGCACCATCGTGTGTGTGCTTAAAAGCATCAGTGAAACTCAAACCTGTTCAAAATCTACTTGGGAAAATAAACAACTCATACTCCAAATAAACGTCTGTTTGAAATGAATCGCAGGACCAATATTTTTGGATTTGGTATAACAGAAAAAGAGAAATGAATACATTTTGTAAATGGACTTTTTCAAAGAAGTGGGAACTCACTTTGAGGGTGGTGTGGATCAAAGGTTGTGCACTGCCTGTTTGTAAGGGCGGTCTACCAACAACCACATTACTTTGGCTCCAGAGCTTTTTCTCAACAGGGTGCACCTGGAGAACACTAAGACCAGTGTTTTGGCAAGAAGAGTCTGCAGCTTTGCTTTCAGCACCTTCTCTCCTCTTTTTTTCCTGAGACCAAAGAGAAGCAGAAACACATTACAGAGAAGTGAAGGGTAGCTTTTTGCACAACAGGGACTCACTAACGTGGATGACAGCATACACAGTCCATGCACAAGCAAAGACTGACAGGAAAAAAAACAAAAAACACACACTTGATGATTTGTGTTTTGTTCAAAGGATCAGAGTCATTTTCAGTTCCCATGTAAGTAATTCTAAAGAGGTGAAAATATTTTTTCAGCATTTATTCTATCATTTGCTTTTCCTTTTAACAATTAGAGTTTATTTGTGAGTGCCCACGTTGGTGTGGCTTCGCTGAGTGTTTTCTCGTTCCTCGCTGCTGTTTTAATTGCCTGTTTCCACCTGTGGAGAGGTTTTCTCCTCTCACTGACAAACACAGGTGGCTTTGAGATGTCAGCCACTTTCTAACAGGCCAGTGACAGTTTCCTCCTGTCACAACTCTGACTTCCTGTATGAGCATAACCTCATTAAAACTGCCACCCCAGTCTGTGGGCGGGCCTCGTGGCCCTCCCCTCCAATTAGGAGCAGTACGGGCTGTCGCACTGACAACTCCCACTTTGAGTTAAAATCCTAGAGCTCTATAGGGGCTAACGCCATGTGTCAAAACATATTTATGATCTCACCAATATCTCTGTCCAAAAGAGAGGAAAGAGTAAGAAGAAGAAGAAGAAGAAATGAAAAAAGAAAAGTGATTTGGAGGTGGAGAGTGAGAGAGCAGGCTTAGGGGTCAGGGACTGGTGGCTGTGGTGGGAATAATGAACTAAGCTGGATAATGAGGACACTTGACCACATAAATTTACCACTCCTCCCCTTCATGCGCCAGTGTCTTCAAAATAAAGTGTGATATTTATTCTGTGTACTTTTATGTTAGGCAAGGGCATGTTCATCCAGTGAGGGAAGTCTGCACAGCCTACTTGTGTTGCACATCTTGAACTGTCAGAGGATGGTTCCGCCTATTCACTCTCACACTTTACATTTCCAGCACAGAGATAAATACACAACAATGAATTATGGATTTATGTGCATGCTTTGGAGAAATTCCTTTCTTTTTGAAATTTTTGTCTAAGTATGGAAGAGTTCCTTTTCATGCCAAAAGAACACAAGCACATCCTGTTTTATCTAGCAGAAATAGATAAAGAGGGTGAACAGAGCAGAAGCTGAAAGGAAGAGGTCATGGAAAACTGACACTGAGGGCTACCCCCTGTCTGCAGTGCAAGGCCTCAGTGACCCCAGTAACAGGACACTGCAGGGGCAGACATGCTCCAAAGCTGCACCCATTGTCACAACTGCCAATCAGCCTGCTTTGTTCACTAATAAATCATATCATGTGCCCCTCCATGTGACCAACACATTGATAAGGCCTGAAATCAAACTTGCATTTCAAAGAAATGTATATATAATGTAAAATTGATTAACCCTTTATTATGTAATTGCACTATTTATTTATTTATTTATTTATTTATTATATTTCGTTGGATCTTTGACAACCCCTTCGTCAGTTTTGTCCTCTCTCTTGTATGATTGTGTTAATGTGGAGTTGGTGAAGGAAATAGACAGGTGTGTGATGTGAGATGTTTGACAAGCACACACAGCATGCGTTCATCACAGAGCGTAGCTGTGTTTGACAGCAGTGACTCCCTGACCATGACTACATTATCTCTTGGTGTGTTGCTGAAGGTCAGGCTAGAACCACAGAACTGGTAAGGGAGACCAAAAACGTTAAGAAATTGCATTGGAGGCCGCAAGAAAACCGTTAGGAAATGAACTTTTTTTAATTTAGAAGGTTTTAATGTGACTAACTATTATCTTGCCAATCAATACGTGTTGTTTGTATTGGCAAGTCATTTGGTGTTTGTGTAGGTTTTAAATCTGACAAATTACCTTATACAATAATGTTCTGTGATAAATTAACTCATGTCATGAGTAGAACCTTAGTCACTTTTGATGATGATATTTCCCCAAAGTTAATAAGATTCTAGAGTAAACTAACATTAATTTCATGCAAAGAAACAAATTCAAAACATGTTAGGGCTGGCTTGTCATTTCCTGTCACAAAAATCATGACAGAGTGAGATGAACTTCTAGCCATGAATCTAGTTTCTAAAGCTGCTTGGTCTTGTATAGGTGAGAGAGATGAACTTGAGTTCCTGAATAATGTTACAAACATTTTGGCACATTAAAATGGTGGTAAAATGAAGTATCCTATGTGACAACAGCTCAGGTTTGGAACATGTGAGACACGTTCTGTTCTTGTTTAATAAAGTTAAAACAGTTTGAAGATGCTCATGGCAGAGGGTATTTTTGGGACATGGGGTCTGAGAACTGAAGAAAGAGTGAAGGCTCTGTGTGTGAAGTGGTTTTAAAATGTGCTTTACCTGACCTCAACTAACAAAAACTGAAAAAAGGGGCTGCAGGCTAAACAAATTAATCATGTATTTGTCTCTGTTCTTATGGTAAATTTGTACAAAGAAGAAATGACACAAGTCTTACTTATCCAAAAATAATCAGTTATAACTTTAACCCTGGGCCTTTTTTAGATCAACCCTCTACGGGAAACTTAACAAAAGGAACAATTCTCTTATAAATTTGACAATATTCAAGGACAAATAAACAGGCTTTCCTGTTGATGATATAAGATATGTTATCAATAGGTTGCAACTAAGGAATTAGGCACAAAACACATATTTCCTTATTAGTGTGTGAAGTTTATCATTCTCAAACTGGCACAAGAGTAAACATTAAAGAATAAACAATATAATGGTGCTTAAAAGGTCAGCTACAGAGAAGAAAAGATCAGTTCTGTTCATTAGGAGTGGCATTCAAGTCTGAGATATTTAAACTTTAGAATAAATTTGTTCCTTCACTGTCATTTATGCGTAATAGTACAGTCTTCCCTGACTGAAACAGAAGATTTCACAAATTAATGACATTATTTTGTCCAGGAACCATAAAATGTTGGCACGGTAAAAAAAAAAAAAACTTGTCTTTTTTTCTTTTGCTATGTTAATTTCTAAAATACCAACAAAAACAAATACAGAAAATCAATGAGCTAAATAAAGATTTCAATCTTAACAGGAGATAATCTTTAGGTGGTATTATCTCTGAAGTTACTGAAGAGGGAAAAAGTGGGGGCCCATGGATATTTGGGTCCAGTGTTTGTAATAGAGAGGAGTGTGGCTGCCAGCCAGGGATTTGAGTTAGTGGGCCTTGTCCTGGAGAGAAACACTTCACACACTGCCAACTGGGGCTGCCCATGCAGAGAATGACATGGAGAGACCTCTCTTTTATCCATCTCCTTATCCCTGTGTTCATACTTATCATCGTGCAGGAGCATGCATGTGTGGTTCTGCATGAGAGTGATTAAGGAGAGTTCTCTGGAGCACGCCACTCAGTCCTCCTCCCTTACGCAGGCTGACAACAAAAAAGTGCTACTCAAGCGTATTTATAGCATTTCAAACTCAAGATGCTGGGCAGCCATCACAGCCACCACATCTCTGTTGAGAAGAATTTTACAGAAACAAATTTTAACCATTTGTTTTTCATAAACACACACGCCTGTTGGAGGTTACCTCTACAAACACATGCAATCAACATAGCAAACAGACACACACACTCTAATTGCTGTAAGTGAGTGAGTATTCAGAACGGGTGGACAGGTCTGGCTGAGTGGACACTTTCACGCATTCATGCACTGCTGCTCCGGCAGCATAATGAGGTGTGACGCATCAGACTAAGTGGCTAATGGGGTGTGAAGTCATTAGAACACTGTCTGTATCCCTCTAACCCTCCCTGTCTCTGACTTGATCTCTATGTGCAACTCTATCTCATTTGTTTTCACTTTCACCACCTTCCCCTATCATTTCTTATGCAGCCACCCCTCTTCCATCCTTGCAAAACCATGATAGTCTACGCTTTATCTTTAATTTATCAATAACCATAATAATCACATCCTGCATGGTAAATTCACTTTATATCAAACCTTCCTCTTTTATTTATTCCTACAACATTATCTCACCAGCTTTAGACATAGTTTCAGGAAGCAAAATGCAGTGCTTTTTATTTTGCTAATAAACTACACATGGGGATTCACCTATAAAAAAACATGAAAAACTGTTTATAGTTTGTTTTAAAGTTGCTGACAATGGCAAGATGTCAGATTAACAGTAAATAGCTATGTTTAAACTATAAAACGTAACTTAATAAATGAGAAACTTTTTACAAATACCATAGACGAATGAAAACACTGACAAATGTATAAGCAAATGTTAAACACATGAAAAAGAGCAGTAGACTGCCATCTGTTCATTGGAAACAGATACAACTGTAAACAGCTGTAAGAACAGACAACAGCTTGAAGACACTGAAACTCTGCATCTCCGTCCTGCTGTCATACCTGCAATATGGCTTCTTCCAGTCCTGAGCTTACTCATGACCCCTTAAGCCCAGATGGATTTATCAAAACCTGACCTTTGACCTGCTGCATCACACCATGAGATTAGAAAAAAATGCCACATCTAATAATTTTATACTTGCCTTTATTGTAGGTTTTCTACACAAGTATCTTTATGAGATGAGACAGTTATTGGAAGCAAGAATTCTACAATCAGGAGGCTTACCGTATGATTTTAAATGTGACAATTTTAGAGTGTATCAGGTGTGATGTCCCCCCCTCTGGTCCTTTATTTTTTATCCCTGGGGGGCCCGACTTGCCAACCCTCCTGATTTTCCCGGGAGAATCCCAAATTTTAATGCTCTCCCGGGACCATCATTCTCCCAAATTTCTCCCGATTTCCACCTGGATAACAATATTGCTAAACCATTCATCGGACAATAATAATGATTACACCTTGAAGTCACCACCATCTATTGAACAGGTACTGCTATTTAATTAGTTAACTTACGTTATTACTGTGGACTGTTATTTTGTCAAATAAATAAGCAAAAAACACATTTCTAACACACTGTGCGTGGCACAAGAGTTGGAGATGTTTTGGCAGACAAAGGGACCTCTACAAAAGTAGATGCTGCAGAACTCCGTGTCAAAGACACCAAAGATTTTATCTTGTAAAATCACATTGCAGTAAAACTTCTGACAGTGCATCGTCAAAGTTTTCAGGCGACTTTGATGTATAAACTAGTGTCTTGTGTAGGTGTATTTGAATGGGACAAACTACAATAAAACGCATTCCTGTAATCTGATTGACATGGAGCATTTACGAGAAGATGACCACAGTGAGTACAATAACCCCAACAATTTAAACAAACATCCTAAACATACTTGTAAATCCTATTACTCCACTGATTCATATTTTCAATGCAATTTTTGTTTCAACAAGGCATTTGACAATCAGTCCAGTTTAACTTTAGCAACTATTACTAGTTGAAACACTGTGTTGCATTCTTTAAAACACAGACACAGAAAACAAGGAATGCCTGTCAGATCAAAATATTATCTTACTCTTTGAACTGCAAATCCAGAAGACTATAGAAATACTACAATGTGGATTAAATTTGCAACCCAGGGTTACAGCTTGTTCTGTTTTCTGGTGCTCTATTGCGTGTGTGAGAGAAAGAGATGGAGCACACCTGCAGCATCAACCCCTTGTGTAATTTCATTAACCTTTACACAAAACAGTGCATGTACTGATCCTCCCAGCAGATTATAAGAAGCCAGTCCTCCCACTCATCTACTGAAAGTTACAACTGTTTTATGTCTGTGCTAAGGGTGATAATCTGCAACATTATTTCCTTTTCCCCTTTTAATTTTAAGTGCAGCTTCACTTTCATTGCTTTTTAGAGATTGAGCACGACTATATATTTTGAGCAGGCAGAAGTACTGATTTAGCAAGGCATCACAGAGTGAAGAAAAAATAAAATGTGTAACTTTTTGCTGCTGTTTTTGTAAGTTTTTTTTTAATGTTAGTTTGCCAGCCATCCAATTTTTAAAAGGTATGTTTTTAAGTAGCAAACATTACTGACCTGACTTCAAACAAGTGTTTTTAGATATTTACTTAAGACTACTGCTATCTATTGTTTGCTGCTTATTCAAAGTTGAGTTGCAAAAGTGCCAAATCTGGGAGGGAAAACAGACATTCCTCTCCCAACTACACTCTCCAGCACCGGGGGATCCTAAGGTGTTCCTGGGCCAAACAGAATAAATAACTCCTCCAGTGAATTTGAGATATGCTCAGGGTCTCTTTTCCACCAGGACATGCTCAGAAGCCCTCCAGAGAGAGAAGGCTAGAAAGTTTCCTAATCAAATGCCTGGACAACCTAAATGGGCTCCGTTTAATGTGGAGGAGCAGTAGTTCTACCCCAAGGATCTACTATCAACATTTTCTGCCAAGATTTCTCTCACAAATTATTTTCAAACTTTTTTTTTATTGTAGGCCTTAGATGTTTAAACTCTTGCTGAATGTGTTTGTGTTGCTAGGCATTCAGACAAATACAGTGCAAGCCTAGTTAAACCTTAAAACACACTGAAACATCATGTTCCCTTGATGAAACTGTCCCCAGTCACTGATCCAGGTTTGTTTTCATTTCGTATCATTTACCATGGAGGTCAGGAGCTGGGACAGAAGAATCTTATTTTACACCAGTTTCATGGTGTGAGTCTGCTGCCAGAGAGCAGGACATAAAACTGACAGCTAGGCCAAAGACTTCACCCACAGAACTTCAGTCAGCTCTTATTTGCACCTAAAGATCTTTGAAAATGTAAAGTGATTTGCATGTCTCTATGTATTTAGCATAACTCTGCTGCACTTTAGATCATAGTTTATTGTTACTAAGTGACAGTTCCAGTTTCTGTTCAAATGAAAAAAAAAAAAAAAAACATATTGTAGTATAGATTTTACTTTATATATAGACAATAATTTCTCTGAAGCATTTCTTATGTAAATGTTTGAAAATAATGCAACTTTATAAACATAAAAATAACAGATGAACCTAGTATTATTCTCTTTTTGGAAACTTATGTTACCAAAGCCAAAATAAAAAAGCCATACAAGTTTCCTGACAAACTATTTTATATTTCTGTCAGTCATAGAGCTACATTGAGTGGATCTTAGAGCACATTTGTTTTCAGAGCTCTCTAGAGTAATCCATGTGTAATTAGATTAATAATCACATTTTATTTTTTAGCTTTTTATATGAAAAGATTAAAGGTGCCCCCAAAAGGATTAAATGCTCATTTGAGGACAGCTGATGTGTGGCTATTTTTCATGTAAGGATTAGGTACTCTAATTAGGTAGAATTAGCATTGAGAAATTATTGGAAATTTACATAAAAAATTATGGGATCCTTGAAGTCACGGTTCCTTTCTGTCTTAGAACTGAGATAGAATAAAGTTAGCATCAGGCAGTGAACTAGATGAAATTAAGTGATTACAGTCTGGACACAAAAATGACTCCTGAATGAATTTCATTCAGGAGAGAAAAAAAAAGGTCAATATTAAACAATGTTTGAATTACTCAGCCATTTGTGACCAGCTGCTGCTGTGGAGCAGGTGTATAGACATAATTGCAGTGGTGTGGTCCAGGAGTGAGAAAGGAAAACTGGTGCCTCACTGAACTGGCACTAAAGCGGTTAAGCAGCGGTGCTTAGCAGGAGATGCCAGTAGGGGATATTTTTTAATGGGTATCTGGCCAAAACAACCCCAGAAAACGTAATCTTTAATATGTGAATGATTCCACAATTCAGACAAACCAGGCCACATACTCATGGTTCATTCACCCTGTTTCTTTAACGCTACACTCTTCTTGTACCAACAGAAACCAATAATGGCAAATGACTCCTGCTCACAGTTCTATTAAAGGGTTCCTTTTTCTATTACATGTCTTTCTGTGATATTTGTGGTCATAACAGAGAGGTGAAATTCACTTGCCATCACAGTCTTACTGTAGTCCATATGTCAGAAGAAGGCTTTATGGTCTAGCCATTGCAGATGGGTCAGTCTCTTAACCCTAATGGCTCTCTCTGAATCACGTGACTGCCAAGTACTCTACAATGCTCGTTACAGCAGATAGAAGCAGGAAATGATTATCAAGAGGTCAATTTATGCAAGGGAGAGGCAGAATGACAGAGTGAGAGGTCAGAGCGCGTCCATATCTCTAGGCATTAAAGATTGACATGCAGAATCTGAGATGGCCCCCACGCTGCCTCACTCCTCAATACACACACACACACACATAGACACACACAGACACACACACGCACACACACTTCTCCATTTAAATATCTGACAGACGATGAAAGTGCAGCCATTAAAATGTCCGCCGAGTGCTTCAGGAATGAAATGGGGGAGATAAAAGAATTCCCCTGGGTAATCAACGGGGCTATGAATTAGCCGTGAGTTTTAGATGTGGGTGTGGGGGGGGTGGAGGGTTTTGGTCTATGTTTAACTCATGTGTCATTGCTCCTTCTGAAAACATCCGCCCAGCCAAAAGGCTAAAAACTACATGTTTCCCAACCCTAAAAGAGGAAAATGTATGTAGGAAACACATCTTCTAGAACAAGCTTCCCAAATTCCACTTTACACAAATCCATTGTTCTTGTATTTTAAATTCTCCTGCATACAAGAGACAGAGCAAATGAAAAAATGGAGCTACACCTTAAATAAAAACTTTGCAACAATTTACCACTCGTGACATTTCTTTCTAAACAATATATAACCCAAGTGAGGATTTTTCAGCAGCATACATTTAAGCATAAATTAAATATATCATTCAATAAGGTATGCTTCATTGTATCTTTAGAGTGACCGTGAATAAAAATGTAGTTTTAATGGACCACACTTTATATTACAATTTCAGAATTATTTTGTTTGTGATAGAAAGAGCAGACAAATATATGATTGACACCAGCTTTATTGCATAATTGGGCCATAGGTGAGTATAAACAATAGAGTGAGAGTTGTAAACAGATTCTAGCAAATAGGAAATTGCAATTTATAGTGCAAGTTTATGAAAGGTACGATAATACTAATGGTATCAAAGGTACGATCTGATTAAACACAGATTTGAATAATTTAAATACTTTTCACATTTCACTGACACACATATGATTTCAGAATCACACTGAAATCTGTTGGTGAATTAAGGTAGAAAATTTTCAAGAAAAAGAAGTTTTCAGGTTTATAATAAAGAGCACATTAAATGTACGAGTTAGGATTTATTAATGAAAATATCTTGAAAACAAAAGTGATAAATGAATAACACCAAATTAATGTACAGTTTTTAACCAGCAACTAAGGTGTTAAAGCAGTAGCTTGTCTCCGAGGTGGGCTGGACTGATGCTGGCTGCAGTGGATGGCTGAGGTGAAAGGGTTAGAAGAGAAGTGAGCACAGCTACATGGGCCTCTGTCCCAGGCCAGGCTGTGAGCTGCAACCCTGTGCTGATAAGACTGTAATAGTCCTCCTTAGAGGACCCAGGGCTCTGCTCCCCTTATTAGTCATTTATCACACCTGGCAGCCTCACTGAACCATAATTACTCTTCCCTTATCCCCCCACACTGTCATGTCCATAAGAGCGAATAGGACAGAGGGGGGAGGGAGAGAAATAACTGTGAGAAACAGTGTTTAGAGAGAGTGGACAGACTGGAAGGAGAAGATCTGCTGTCTAAAAGAACACGTGTAGATGTTACACTAAGTAGTATGTAAACTGACATATGTGCCAAACTGTGTCTCGCATATGGTACAAAAAAAAAAAATGTGGTAGTTAAAACCTTTGTAAAATCTGCATTTTAATACACCATATGCATGCAATGATGGAAAGGAATGTAATCTCACTGATACACCCCTTGCAAACAGAGCAGCCCCTGTGCTGGAAATGAGAACCAGTTGTCCACAATGCAGCTCGCCTGCCAACCCAACAGGAGTTAGTGAGAAGAGAAAACATTATATGTTCTACTTGAGCCAAAACATCACTTTCTAATTTCCAAATGATTCAAAGTGACATTCACTCAAAGAGGTATTATTAAAGAAATTTTTGTTTTAGGTTGAAAACATTGTTTGTTACCAATTTACATTTGAAAATGATGCAACAATTTTTTACAGATGTACAATTTACTATACAGTATTTGCTAAATTCATTTTTAATAGAAGTACATGGTGCTATAGATGGAGGGGTACAATATACTTATTTTAGTTATTGTGCTGGATGGAGGTCTAATGTAAATTGACAGTTATGGATATCAATAATAACACAGCATGTCTCTGGATTAGCAGTGAAAAACCTTCTTACTAATGCCAGAAGTTGTTAAACTCTGCACAACCTCTCCTCCCTTGTCTAGCATAAACACAATGCTAAGCTTGTCAAAATTGCTTGCTGCACTGGCATTGCTTTCATGAGTGAACTACAGGGACATTTTCCCTGCAAAAAGGTTTTTATTTTGTTGCCACGTGCCTGGCTGTCACGAAAGCGCTCCCCCCGACACTGTAAGCAGATCCAGATGTGAACCGTATGCTTCCAATCGCAAAAACCTGAAGCTTGCCAACTACACGCCCCAACTCACCTAACCTTTAACAACTGAAATCATGTCCCATGCTACAGTTAGTTTCATTAGAAAAGGGGGTTTCACCTTTCACAAAGATAATAAACACTCTACTACAACATCCAGCTCTTCTGGAACCCAGAGTCATCTCACTGTTCTGAAAATAATTTGCTGTAAAAATTACTGAAATAGATTTTTATGTTTTGGATTTGAAGTGCTCTTGGACACTTCACAAAATGGCCAAGATCCAGTCCCTGCAAAACATCACTGTCAGCGGCGCTGTGAGTCGTTCCAACATGAGCTCGAAGAATCTGAAAACTGCTGGTAAGTATTACTTTATTATGCATTCTCAAAGAGGGCATGTTTTTGATGAACTCTACATTTTTTTCTCTCCTTTACTTAAAGTAATAATGTGTGTACTCAGTGCAGAGAAAGACACACACACGCACACAAACAAACAATAAAATATAGGCTCACACCTAAATCAGTAAGGATTAGCTGTTAAAAGCCCCCAGTCCCTGATGTCATGTCCAAATGTGGACCCAACTGGAGAGTTTTGCCAACAGTTGTATCGTCCTTCACAGATGGGGACTACATCAGGACTCGTACTGCAAAGTCCAGATGTGTGAAAAGAGGAAGAACAGAGGGGCTGCAGCAGGGAGGGGAGATTGAGAAAGCAGGAAGAGAAATGGGACTGTATGAAGTCTGTAGTCATTAAAAAAAACGACAGATGTATGAGTCCCAGAGGAGAAACATCTGGCTTCTGTCTCTCTTTCTTTCTGTCTGTCTGTCTCACTCTGTTCCACACACACTGACACAGACAGACACAAACTTTTTATCAACCATGTAAGGTGAGAAAATAGAGAATGTGCTTGGCTTTTTAAGATCCGTATTGCTCCTCTGTTTTAACGGGCATTTTATGGAAACGTATCCTTAATAGCCACTCACTTATAAAACAAAGCTGTAATGACATGCAAATGACTCACAGAGAGGCACTGTAAAGAGGATGTGATGTATGGGCCGTCTGTACACAGCAAATACACAAACACACACGCTGAAATGGCTTTGCAGCAGCAACAAAGGAACAGTGGTGCAAACAAGTCTCTTCAGAAATCATTTTCTTTTGTTTTCCTTCTTGTCATGAAACAACATGGAACCAAATCTCGTTCCTCATATTGTTAGGTTTCTTTGATTGACATTGTTTATGACTTTTGCTTGATTAATAATCTTTTTTTGCGGCAATACTGCCCTAAAACACAGGTCCCTTTGCAAAAGTTTTCTGCAAGCATTGTAGTTGGTTAGTCAGCAAAGCAATAAATCAACTTACTAGAAAGACAAGAACACAATGCAGACACAAATCCATACATGCATTCAACACACAATACACAGTAAATTACAAGACATATAAAAGTTTTGGTTGTACTGTTTCAGAGTATCGCTACATCAAAAAAAGAGAAATCACTTAAGAACTGAAAAAATGAATCTTAGAAAAAAAACTTGCCTTAAAAAATGAATAATTGTGTTTATGATAACATTTTTTATAGAAGATCCCTTTTATATATAAATTGTGCTGAAATCTTTGATTTGCAGCAGTGGTTTTGGTAGCAAAGCACAACTTCAAATAAAAAAAAAAATCTGTTGTATGTTGCAGTTTATGTAATCCTAGAGTCTGAGCTTTAGTGAAAACAATTAAGAAATGATTACATCATTTCAGTTTATGTTAGATCAACATTGTAAAATGGGTGGTTTTAACTCCTAAATATTATTTCATGTTTTAAAATAAACTAGTTGTTAATAAATGCTGAAGCCCAAATCTTTACTTTTACTTTACATGATTCATAATAGAGAATATGCCCCATAAGATGGAATGTGATGTCATAGTTCTAGCTGAAATATCGACATTCAGTTTTACCCAGGTAAACACCTCAACATTGTCTATAAAAGGATGGAAAAAGATGAAAAAAATAATAGTCGTGAGAAAATTATGCAGTTATTGGTAAAAAATGTTTTCATTTATTTTTTTTATTTGTGTTTTTTTTATTTTTTAAATGAACATTAATTGATGTAAGTTGATTTTAGCACCTGAATGGGATAGAAAAAATGTGTCTGGGTAGAGAGATCAGAAGTATTCTCATATTATTAAAATAGCATTATTACCAATATTTATTAAACATTGCAGAGAGGGAAAAGAGCATGATTTGCTTTGTAGTTGATAATTCATATATTTATTTTAGTCAATATGAAATGTAAATTTTGATTTTATATTGTCAGAACAGCTTGAAATGGGAATTTCTTTCATTCTAGTGGGTTTGACACAGATTGTTTTTTAGGAAAAATATAATTTCATTATGAACCAACTAAAAGACAGTTAAACAGTGGCTGAAATCTTTTATAAACTCTGGGGTTTAGTTACTTCCTAAATCTCCAGTACTCCAATCATGCTTTACTTGTACGTTTTCCGTAGTTATCCTGCCTTTTCTGCATTAATTCGGTTTTGAAAAGAAGGCATGAGTAATATGCTGCACTCAAGCTGCCAGAGCATCTGCATCCTGACTCCAATTAGGAGAACAAACCACAGGGAGGCATACCCACCATCAAGGGTTCAAAGGTCAGCTGACAGGAAGGAGAGAAACAAGGCAGCATGTACAGTAGACAGAGTAGCAGAGAAAGTCATCTCTCTGCACTAAAACTGAAATAATAAGCTAAAGTCTCCGTCTCATGCTTTTGCTTTCACTCTACATGTCCCTGTCACCTCCCCAGTCTGCTTCCCCTTTCCTCCTCTCTTTTTGGGTTTTGTTCTATTTATGACTTCCTCTGAAATCTCAGCGTCTCTTGCAGCCTTATGTGGGCCATAAATCAGGTACTGAAAAGGACAGCGGACAGGAGGGAAGAGAGAAATGGAAAATCAGAGGGAGGCCTTCGCTGTTGTCTGAGCAAACGTTTAAAGGCCCACCTGAGAGCTTTAAAACTGAAACCTGCTGGAAATACTGTATTAACCAACACATGCAGATGGAAGGACCAGCAGCAAAGAGCATTAAAAAAACAACACTGTGACAAGCTGTAAGTGTCAAGTCTACATTACACAGGTGTTATTAATTTGTCCCAGATATTCATTAATTAGTCTTGCTCAGAAAATAAGAGCTGGATGTTTTTTTTAATTTTAGTTTAGTTTTTGTAGCTTATTAAAATCCTCTACAGCCTTGCAGCACTGGTATCTTCCACTAACGTTGGAATGTTTGACCATAGCAGTTGAGCAGATGCATGCCAGGGACTTGTATTGGACTCTGGGGTGATTAATTTTTGAAGTATGTTGTAAAGAGCTATGAGATCCATAAACAGGAGAGCAGACAACAGGCTATACCGGGATAGTGACGGCCACAACAAAGCTCACAAAGTAGTACAGTCACATATAACAGCAGCCAAGCATAATTCTTAAGGGTTATTGTTAAATCAATACCATTTTTTACATATAGGTATTAGAACAGAATTATACTGGCTATTTTTAAAAGGGTTTATGTTGACGTTTCAGTTGTTGCTTTTTTGTTTGCTTGTGTGCTTTCTATTTATTTTTTAGTATTTTTAAAGGTCAAGATTATCTTACAACTAATTTGAGATAACAGGTAAAAGTTATTCTAGGGTGTAAACACATTTTTTATTTTCCAGCAATATGCCCCAACAAGATTGTGGTGGCAGAAGCAGAAAATAAGAGGAGTAAAGGGGGTGTTTGTCAGCTCTCATTTATGAGGAAACCACCCTCACCCCTTATCCCCCCACTTTCCCTCATCTCTCACAAGACTGTGAGTCCATCAGGCCTCATTACTCTAATGGTAGTGGCAGTGATTAAGGCTTTCTGGCTGCAGACCCCTTTGTTTGTTCGCTTGTGTTTCTCCTCCATAAAGACAGTCTTCAGGATGCCTGCAGCCCTTCTCTCCTCCACCTTCTGCCTATCCCCTTACAGGGATGCAGTGCTAGCAGTATACCCTCTTACCCCCCACCCTCTTAGACCTTGCAGTTATCACATGGGGGCTGGGGACAGGTTATCACATTTGAAGAGGAGAAAGCCAGGAAGCACTGAGGTCCTGCACACATGCTGATAATATGGTTCGTTGAGGGCACTTAGCTGCAACAATGCACATCTTGCTTGGACTCATCCTCTTCCAAATCATCCAGTATGTACACCTTACTTCAATATGTGCATGCACGCACACGCGTGTGCACACAAACATACACACACTTCTGCTAATTATCAATGCAACACATAAAACGACTTACAGATATAACAAGTCAAATAGCTCATTAAATTTATAACTTTTGTTCTGAAGATCATATTTCATTGTGATGTCTTTAAAAAAGTCACAATGTTGTAATAGCTAATATAAAATAATCCAAATAGTAGACCTTATTTACACATGTAAGTATTTTTTACCGCTAGGCACTTATAGAAAAAAGAAATCTGCCTGCAACAGGAGTCAGGCTCTGTCAGCCCGTAATCTGTGCACTACATAAAGAGAAAGTGTAGACATTTATTGTTCTTTGTACAACATTACTAAACCAATCCTGTCTCTGGACTCAGTCAAGTGCTCAATGATGTGAGACACTCAGCCTGGCCTTCTTCTGTTTCACTCTATTCAGTCCTCTTTGGAGCAGCTTCATTCATAATGGATAGCTCTTTTGGTTTGCTGTCACCAAGAGTCTATCAACAGCTGAAAACCCAGCTATGGGTCTTAGAACGAACAGTAGTCAGTTACAGGCATAAAATCTACTTGTTTTCATGCTCACAATGAGAACAGGTGGAGATTAAAGGAGATCAAATGAGCTGAGTCATTATATGGAAACAGGGAAACTTTTTCACCATGAATGGTTGTGTAAAAGAGACAACTTTCAATCATTTGGAAGTAATCTCAAACACACTGAAAGAGTGCTATGGCAATTTCATAGTTCAAAGAAACTCTGTTTTTGACAGTTATCTTGAAACTTGTTGAAGGTAGAAAAGAAAACCTTTTCAGCAGGTTGTATATGCTGTTTGCAGACACGTGTTAAAGAGAATCATCTTTAGAAAGCGCTCTTTCAATTCCATGAGCTGAACGTTAGGGATGCTGCCATGTTGAGTCCAGTTTCAAATAGATAATTTAGCTAATTTGAAGTGTGTTTCTGAAAAAAGTTAAAATTATTGCCTTATCTAATGTAGCGCTTTTTGATCATCTGTTTGAAGAAATAGAGTTTATGATGAACTGCTTGTTTATACACAAACCAAAATATTTTGCAGATAACTTAAAATATTTCCAGTCTCCAAAATACAAAACCCAGTCATGTAAATATTATGTTAGAAACATTCACACCATCAAATTCACATTAAAATTTTATTCACACAGAACTCAAAAATGTACAAACTGAACTTTCACCTGGGGGGAAATGCAAGACTTCCAGTGCATCCTGGTATCAAGCTCAACAGGGATTTCTTAATATTTCTTTAACTCAAGCATCAACATTTTTAG
Source organism: Pachypanchax playfairii (assembly GCA_006937955.1). NCBI lineage: Eukaryota > Metazoa > Chordata > Actinopteri > Cyprinodontiformes > Aplocheilidae > Pachypanchax > Pachypanchax playfairii. The sequence continues at coordinate 1,941,872 of SSNP01000035.1, forward strand.
ACAACACATTGTAAACCAATTTACAACATTAGATTAATATTTATTGCAATTATATAACATTCACAAAAACAATTGTCAAAAATGTGCATTTTAAAAGACTTTTGTGTCTCTTGTCATTTGATTTCTACAGTCTCCGCACTAAACTTTACCTTAAAATTCTATAGGAGGTGGCCATGGCTCAGACGGTAGAGCGGGTCGTCCAGCAATCGGAATGTCACCGGTTTGACTCCCTGCTCCACCCAGAGAAAAAGATCACTTAGCTGTTGTGTCCTTGGGCAAGACACTTAACCCACTTTGCCTGTTTGGTGGTGGTCAATGGGGCCGGCAGCGCTGGTGTCTGGCAGCCTCACCTCTGTCAGTGTGTGTCCCAGGACAGCTGTGGCTACAACATGTGTGTAGTTCATCATCACCAAACGTGTGTGTAAAAAGGTGAATGACATACTGTAGTGTGAAGCGCCTTGGGGGTCGTAGGACATGAGTAAAGCGCTATACAAGTACACGCCATTTACCATTTAGATAAATGTTTAGATGTATCTGTCTTGTCAAATGCACTACATGTTCCATTCTTACTCATTTAAGTTGGGCAGATATATTGGAGTAACTTGCATTTCTCAACTCCTTTCACCTTAGAGAGCTGGTCCAAAAGGCAAAATCCCCATCTCTTCCAAAGGAAAAGGGGATTTAAAAGTAAACGCAAATGTTTTATGAGTGTTGGTTCTTTGTTTTTCTTTTTCCTTTCTGATTTGCCACTTATTTTGGGTAAGTCTAAGGTTTGAGAATACAACTGTGTGAGAAAATTGCAACAGTAGTTTCGTTGATTTTTCAGGGGTGCTGAGTTAAAAATTAGGAGTACTTGAGTACCCCTAAACATAACATAACATTTCCAATAAAGTACACACTGTCCTCCTGTTTCATGCACCAGCTGTTAAATTGCAGAGTGTGTTACATAATCTTACTATTTCAGAAAAACTCAATAGACAGCATTTTCCTGGGCATATGTTTAGGGGTAAAGAAGTTGATGGATGATAATGCTAATTTTTAGCATTTTACATTGAAAAACATTTTGAACATTTAATGTTTCATTTGTCACAATAGGCTCAATTTAGAGTTACTGAAAAAAAAAAATGAAAATCCCTTTTTTGAGAAAGGTTGTGTTGCATTGAAGAAACATCTGGTGAAATGTATCACTACTAACTAATTACATCTGTTGGCTAAGTTAGGGCAATGACTCATGTTGAGTCATATACAGTATATATATATATATACACACACACACATACACATACATACATACATAGCCTGACCAATCAGATCCTCCTGCATTATGTTCAAATGCAGAAGGGACTGACACCGGAGCCGCACCCGATCATTTCCTCGTCAAATTTTAGGTCGGACCAATTACATACCACCTTTGTTGTGCGTCATCCTGAAAACACGGAACTAGCGTTTTCCACCCAGAGCCCAACATTCAACATGATGGACTCGACTGTGGATGAAGTGTTTACTTCCGTTTGCTTGGGGCAGTCAAATACGTGAACCGAGTGTGCAATGACACCTCTTATTTTGACACAAAAGCGACAACTGTCATTAATATTCATCTTTTCTTCTCCATTAACCATGGCTCTGTAGCTACCATTACGGCTCCACTCGCTGAACCTTTTGTTTTTGTTCCACCTTGTGTGTATCCGCCTTAGCGTCACATATGTTGCGTCACTTCCGGGTTTCTGTGATTGGTTCTCTCTCAACTGGCTAAGCCCGCCTTCGAAATTGAGAGACAGCGGTTCAGCTCCAGGCCCTCACGTCTTTGTAAAGGGCCTGGTTGATCAGGTAAATACATACATACACACACTGTATAGATATATATATATATATATATATACATACACACACACACACACATACACACACATGCTCTAATAAATATAGGAACAGTAACGGTCGCAATATGAAGCACATGAATTGTCCTCAATCTCAGCACAAGTGTGAAACAGTACTTTTAAAAATGTTTTTTTTTATTATTATTTATTAAATTCCAGTAATCTTCTGCACTTTCATTGAGTTTAGTTTTGTGTTTGAGTTCTAAAGTTCTGGGTTTTGAGATGTTTCTTGTTAGGTTTTTCTATTGTTTTCCTGTGATCAGTTTGTTTTATTTTCCCCCTTGTGCTTACATGTTTATTTCAGCTCCCCAGTAATTCACACGTCTACTGTATCTTCTATCAGCTCATGAGCTCCTTCATTTCAACAAACACTTGCCCAGCATATACAGAACTCCTCTGTTTTCTCTGATCATTGCCAGATCTATTACTTCCCCATGTTGTCTGGTTCCCCTGTTTCTCGTGTTCTCCTGTGATCCAGGTGTTGTCAGTTGTTTAAGATTTTGTATTTTATTTCTTAATTGAGAACTTCACATTTCCTCCAGTCTGCATTCTGGGTGCATTTAAACACAAACAAAAAAGCACCACATTATGAGAATACCGTTTTAAAGACACACCAAAGCAAACAAAAAAATGACCGTTATGTTCTGATACATAAATTAGGAGATCAAACTATTAACCACAATACAAAAAGGTAACACACATGCACACATGAAAAAGAAAACACAAACTTTCTTTTAAAGGCCTTGAAATAGAACTCTAGGGTGGAACCTTTTTTGGGGGATGCAGCAGTGTAAACCGCCACGGCATAGTTTAAGCCACGCCCCTTCCATCAAAATGCTCACAGTTTAAAAGATATTTTAAAGTTAGAGCAGCAGAAATTTTAATTTAATATTAGAATTTAACATAAAGAAATTAATGTTGAACAATAATTATAAAGTATTTGATTTTCAATAGAGTGCAATCATTGTTCAACCAGTGTGAGAGTTAATTAAAGAAAATGAGCTACAGAGTGATAGTAAACATGCCTCTGTCCTGGTATTTAAAACTATTTTGCCATTTATAAATTTTACACAGCTTGACAACTTTTTAGCAAACAATCATGTGTGGAAAAGTTTAAGGCCAAGTCATCAGGTGCAGTCTTGCTCAACTAGAGGCCTACAACATAATGGCCTCTTTAAAATGCTCATTGTGACATGACCTGTAACACCCCAGGAGGACCATCAGCTGGCAGATACTAAAATATGAAATTGATGACCATGCAGAACAGTTTTTGTCATGGGAGACCATCAAATAACAACATGTACTCAAAAAAAGTAAACAAGTGCATTACATACACAACGACCAAGTGTAAACAAAGAGCAGTGTGTGTTTGTCCCACATTTGGGGCGTGAGTTGCAGAGCTGAGGACCTGTGCACAGCTGTTCCCCCTGTCCTGTCAGTAGGCTTCACCAGACAGGGCCTGTCCCAGAGGCCTGTACCGGGAGGCCTGCACACAGTCTGACATCTGGACTAAACACAAGAGGGAGGGACTGTTCTCATTCTCAGATTTTTTTTATCTTGTTGCCTCTCTTCCTATCTCACTCTATCCATCTTTGTCTGCATTTGTAGATCCCATCCGTGTTCCTCCTTCTCTCTCTTCCTCTACAGGAGGGTTCACAGGTCGCACCCACCAGGGAAAGGATGATGAACAGCTCTACAACTAAGCCAGCTCTCTCTTTAGCAGTTTCCCTCGTCCCTTTTTATTCTCTTTTTCATGCCAAATTTATATCTCTTTAGTTCATGTCTCTCTCATCCCATCCCATCAGGGATGCTGAGAGAAGGAGTTGAGGGATACACAGAATCCCAGAAGAGCTTGAATGGTGTTGCTGCATAAGAACTATTAGATCATTAAAGTTGTTGTGATCATTGTTTGAATCTACTGGAATGACTGGTTGAGTTTATATAATTACAAAGACAACTTCTTTATTTAACTTCCCTGGGAGGATGAATAAATTGTCAATTGGTTAGTTGCAATCAGAAAGTTGATGGTTTGATTCTTGGCAGTTCCAATACACATGCTGTGCTTTTAGCCAGTTATTAAACCCAAGAGTTTTATAACTGTGTGAAGAAACACTGCATGATAAAAAAAAAATGTGGCTTGTACAGTAAATGGCTTTGAATTGCCAACAGGACCTCAGAGTGTGAGGTGTTATTTAGATGAAATGTGAAGCGCTAATTTTGAACTGAGTTAGTGCACCGACTTCTTTTTTCTTGTGTGTTTAAATAAAGATTTTTTTTTCTTTTTCTAACTTCTGTTACTTAACTTAACACTAAAAAGCATTCAGAAAGCAGTTCATTTCCCCCATGACTTATGCCTAAAACTAATAATCCCACATAATACAACATAGTTTATCAACATGAATTAATTTCTTAATCATGAAAACATATCTTTAGATTTTAGAATCCTTTTTGTATCAGATGGATATTCAAGATTTTCTTTTATTTATTTTTTTCCCCCACAATGGTAGTTTTCCAGATCGCACTCAAAATAGAATCAGTGGCTGGTTTGCCATTCCCAATCTATACTGGAAATTCCATCCATGTCAGTTCATACTTACTGGATTTATTTTGTTGACAGACAGATAAATGAAAAAGAAAAAAAAAATAACACTACCATGAACAGTATAGTCCCAGACAAACTGATAAACACATTTGCGCTTCTCTCATATTATGAGAATGTCTTCCTCTAAAGAAGCCACACCATAGCTCTAAGGCTAAGCGTAATCATTAAGGATATTCAAATCTTTGTCCTTTATTAACCTCTTTGCAAAGGTGCACAGTCCTTTGCTTCTACCATGGCTTCACCTAATGAGCTGAGCATCATGGGCCACACTGACTTTGTTTTCACTCCTACAAGAGGCAGAACTTATGCTCAAGCCTCCATAATGCTTTAAAGAGCTGCCATAACCTTCTGTTATTCCTAAGGTTCTTTGTTCTTGCCTCTTACTTGATAAGGTTTGCCAGCCGCCAAGGTCATGGAGAAGAGAAGAGGAGGAGGAGGAAAAAAAAAAGCCGGGGTATTTCTCTGGTGTAAATGAATAGTTGTATCTCTCTCTCTAGATGAAGAGGACGAACTTCATCAAAATGTTGTCTCATCCTTTCACAAGACAAGACTACATTCAAGTCAGATGAATGAGAATTGTCACACACAAAATCATAATTACAAGCTGGCATATTCCCTTCAGCACCGAGGAATGACTTTATCAGGTACCCATTGGTATGTTAGCGTTGGGAGGATCCTCTAAACCCTTCTCTTGTCTGCAATCTGTGATTGTTGTATTCCAAGGGGGGTATCAGGGCTGAAAGGACTGAATTTAACAAACCTAATTATCATGCTTTAATTAGTATCAGGGGTAAACCTTGGCGGGACACCTGCAGACTTAATTTATATCCTGACAAGCAGGGAACAAGTGTTAATGTGCCGTATTTATGATAATGCCCCAAAGTGTGCAGGAGGAGCAGGAGAAAGCTCACCTCAACTCTTCCAGAACAATGTGAGAGGCAGGTAATTACAGGGAAAGGGGTCTGAAATGCTCAGGGATCAGCAGAGTCCCAGTGTTGACAGACTGCAATAAAATCAAATTGCATGGCTTCAGTGCTATAGAGATAACTACATAACTGGGACAGTGAAAAAACATTTAATTTCCTAATTTTACTGTTTTTTTACACCAAGTAAAGAAAAAAAAAAAAGAAAAAAAACAGTGTTACAAAAATAAGACAAAAGCTAAAGAGGGATCAAAGGGCCTCACCGAGCTGTACTGTCTTCTGTTCTTGATGGGGCTCTGTACTGTGAGAAATGCTCGCCTTCACAGAAAATTCAACTACCACAAATAAATGGGACAATTGTTGTCCTATTAGTCAAAAATAGATGTGCCGTTTGTCTGTTTTGCTACCACAAGCAAACCTTTGCGAATGATAAAATAGGTTAGCAGGGCGGGGAAGAAAACTGGAAAATTATGCATATGCTGTATACAATCTTTTTAACCACCACTGACTTCCGCCTGGCCTGAGAGCTCTTCAGCAAAGAGAATAAGAAGATGATGTATTTCCACTGATCGATTGTAGAGGTCACACATAAGTGAAAAGTTCTGCGCAGAACATGCAAAAACATTAATGCATCCTAAATGACTTATATAGAAAGACGGGGTAACAAACAATACGAACAAAGAAAGGATGACACTGCTTTAAGCTTCAACCTCACAGGCACCAGTTACAGTTTTTTTTATATATATATATATATATGTTTTTTTTTTTTCAAAGAATTTTACACATCAAATACGAAATAGATTTTCAGGTATTATAAATCACTTGTTCACTTGTGAATACTCTTCATGAATAGTGGTGGGACAATAATAATTTATTCATCTTTAGATTTTAAATTTCACAACTTTTTAAGGTTGCCTTCAATTTATTTATTAATTTATTTTATTCCAATACAACTGTTTACACTTTGTCCTCCTCCAGTTATTTAAATAGGCTTGCCAGCATAATAGCTACTTCATAGTACCACATTAAAAAAAGTGTTTTGCATAAGTTTTTTTTTTTCTTTTTTTTTTTTTATAAACAATAACGTAATCTTTAGGAAATTAAACCTGAATCTACTAAGAATTTTGTAAAAAGGACAAAGAAAACTTGTGAGCCGCTGCATAATGTGGCTTGATTAGCGTTTTGACATTTTTGAAGTGACGTCATAATTATTGTGGTCTGTAAAGGGCTTAGTCTCAGTTTCAAGGGAAACATACTTCTTCTGCAAAAAAGTCTCAGACTAACAATTTAGATTTATTTTGCTGAAATCGGTCTGCTAAACTTTATTTTTAAAACGGGGTCATATTTGTATGACAACCAAAAGAATTCAGAGGCCTTAACAAAGTTCTTGCCCCAACTAATTTATTTATTTTTATTTATTATTTTTTAATAAAAAAAATAAAACCCAGCAGATTTTCTAAACATGTATAAAAAAAGTTAAGGCCAGCAAAAATTAAGCAGGATTACTTTTTAAATTATCTTTTTGATTGTTATAATTCAAATTTTCATTAGCAAAGACTGATTTACCTTAATTTCTATGTAAATGTGCTTTTAAACACTTTATGATAATATTAAATATTTGATATATTGTTTGTGTTGTTCCATCTTTTCTTGTAGCCTTTGTCTGACACCGATATTTCAAAAAACATTTTAAACTCGAAACGTCATCAACCATTTACAGTGTCAAGATAAACAATGTGTTGATATTATTGCATTAATATGCATATATATTTCACCCTTCATGTCCGGCGTCACGCTCATTAGGCCCGTTTAGACTGAGTTTCTAACTTGTTTTGTCTCAGTCAGTGTGTCTTCACAACCAAACAAGGGTCATATAAATGCAGACATACGATCTGAGTTCGGAGAGGGGTTGTCTTATTTAAAACTGTGAAATTGGTGAATATTTTGTGAACAGTGTTTGTTTTCTGTCCAAGATTCCTCATATATTTTTTCATCTCTTTGGAACTGTGTGACAAACAACTAACTTTTTTGAAGTTCCATCAAAAAATGTAATTAAGACAGGGGAGTTATTTTTTTAAATAAAGTAACTGTTATTTGCTTTATGTAACTTATCTGAATTGCATCTTCTATCAGATATAGTAAACATCACCATGGGTGCCATGCATGCTGTAATTTAGCACATTGTTCCCCCGCATAGCTGACAAAAGATTGAGATAACACTTACTGTAATTGATGAAACCACACCCTCATTTACAGCTGCAGAGGTTTGGAGAACTGCTCACACAAACACAAAGTGGAACAACCTTTCCTACGAAAAAGTTTGGTTTGGTAGTTTATTATAGCCCACACCAATTAAAATTTGAGACTTTAGCTATTATTTTCTATTTCCAGAGCAATTTACTGGATGGAGTTTTTGTGATGAGAAATTGTTCTAAACTCACACAGCCATGAGATCTGATCTTCAGTAAAGAAAGTTTACTGTCTAGTCTGAACCAGCAGCAGACCTTGCAACATTTTCTCTTTAGCTGCTGGGTTTGAAGTTGTAAGGAGCTGAGGGTGCTGCAACATGAGATTATACTTCCTGTAACCGTCCGTGTACCGTCTTTGTGAGGCAGCACTATTTATGCCAGTATCAGGTATTGACAGGTAGCTGTGAGACCCAGCCCTGGGAGCTCTTCGGACAGATTGTAAGGAACAGAAAAGCTGGATTGAGTAATCAGGCTCTTGGCAGGCAGACAGAAGCTCTTCAGTTGTGCTGAACAGCTTTAAAAGCCCTATCTGCTGTTGCTCCCCTCGGCTCTGGCAGCTTATCACCCAGACAGATTTTCAGAGGCCTTGAACCATGTAGCGTCCATCCATGTATGTGAAAGCACAAGCTCTTGCTTAGACGATATGACCCAACTCCTCACCCAAAGCCCTGATTCTGAGAGATGGATGTAACTTTTGGGCCCACGTCACTTCAAGAAAAATATAACCTCATCATGTCTTTGGCATCAGCTACTGTCGTCCACATGTCTGGGAGATGGAGGCAAGACATCAAAACACAAGTAGGGACATTTAGAGTCTCTGCCCTGTGCTGTTAAAGATGATTCCTGAGGGAAAAGGGCCAAGACCATGATCCCTACTCCACACAAATGGTTCCATGTCAATAACACATACACACAGAATTTCTTTTCTCTGTGTGCCCATGTGCACTCATCACCTGCCCTCTGAATACGCTTTCAGTTAATCTCAACATTAATTATTGACTCTGAGTTTAATTTGAAAGGCAGACGCACTGTAAGCCAGGGGACACTGTTTTAAATAATGTATAGGACCCATTCAGAAGGTAATCATATTGTCATTGATTAATATACATCTTTGCAGCAGAATACCTGATGTGTGTGGGAGTTGGGCTCAGGGTATGATAAAAGTTGGCGCTGAGAGGCTGTGTCAGGCCAGGAACATCTCAGGGGCCCCGGCCTCATTGTCTGATGTTTCAATCACAGCTTAGGAGCTGTGATGCATGGAAGCACACACTACCAACAGACTAGATAACAAAAGGAGGAACAAGGAATCCTAAACACTGGAGACAAGGAAAAGAATAGACACAATAAAAAGGAATAGAATTGAGCACGGACAGCGAAAGATAAAATTTGAGATGAATATGGAGGACAGGAAACAATCAGACTATCTTGATTTAAGTTGAAATAATGTGCTTCTTGATAAAACATTGTGGCTTGTAGAAAATATTTAGCCTTTTATGAAAAGAATAAATTGGAGTAACAATGCAGAATGCTTTCTATAGTACAATACAAAGAGGAGGTGCAACAACTCACCCAAGATGACAACCAGACATGAAATCAGGGTTCTAATAACCCCCCCTCCCTCACACACACATGCACCTACACCTACATGCACACGCACATACATAGTTGAAACACTCATGCAGATTTCATGTCACCCTGAATTTAGTTTAAACAAACACAGATCTGCCCAGAGAGGAACGAGGAGCCGAGGCTGCTCCCCGTGATGAAAAATTCATACACTGTTGTTACCTAAATGCCATTCAAAGAGCAAGGAGTTCAAAAACATGAACCAATTACAGTCTAAAACTCAACTGTCTGGACAAAACACATGCATTTTGATAGCTGTAAACTTAGACACACTCAAACCAATGAAAAATCCATACTTTACTTCTGCTCACGCACGCACACACACAAAGGCACACACTCACACACGATCTACTGGATAGATAAACAAATCCTGTCCAAGACTCTCCTCCAGCAGGAGACTGTGAAAGCTTTGGCAAGTTTGAGTGAATATGTTGTTTTTGTTAATACATAAAGATTAGGGGAAAAGTCTCTAGGCTCACTCTTCCCCTGTCTTTCTCCTCTCTCCTTTCATCCTCCCCCAATCTTCTCTGTGAGTCTGGCAAGAGAGGTGGTCTTGTCAGACAGCTTCTCTCCCACGTACCAGGGAACTCTGAGAGGTGTGGAGCAAACCGACTGAATGCTAGGAGGCTTCTGTCTCCCAGTCTAAAAACCTTTTAGGTGCTGGAAAATACTCTCTGACAGCAGGCCTGTATGTGTTCTGCTGTATGTTTGACAGGAAGGGAAGAACAGCCTGCACCAGATACAAAATAGCACCACACGCAGATGCTTAGCCAATCTAAGCAAGCCTTATGGGTTGAGTGAAAAAAAAAAAAAACATTTTTCTACAACTTAGAAGGGGCAGTCAGTTAAATGTGGTTTGTCTGAGGTTGTTTACAGACATTTTTAAGTTTGCCAACCACAATGAAATGATAGTCAGTAAATAATGAGAAAATGGTGACCCAATAGAAGCTGGTGGCTGAAAGAAGCGTCACTTATCTGGATTTTGTGGCATTGCTAGAGTGGAGGTATTTCTAAAAGAGAGCACGAAAAAGTAGAGCATCAAGATGAGGCCTTATTTCTCCTCATCAGATATACTTGCATGAGAGAAACTAACAAAGAAAACTAAGATAAGGACTGACTCATAAATACGAGGGGCCACCAGAGACATTTTGCATAAACACCAATAAAATCAAAATCTCTCATACTATTCTCAAAAAAACCTTGCACACACACACCTACACACACTGGTGAAAACTTCCATACACACTAATAGAAATATTATGCACACTAGTTAAAATATCTCCCACACTCTACTGAACACCTCGCATGATTACTAGTAAGAACCTTTCATAAACTCAATGATATTTATTAGTATAGTATATCTTTATACTTGTGTGATGTGCAGGGATGTAGTCCATTTCCAGCGGTCACTGGGCCAGAGGTGAGGTTACACCTTGAACCACTTGCCAGTCCGTCACAGAGCCACACAGAACCAAGCAACCCTATCATACATACTGATAAAAACCTCATACACATTTATAAAAACATTTCATTCACACAAAAAATCTAACCTTCACCTACATTGTGTTATATTTTACAGAGAAAACCTCTTTAGTTTAAAAATCTAAAGGCCTAAAAATTTGAATTCTAGACTAAATCACTTTTACACTAAAACCACAATGAAATCAGATTTAAAACTATTTTTATTTTTTTCCCCTCACAGAACGTTCTTCCTCTCGCATTGTTTCCATCTGCCCATGGTCATCCTCTTCTACAGTTTCAGCCCATGCCAGTCTGTACACATTTTTCTGAGCCTTTATACTTGCCTAAAATAAATAAGTCATACTTGAAACTGTATTTGCTTCTTCTAAATTGGGTGCATTCACAAAGAGATGTATATATTATCTATGCTATATTTTTAAGCTGCTTTAAAATGTTCCAGGTTGCTGCTATAAGAAAATCAAATTTCAAACATGACATCAAGTTTCCCAGACAGAAACATAGGTTCTCCATTTTCCCCCCATTGTTGCAAACATAAACATTGAAAGAGTGGAGAGCAGGGCACTTAACTCGTGCATAGTAACAGCACAGAGCCATTGGTTCATGTATGTGGATGACACATGGGTCAAAATTCATACTCATGAAGTTGTAACTCTCACCAAACAAATTAACTCAGTGGAAAAGAACATCATGTTCATCAGAAAGGATGTGGTGAACAACAAATGGCTATTCTTGGATTGTGGTTTGCAAATTGAAGAAAATGGTAGTCTCAACATAACCCATACACAAACATTGAACAATGTATGCATTTTTACCTGCACCATCCATTGGAACACAAACTGTTTATCTTCAGAACCTTAAACAACTGGGCTAAGAACACTCCCTCCAAGAAAAGAAACAAACTGTGGTGTGATGTAGTAAATGAAGAAGCTCATATTCTTAGAGTATCCCTAACTTTTTATGGGAACTTTTCAGAGCAGGATTATCAACTCAATGTCAACTCTGCATCATGTAAACTCAAACTTCTTTGGCGGTACCTGCTCCCTCTAGTGGCATAAGCGTATGAAAAATCAGAAACTGATTATGAAAGTTCTCCAAACCTGCAGATTTCCAAACTGGCCCTTTGTTAAAACAACAAAGACATTTGGAAAACACTCAAGAGCTTTCAACAAAGAAAAAAAGGATAACAAATGCAAAAATATTGTCATTCCATTATGAGCAGGAGTGTCTGAAAAACTCTGAATTTTCTCCCAACACAACAAACTGGCAGATTTTAAACCCAGCAATAACTTTCTCATCCAAAGGACTAAACAACTTGATTGAAGCTGAGCAGCATTATATATACAGTCCAGCGCAGTGTTCTTCAACTCTTTATACAGGAGAAACAACAAAACACCTACACAAAAGCATAGAACAGCACAGGAGATTCAACTTCAAGACTCTGCAGTCCACCTACATCTAAAAGAGAAAGGATATTCTTTTGAGGACAGAAATTTTGGACAGAGAAGGTTGATAATTTAAGAGAGCAGTACAAGAAGTCATCTTTGTTAAAAAAATAAAAAAGACAATCTTTAAACGGAGGATGTGGCCTCAGATTTCAAGCCCCAAGAACCTACAATGTTCTGAATCTAATACCGTTTACAGATTCATAGCAAATCACACCTTCAGGCCTGTGACCAAAACAACTCCCATTCTTACAAGTTCAACAAAGAGCGTACTGAGCGTCTTGACATTTGAAGAAGGTGAGAGGTGTGATCTGCACACTAGCACACTTAGCTCACTTAAGAGTTAAAAACTTTGCACTTTCCCCTTTAAACTGATGAAGCTCCTCAGTTGAGAAGCAAGACTTCAATAATCAAGAAATGTCCAGTTGCCTTTTTTAAAGCTACAGTATGTAAGAATTAGACCTTGTTGTCAAATTCAAATCCTGAAGTTCATGTAGAGAAAAAAAAAAAAAAAAAAAAAAAAAAAAAACATCCGCTCTCAGCCACTCAACCCCTCACTGATTTTTCTGTTGAGTTGCCAGTTCTGATGTTGATTCTCATTTAGTTTCTGTTGTATTTGTTCAATTTTTGGGATTGTCTGAAGGCCTATTTGATCAGTGTTGAGTTTTCCTAAGTGCGTTTGAACGCTCCATCACTTGCAGCTCGGCTGCTCAGTTGGAAGGATGCAGTGGTTTCTCACTTTTTGCTGCTGGTCGTTGTGGAATTACAGCTGCTTGTGTTGAAGACTTGGCAGCCTTGCAGACCTACATGTGATTCGTTATGGAACCAGGAAGTCTGGACGTGTAGATAATGATTCCTGTCCGGACCAGCTTTTTTAAAATGACAGAAACTAGCGACCACCCAGCTGGCTGAGATCGAGATCTGTTACAATGTAACTTTATTTTCAACATCGGTGGGACATTAGACTGTTGTGTGAGTATTTCACTATAAAATTCTTACATACTGTATGTACCATTAACCTGCTAGGATTATTGTTTATGTGATTCCTGTTAAAAGTGGGACAATTTCCCCTAATACAGTGGTCGACGGTTATATGCACAACCTCGATGCCCAGCAGTTTTGTGCATATAAAAGGTTGTGTCACATGACCCTCTTCCTATTTAAAAAACAAAAGTTGGATCCAAGATGGCTGACTTCAAAATGGCCACCATGGTCACCACCCATCTTGAAAAGTCTGCCCCCTCACATATACTAATGTGCCACAAACAGGACATTAATATCACCAACCAATCCCATTTTATTAAGGTGTATCTATATAAATGGCCCACCCTAGTATGTGCGATACCACAAATTTTCTTTCCGATTCGATACCAAGTAAATTTCAGACCAGTATTGGCGATACCGATCCGATACTTTGCTAAAAAATGTCCTTTTTTGAAAACTACATTTTAAAATTTGTGTATTTAAGGCAGTTCTCCTCATTTGACGACCACAAATATACCTATTAACCAGATGACTTAAATCACTTTTCATTTACATACCCCACATGTATGTATATGAAAACACACACACATGTGAACTACAACCAGAAATGAAGTAAGGCCACTAAAAGGAAATCTGTGGTTCCCATCACTGTCTGACACCCCACTCTGAGCCACTCTAGCCAACTCTTAAAGAAAAGCTTTTTATCATCCTAAGTGAGGATGAGAGAAAGACCAAATCACATCAGAGGCAACACCAGCTGCACATAAAGAAGTTCTCCGCTGAACAATGAAGCTGCCATGAGCATCACCTCTGTCTCCCAGCTGAGCCTAACAGTCGGAGCTTAACCAATCATTGGGGTCAGAGCAGACGCATGGATGACCAAAGTGCAGCCACCATAATGTAATTGTCATTGTATTGCTTTCCAGTGTAAAAGGCATTTCTTTTTAGTATCATGCAGGATTGGAGTATGGATGAATAGGTCTGCGGCTTGTGTAGGCAACTTTAAACTGATTTAAAAGGAGTCGAGGATGGTATTAAGATGCACTTTGGGGTAGTGGTGTTATTCAGGCATCAATAAATCTCTACTGGGATGATGCACTGATGTAATCAAAACTCCAACATCATAGACTAATGCCAATTCATTTCTATCTTTTATACACACTAACTCAAGAATATGCTTAAGAAGAGGTCTGATTTAAAAAAAAAAAAAAAAGAATGAAAAAATATCTAAACAAACAAAAAAAAATTTCTCACATTGAACCATTAATAAATATATATAAATATAATAAATATAATATATAATAANTATATACAGTGGGGCAAAAAAGTATTTAGTCAGCCACCAATTGTGTAAGTTCTCCCACTTAAAAAGATCAGAGAGGCCTGTAATTTTCATCATAGGTATACCTCAACTATGAGAGACAAAATGAGGAAAAAAAATCCAGAAAATCACATTGTCTGATTTTTAAAGAATTTATTTGCAAATTATGGTGGAAAATAAGTATTTGGTCAATAACAAAAGCTAATCTCAATACTTTGTTATATAGCCTTTGTTGGCAATGACAGAGGTCAAACGTTTTCTGTAAGTCTTCACAAGGTTTTCACACACTGTTGCTGGTATTTTGGCCCATTCCTCCATGCAGATCTCCTCTAGAGCAGTGATGTTTTGGGGCTGACGCTGGGCAACACGGACTTTCAACTCCCTCCAGAGATTTTCTATGGGGTTGAGATCTGGAGACTGGCTAGGCCACTCCAGGACCTTGAAATGCTTCTTACGAAGCCACTCCTTCGTTGCCCGGGCGGTGTGTTTGGGATCATTGTCATGCTGAAAGACCCAGCCACGTCTCATTTTCAATGCCCTTGCTGATGGAAGGAGGTTTTCACTCAAAATCTTACGATACATGGCCCCATTCATTCTTTCCTTTACACGGATCAGTCGTCCTGGTCCCCTTGCAGAAAAACAGCCCCAAAGCATGATGTTTCCACCCCCATGCTTTACAGTAGGTATGGTGTTCTTTGGTTCCAACTCAGCATTCTTTCCCCTCCAAACACGACAAGTTGAGTTTCTACCAAAAAGTTCTATTTTGGTTTCATCTGACCATATGATGTTCTCCCAATCCTCTTCTGGATCATCCAAATGCTCTCTAGCAAACCGCAGACGGGCCTGGACGTGTCCTGGCTTCAGCAGGGGGACACGTCTGGCACTGCAGGATTTGAGTCCCTGGCGGCGTAGTGTGTTACTGATGGTAGCCTTTGTTACTTTGGTCCCAGCTCTCTGCAGGTCATTCACTAGGTCCCTCCGTGTGGTTCTGGGATTTTTGCTCACCGTTCTTGTGATCATTTTGACCCCACGGGGTGAGATCTTGCGTGGAGCCCCAGATCGAGGGAGATTATCAGTGGTCTTGTATGTCTTCCATTTTCTAATAATTGCTCCCACAGTTGATTTCTTCACACCAAGCTGCTTACCTATTGCAGATTCAGTCTTCCCAGCCTGGTGAAGGTCTACAATTTTGTTTCTGGTGTCCTTTGACAGCTCTTTGGTCTTGGCCATAGTGGAGTTTGGAGCGTGACTGTTTGAGGTTGTGGACAGGTGTCTTTTATACTGATAACGAGTTCACACAGGTGCCATTAATACAGGTAAGGAGTGGAGGACCGAGGAGCCTCTTAAAGAAGTTACAGGTCTGTGAAAGCCAGAAATCTTACTTGTTTGTAGGTGACCAAATACTTATTTTCCACCATAATTTGCAAATAAATTCTTTAAAAATCAGACAATGTGATTTTCTGGATTTTTTTCCCTCATTTTGTCTCTCATAGTTGAGGTATACCTATGATGAAAATTACAGGCCTCTCTGATCTTTTTAAGTGGGAGAACTTACACAATTGGTGGCTGACTAAATACTATTTTGCCCCACTGTATATATATATATATATTTTTTTTTTTTATTTTTTTTTTTATTGTATGGAAGTCCATTTCCAACACCGGAGGAAAAAAAGTCATGATCAGGAGATATTTTCAAATTATTGATTTAGCATCTTGTAATTAAGACGTACTTCAAGAAAACTATTTCATGCATCTCAAAATAATGAGTTAGTATTTTATAACGATGACTTAGTGTCCCAAAATAGTTTTTGTATGTAGTATGTACTTAAGAGCACAGCGGGAAAAGTTGACAATTCAGATAATCATTGACAAATAGCTTTCACAAGTACAAAAATAATTAAATTGCTGTTTTTGGATTGGGTTAATCACCTTGCATGTTCCTCTGACAATTATTTGTTGCCAGAACAGTAGTAAACCATTTTATGAACACTGATAACCTGATGATTTTTAAACAAAGTTCAGCAGATCTCCAATAGCTCCTTTGTGTGTGTTCTGCTTGTGCTGAACAGAACGGTACAATTTTTTTTTTTCAAAATACATAAAATTATCACTCTTTGGCCAAATAATGTCAACATTTTTATGTAGAAAATATCAGGGAAGGATCATAAAAATATGCTTAAATAACTAACGAGAACACACTTGCCATAAAAAGTATTTTTTGACAGGGCAGTATAAATCGTGAGAACGCCACTTCCGGCCCCGACCCGAACCACTGAAGTTATTCAGTCTATTATAATGCCATTAGAAGGTCCAGAGTTTCATAACAGTATAGCTTAAAGTTGTAAAAGTTATTTTGTACTGCTTTAACCTCTAATAAGTAAACATTTCCAATGCTATTAACAACATGACTTGGAACATTTTTTTAATCCAGCTTTCCATTGTAAATAAAACATGCTTACTTTTGACCAAGTAAGTTGTAGACCTCTCAAAATAAACCAAAACACTTAACATTAGCAAGTTATTTGTGATGATAATGTGAGCTGTTTTTTTCTCTTATTTATTACCTGCTGGACGCACAATGTAATTATTCCTTCATTTACTCATTGCTTTCCCTCTCCAACCCTTTTATTTACGCAGATTGACATTTAATTAATTTATTTCACAAGTCAGTCAAGTGCAGTCTTGTCATGGTTGAAGCAGCACTTTAAGTCTACTTCTATTTTTGTCAGGAAAAAAAAGTGCCCACATTTAAAAAACACTCCATAGAACAGTGGTGCCAAAAGATATCTACACTTAACTCCAGCCTCCTCCTTCATTAGGCAATGACACCTTTAGCTTATGGTCGGAGCAGCAGCGGTGTCTATAGTGTAATGAAATTTACGAAGAGGAGCCACTTGGTATGCCAGTGATGCGGCAGCAGGTTCCTGTGCTCAGTGAAAACCACACGTTCACTTTTATAGATTGCATAATGGCCTGCATGAAAATGGTTTCACACTAACATAAATCAAATGTCAAAATACAACCGGAGCAAGACAATTCCCATGGTGTGCATATGGACACACAACCACACATGCATACACACAAAGCAGACACATATGCTTAGAAGAGTCAGTCAACCACAGAGCTCACAGCCTTTATCCTGATACATGGAACACTTAATAGTATACATGATAATTTATTAAGAAATGTTAAATATTCATTAATACTGAATTAATCATTTATAGAAAATCTTTAAATTAAGGTTGTCCTTGAAATTTTATTTGTATCTTGAGATAAGCTGCAATACCATATGGACTTCATAAATCTCTGACATACAATGACTGGATTTGTGTTTTGTAGACGCTTTCCTACGTTGATACCATCTTTCAAAGAAAAAACTGTCCAAACAAACATACATAGCTGCCTGTAAATTGAAATTAGATTTTTTTTAATTCTAAGATTATTACATTATTCTCACACTGACAACTGTTTTAAAAGCATTGATTCATCTGAGAACCTTGATCAAAATGTTTTTTTAAAAACACCAACATTTAAGAAAAAGTGTTTGTGTGTTTGTATGAGTTATAGTGGTGTAACAGCTTGCCATCAGAGAGGTCACACTCCATCTGTGAGTGCTTCTGAATTTTGTAGTAGCGTTTCAAGTCACCTGCAAATGATGCTTTGTGTTAACTCTTTCATTGCAGTCCAATTTGTTCAAATGTTTTTTAATATATATGGGCTGATGGAATAAGACTATATTCAATACAGTGACTCACAATTTAAAGCCTTTTCTCTTGTGACATGATGATGCAATAGATCAACATCTGTTGTTGTACACTGTACAACAAGATAACAGCAAACTCAAACTGCAGGGCACCACTTCAGAGTCATAAAGGTGCGATATGGAACATGTGAATAAAAAACAATATTTTTTACCATAATAATGCCTCCACAGACCAAAAGTTTGGAAACACCTTCTCACAATGAGAAGGTGTTTCCAAACTTTTGGTCTGTACTGTATATCAGCCAATAGCTGGCAGAGTAGCGGGCACCATTACAGGTTGCCGAATACGGTGAACTGTCCAGCACAGTGAGGTTGGTGCTGTGGAGTCTGCTGGTTGAGCAGCTGGAAGCCCTGGGAATATGTGGTGATTTTTTACCTTATTTGCTTGCCATAGGGGACTTCACGACATGCAACTAGAAGGGTCATGTGTGGAAAAGTCTTTATTAGCAGCTCACACTAATACAGAGCTGCAGGTAGCTGAAATTTGGGAACTCAGGGCCACTGGTTCGGCTGGAGGACGCCTCAGAGGATGAAGTGGCTGGGTGGATAAGAGAGGCATGCAGGATGGCATGAGGAGGATGGAGGATCTCGGGGAGGTTGCATGAAGGTTTGTTTTGGTCAAGAAGAGACAGGACAGATACATTAACTTTTTGCCATGGACTGAATTGATGACTCAGTGACACCAATAAGACTTCTCTCCATTTATCAGAGCCAGTGTGATCAGCAGGGCTGGAGAGCATGATTAGTTAATTGAACATATGGCATTTTGTTGTCCTTCTCGGGGATGATTGGGGACCGGAGTAGGTTTGGTGAGGAATTTTCATAGCACTGCAGCGCACGCGGGGGTCATGAGCCTGGCACCCTGATAGCTGGGGGCCTTGCGCTGTTGTTGTGGTGTTCAAGTTCCATATTCCACCTTTACTGAACAATTGAGGTAGGTAGTGTTTTGTTGTTTTGCTGATACCATGGCTAGTTGCAGACATTATGTCTATGTTCAGTGTCCTTTGTAGTTCCTGCTTTAGAGTAGATTCTTTTTTAGTTCATTAGTAACATAACAGCTTTATTTGGCCCAATGTACAAGCTCCTTAAATGTTGCCATTATCTTCTACAACATGATCTATAAACTATATTTAACTATAAAATGAGTCTTGGCTCTTATAACTCCTTATTTTTAATGTTTGGGGCACATATTTTAACTCTGCCTTAACAATTAAGGGAGACCAATAATGCACAGCTCCTTCTAGAGAGGCTCCCATTGTTGCTGGTAAATATGTTGGCTAAATTGTTTTTTTTTCTGCTAATTTGCACATCTCCAAGATGTTATCCTGGAACCTCACCACATTCCAATGTAACTCACCACATTTGTAACTTGTTAACATGATAATTCTACCACATACTACACGCTGTGCCCTGCCTGGGCATGACTCCCTTGAACCAAATCCAGATGAAGGTATGTGCTCTAAGATCATGTCACACTAGCACAACACTGCCTTGTGATGGGATCATATAGTGAGACATGTATTTGACATCCATGCCAATGCACATAAACACCATATAATAGGTAAGCATTCACCACAGCCACCAAGCTCCTCTGCTCTCCACCCAGAACCTCAATACACTGCCATCAAGATTATGAACCACAACAAAACTCAATCTCAAAGTTTTTTTATATACTCAAATTTATTGTGGAACTATTGTGGACTTTAATGTATAATAGGAAGGACACCACATTTATAAAACACACCCGGTGTTCTTGCTAATACCCTGTTAAGACTATTTATATTCTGTCCAGTTTCTTTTTTTATGTCAGCATGAGTTCATCTTCCTGTGTAAAGGGTGCAAAACAGAATGCTGGGTTTCTCCAGATACTTTGGATTCCATTTAAATCCAAAAACATGACTGTTACTTGATTGTATCACAGCTAACCCCCAAAAATAAATGGGAAAGGTTCTAGTACTGTTGTGACTATAAAGAGGACAATGTTGTTATTGTAAATTTATTTGTGCATAATGAATGGCAGGTTCTCAAAGAAAAGACTTGTGCTGTGCTTTGTTGTGTCTGTATACATTTCTGATCTTACATATTATAAGATATTGCTTTGCAGGAGAAACTAAAAAGTCATTTTTTTGCCCCATGTATTTTTCACTGAGAGAGATTAATGGATGCAGATTTTTACATTTCACAAAAATCCACATGTCCACCTGTAATTACTTCTTTTATCATTAGAAAAACATTTGAATCACGCACAGGCACATTTCATTATGGACATGCATTGGTGTAAGATACCAGCAGGCAAACCCTCATCTGTGTTTCTCAGACTTCACCATAAATCAGGCTAAATTCCCTAGAAAGATGAATGCATGAGGACTCCGCACACTGCACTAAAATAGTATCACCCATGGCTACTTCTGATTGAATGTTTTATCACAGAACATCCTAAGTGGCAGAGAAAAGAAACTAATTCATTTATCCTGCTTAAGTAAAGGACTATAACAACCATGTAATTCCTTTGAGATTTCACCAGCTCTTTGATTTGTCATGTTCGTGTCTTTTCATTCTTTTTTTTTCCCTTCACTCAGCTTTGCAGTGTGGTGGGTCTCTTATTGTGTGCTGCAATACAGCCTTTTTAATTTCCTTTGCTGTATCACCTATTAAGCATTGCCACTGTAGAACCATGACCACAAGTTCATCACTTTATTGCTTCTGTAAAAAGGATACAAGTATATACAAGGAGGAGCATGAATATCTATCAGCATTGGATGAGATAAATTATAGTAGCATCTGAAGAGAGATGCAACACAAAATACTGTAATGGTAAAGTCAGAAGAAACATACCTAGCATGCATTTAACGATATCAAGAGTTGGGTTTGTCAATAAATGTTCAAAATATTTGCAAAGATAAACAACTGTAACCAATTTCACAAAAAGTCTCCAGATGATCCAAAAGGCTGCTGTCAGAGTTCTGATGAGAGTTAGAAGGAAAGATCATAGGGAAATGTTATTTCCACTGTTGCAAACTTGTGTTTTCTTTGGATGGGGGAACAGTTTCAAAACATTTAATCAGCACAAAATCATGTCTAAAGGCATATGATTTGTTATGTTATTTTTAAATGATTGCCTAAAAAATTGCCAAAATGGACAAGCCCCCAGTTTGTTATGGTTTGGCTCAAGGACCATAACAAATAAGGAAAACACAAGTGGTATCACTTTAAAATTGTTTTGATATGACCAAAAATTTACCAAACAAGACATAATTGAAAACAAATCACTAAATCTTTGGGGATTAAAGCGAGGGTATGAGGTGAATTTTGAGCTCCTACAGGCAAAGATGTGTCTTATGGGTTTCTACTAATTGCATTGGCCAGCTGTCTCCAATTATCAATTAACACCAGTCACTTGGACCCTGCAAACAAACAAGCACACCCATCCACACAAACACACTCACACCTATACATACACACAAACCAAGAATATAGGCCCTGGGCAGTAACAATTATACATCAATAAATTGCCATCATCCCAGTGCTGCCCTCTGAGAATAGGAAGTTACTTGCTTTACTCATGGAATTTGTTCTCTGACTGGCTAAAATCTATGACTTTAAAACTTAGCGAGATTACAAATAACAGTTGCTATCAAAAACTGACTGATCAGTTTGAGTTTGAGTGATCATGACGGCAAGCCGAATTTTGCCATCTTGCTACGACAACAAATGTTGCTGTAACTTCCACATATTTCATCCACTCTGCACCAAATTTTGACATTAACAACCACTGTCTATGACTAAACCAGTGTACAAAGATCTGTATGTAATGAACAGCGTCCACTAGAAATTTCAAAACTATTCTACCAGTTCAATGCTTTCACTTATAGTTGTAAAATTTGTTATAAGCATTTAAAGCTGGAGTGCGTAACTTTTACATGTCCGTGGATGTCCGTTTCAGCCAAGCCACTATCAGAGGAGATGACACAATGCAGATTAAGTCGATCGGCTCCTCAAACATCTCATGGTATTTTTCAATATATATAATTTTTACTTTGCGTGTCGACTTGCGACATTCCCGCGCTGTCGCACATGAAATTACGTCTTTTATGTCACAACAAGAAAAATAATAAGAAATAGAACGCAGTGTCTCGTAGCAGCCGGCAGAACGTGAAGGTCGACATGGCGGAGAATCCAAATAAACAGCCGAGAGACACTTATCGGGAAGTGGATCCTACCACGAAAAAAAAAAAAATTCCTGGACGTTCGGCAGAGGGACTATTGGCTAAGAAGGAAAGTGACCGAAGGAGAAGGCAAACGCGAATTTGTATCGGCGTCGCTTTTCCTCGGTAGAGAGAAGAGATCTGGCTGATGTTCAGGGGTGCATAAGCTGTCTCTTATACNAATGATATTTATTGAAACAAATATAGAGCCAGGTAAAGTAAACAGACTGAATTTGAAGCTTGATTAAGACAGATACCGGTTGGAATAACAACGGCAGAGATAAAGCGGTGGCAGCTGGGCTTACGTCATATGGAAGCGCCAGCTTTATTGTTGTAATGACGCAAACATTCCGCTAGGGGGCGACAGAAGTTACGCACTATGGCTTTAACATCTCATGTACTAAAAAAAAAAAAAAAAAGTATCTCAGACCTACTGACTATATCCTACAGGAAGCTGCCATCAGCCACCTTGAGCAGCAGTTGCTGGTGTTTTGGAGAGAAAGTATGAGGGTGCAGCAAGGCACTGGGATGGCAGGTGTTGTGCAGGCCAGACAGTCTCCAAGGTGTGAGGGCCAGACATCGCTGCTGGCAGCTTTAATTGGCTTTGACCTGGACCTGCTAATGTGAAGGGGACTACATGTATGGCGCTTTGAGGTGACTTTTGTTATGGATTTGCGCTACATACATAAATTCAAGTGAACTTAACTGAATGGACTTTTGTTTGAACAAAACAGCTGCCCATAGTAAGAGTGCAAGAAATCAGAAAAGGAGACCAGAAAACGTTATTGTTTAGCAATACAGATGACTGCAAATACCGTGTGCTGATGAAAATCATTCTTTAATGCAAAATTGATCCATTTAAGTCAAAAATTTGATCTTGCATTTATTTACCACAAAATGAATATACCCCAAGTCCCCCCAAAATACAACAACAACAAAAGAAAGGAGACACTTAGGGTCATGGTTTAAATTCTTCTTTGTTATAAAAGTTTTACAGCACTGAGAATCAGAAATTAAGCCAAAGTAGTCCTGTAAAAGAAGGGAACTGAAATTATTTTAAAAAACATTAAAGAGGCTTTAAAACCTGATAACAGTATCCGAGCACGTTTCTTTTTTTAATGCTCTGGGCCTAATTTAACCCAAGAGTTAAAATACTTGCCGTCTTTCACACCCACATGAAACAGGGCCATTAAGGTCATCTTGGATAAATGTATTCATGAAGTGTGATCTGCATGAATAGAAAACAGCTGTGAGACGGCACTGCTATCCACATCTCTGCAATAATGACATGATTGATGGTGATTAGAGATCTTGTCTTAAATCAGTTTTACAGGATGTGTCTTCTGCATTTCATTTACAGGACAGCCACTGTAGCTGCTTCAAATACTACAATGTAAACATAACTCAAATCCTTAAGCGAAGCCAATCAAAAGCCTTCTGTTTTCAACCAAAATACTCCTTATCTAAAGATAATTGTCTTCTGTCTAAATAAAACTGAATGATAAAGCACATAAAGAAAGGAAAAACAAGACAAAAGTAAAAGGAATGGGAAAAGAACATTTTGTAAAATTTGAAAGGACACTTAAAGAAGAGCACCAGTCCTTTCATGTTTTTCTTTGAGAGAGTGAAAACATTTTTTACAGTATACATGGTGACACTGGACTTTTCTTTTGTCCTGATTGAACGACACATGGCACTCATGAATGCAGACAAAAGTTTTATTTAAATGTGACTCAAATATGTTACAAATATGCAAGGTATTTAAACTTTAAACAGAGGTTGAGATCATGTGCACTTTTTGTGATCCAGACTGTCATATATGTAAGTTTTAGATTTTTTCCTTGAGTGGCATGGCAGAGGGATATCTCCTCCAGCAAGACCTAAGAGCCCTTTCACCTTTGTCTCATCTGGAAAACACCGAGGCTGGACTGAGGAAAGAGAAAAGGCTGAAGCCATGGCCTGATGAAAAACGAGGGTGTCACAGCATTGTTGCAAGGTTAGCACACCCACTAATGGAGCTGTGCTGGGGCAGAGTGCCCCGAGGATTGACCCCACCAAAGGGGGGGCATGTACAAGCCCAAGATAAACTACTGTAGGGGGCATGGCACTGCCCCAATCCCCTCCACTGCCCGCTAAGCACTCACATACAAGCACACACAAACCACCACCTTAGGCTATCACATCTTTCTACACTTATAGCTGACCATCAGATACAAAGAGAACCTCACAGCTCCTCATCTAGCACTGAGTTTGACACAGCATTATTTAGAGTTGATAAAAAGCTGACTGATGTGACACCGTAACTGTACTCTGTCAGAGTCAGAAGGAAAAGCTGAATTACTTCAATAAGTTAGCTCATTTACTCACATCTCATGCCACTTTCAAAAAGCCATACAGACCATCTGCAAGACAGAAAAAACAGTCACAGTCACTTCTGCAAAATTATTAGTTAGGTTCTGAATGTATGAATGTGTAACTAACATTGTGGTGGTCTATCTGCACATATCGATCAATTTTTATAACATCATCTGACGTGTTGCTGTCTGGGGGTCTGGTGCGACACACCTCCAGACCAGCACAGCTGATAAGTGACATGACAGCAACACGTCAGATGACGCTCTGAGGAAGACTGCAGTCAGCGTTCGAAACTGTCAGCAGGTATGTTACAGCCTTTGGTACCTTTTCAATTACTTGTCTTTCAAAAAAAAAAAAAAAAATTTGCAGATTCCTTCAATAAACACGTCATCTCAATTCAACACATCATCTTCACCATAGAGAATATATCAAGGACAACAAGTTGTCTTTTCTAGACAGTGTGGTGCACATGAAGAAAGATGGAGGCCCCAACAATGACATTTACAGAACACCTACACACACAAGCCAGTATATTCTCTTGGGCCCTCACCATCATAAACTCTACAAGATTGGGGGGATAAAGAAGGGTGTATCCAACCTCTCGCCCAGTGACTGCTGAAGACAGGCACCAGCTCTTTGTGATACTGAACAGGAACAAGCAGGTAAAATTACCGACAACCAACTGTGAAACCTCACAGGTGGCAAGACTTTGAACCTCTCAATACTTAAAATGTATTCAGTGTGAAAGAAAATACAACAGTAAAATAAAAAATGTATAATTGTTGCATAGACAAAGTCTACAGCTCATTAAGTAGTCAATGGGAATAGAAAATAGTTCTATACATGTATATGATTGATGTTTATCAAAAAAGCTAGACAAACTGCTTAGGGTGTACCCTATTTTTTGCACAGTGCCCCCTTGGCACCTTCTGATGATATAGTAAGAAAAATAAAAATATGTATAAAATATGGATTCATAAAAAGGAAACACTTATTAACAAATATATGGAAGCTTTTTGAGAAACACACACCAAGTTTTGTGAGACATCTTTTGAGCTCTCCCATCTCTATTGCTAATCAAAGCATAATTTTGAAATGTTTTCTTTATCAAAAATATAGTGTGTACTTTTGTTTGCATGTACCTATGTGTGTTTATCCATCTCTGACAATATGCATAGGAGGTGATTTGGGCCAGTTTGCAGGACTAAGCCTGGCTAGAACCCACCAGAGTAGGGCTTCTATCCAACAAGCTTCACAAATTCTCTGCCACTGATCTAACAAAGCCCCTCTTATTCAGGGCAGCAGACAGAGGCCCACAGGGAGAAAACCTCAAAGACTTTAACAACACCTCAAACCCCAGCCTCCTTGACGGCTTGTTTCTGTCATTACAGAGCTCAAATGAGCTCTGTGGGTGCCAGCGTGAGCATGCCTGTATTAAAAAGAAAATATGCCTTTGCCCACACATTATCGCTCACATGGCACTAACACCCACAAGCATTATTGTATGGAATTTTCCAGTACTAGTATCTCATCACTGAGTGTAATGTGTTTCCACGTGTGGTGGCAATTATACAGTGCCCAAACACAGACGAAGTAACAGAAGTCACACTTTCTACTATGTGCACAGAAAACTGTGTTTCTCTACTACCATGAAAACATCAAAGGCAGATACATTACACAGGGAGCAACAGTACCTAATAAAACATGTTAAATATGTGGTTAGCCGACAAATAATGGCGTTGACAGGAAAAGGCAGATAAATCATTCTGTCACTGAATACAGAAAACAGGCATCTTCTGTTTAAAATGAAATAAATGTGTTTGATCAATTTTGTCTTTTCACCCAAGCCAATTTTTTAATGTAATATTTTTTGGTAATTGAATGTGTTTTAATGCAGTTTTGATGAAAGCAAACAACCTGTATGTGCATCAAGCTTGTGTGTTTATATTTAAAGCTAAAATGTAAAGATAATTAACAAAAGGATGCTTTATAAAATGAAAAACATTATGGATTATATCACAGTAACTCAACAACAGAGTGTTTTCTGTCCAACATTTCTTCAGATCCCCTGGAACATGGGCTTGCTACTCGAAGCTAGAACCATCTATAATGACTTAATAAATGAGTTAGCACATCTAATTTCCTCTTGTGGTTTAATAAAGTATCATTCAATTGAATTGAATTAACCTGCAATAATTAGAAGACATCTTTTTTTTTTCTTCGAAACTCTTTTACTTTGATCTGAAACTCAAATTGAAGCTTTGCGTTATAGCAACTACTGAACCTCAGTATTAATCAAAACGTGCAGGGGGACATTCTAGCAACATCTTCCAAGATTGCACAAAAACACCCACAAGACCATGACAGGACACTCCTACTTCCGCTTTCTTCAAAGCATTGCTATTCCGATAATCATTACACCCACCCGATACTTGGTGAGCAATGAGCATGACCAATACTGAAAATGTACGGCAGTCTATCAAACAGATCACACTCACTGTACTGCCCTCCCACTGCTATCTTCAAGTGAGCAGGTTCAGTCACTTTGTCATTATTGCACGCAAGGGCCAAAGCATGATGAGAGAAGTGCAGTGTTAACAGTGACAATTATAAACCAGGTTCCTATTATATTTGTGAATTTGAAAAAGGTGAATGGAAATGTTAAAAGTTTTAATATATTCCATGAAAAAAGCTGTCGTAAATTGTGTCGTACTTGGTGGAGATTAAAATTACACAACTCATCTTTTATTTTATCTTCATAACAAAAACACAGTGAACTCACATGATTGACCCCCAGGAAAAGATACAATACTGAAATCTCCAACTCATCACAAATATGAATAATTCCTAAGAATGCCTTAATTTCCACTTTACTCATGTGATGTGATTATTTCTTTATTTATACCCCCTGGAAGTTTCTTTCCTCTGAGAACTCCAATTTCTTTAACTAAACAACCTCAAAACCTTTTTCTGGGGTGTGGGGGTGTTAAAGCACAAAGGCCAGCAGCAGGCTTATGGCTATCTTGAGTTCTGGTTTTAGGGAGGGTTCACTGTGGACTGTAGAGTTAATAATCCAGGAATGACAGACCTGGCACCAACATGTTATAATAATACACTTGGCAGGTGGAATGGTGTCACCCCTTTAATTCCCCCCGGGAGAGAAGGACACAGCCTAATCTGTATTCAGTTCTGACATTGTCCACATCTGATATGGAACATTAGCCTCTAACTCTCTCCATAGACTAGTGTCCTTCGGTTTATATTACTTTATGTTAATAGAGAGAGAAAACTTCATGTGCTGTCATTTGTCATTGTTAGCCGGGGTGCTCCCAGAGTCTGTTTGAAATGCATTTGTTTAGAGAAGCAAAAGGGGGAAGGTAAACATCTT
The DNA here is from genome assembly GCA_006937955.1 of Pachypanchax playfairii. Taxonomy (NCBI): domain Eukaryota; kingdom Metazoa; phylum Chordata; class Actinopteri; order Cyprinodontiformes; family Aplocheilidae; genus Pachypanchax; species Pachypanchax playfairii. Next base: position 1,970,089 of record SSNP01000035.1, read on the forward strand.
ATATATAAACTGGACACAGGAACGGAGAACATAAATAGAAGCAGAAAAAATGAGTAACATGAGTTTTAAGTCTAACTCCCTTTATGTAAATGAGAAAAATAAAAATATACCTGACATTTTTAAGTGTTTTTACCACTTGTCATTCACATAGTTGCTACTTGACTTTCAAATATTTTCTTATTTGTTTATTTCTAGTTTTTCAAGTGATTTGATATTTATAAAAAATGTCATGTAACAACATTTTTTTGCTGGTAAGCAGAATTAACTTTTTAATCCTACGTTTTCAGTGTGCAGACTTTGGCCCCAAAAATACAATATGGCAGTGCCTGTTAATGACATGTATTCTTTTATGTTGTACAGTAGAAGACATGCATCTCAGAGTATCTGAGATACTACAATAAAACATGTCATACATCTTTACGTAAAGTATTTGACTATTTGCTCATATTTTTAACCAAATCAGATAGTTACATTTAAAGACAACTGTGATGCATTACAGATTGTGAGTCCTGCAGCACTGGGCATGTAACTAATTAAATAGACTCCATCAAACAAGTACAGTTGATGTACCTGTCTCTGTCAGATTATCCAAAGTGAGAATGCTTTGACTGCAGACAAGATACTGACTATTTAATGCTCCGTAAAACATTTTAAATTGTAAGTACATCAACTAATGCATCATTTAATTATCTTTTAAGTTTTTAAAATATAACTAAGAAGGAAATAAAATTTTCCTGGTCATTTGATGGTTTCTGCTCAAAAGTGTCAAATTTATATTTAACAAAACTTCTCCATAAACCTCAAAATACTGTTCACTTCATGATCTAAAACAAACAAACAAAAAAACATACTGAAAACAATAATAAAAGGGAACTCTGACTCTACATGGGGTCTTGTGTTATGTCTTCACCATACATCTTCTCAAAAGATAATTATTTTCTGAAAGAAATGTAAAGCAAATCAACATGAATAAACATGTTCTAGAAAGTTGCTCTAAAATAAACGAACCACCAGTACACTGCTGCTTAACAAAGCTTGTATCATCTTATTTGAATAAAATGAAACGAGAAACGTCTGTTGAGGCTGGCAGGGAGAATATTGTTTAAGTCTGGCAATGTTCTCTGACTTCTGTTGGAATTAATTCAGCTAATTGTCTTCAGCCCAATTAGAGTCTATTCCCCCTCTGCAGTCTGGTGAAACAGCGCTGAGCTAATTGGATTAAATCTTTATCATTTTCTGGAGAACGCAGAGAGAAGGGGAAATATGCAGCAACACTATTGCTTTTTTAATTAAAACTAAGCTAATGACTGTTCCCTTTATTAACATACAACTTCCTTGTGCTTTCATGCTGTAAATGGAGCTGAAAATTCAAAGTAGGAGATTTTAAAATAGGCGATTCCTTGACTATGAAGCCTTTTCTACAAACACCAAATAACAGGTTATGTTTTATCTTTTCCCACAACTATAGATCTCACTATAATGTAAGGTGGCATCTGCAACTGTTGAGTAAAATTAACGTCCCATTTTTTATCTCCTGAACTACCCACATTCCATTCAACGCCAATAATCAATGGAAATATAGTGGGATACTTCTGAGCCTCTTAAAATCTACTTTTTCCTGACCTTCAAACAAGATACTGCCTGATGCATGAAAACTAAAAAAGTAAGAAAAAAAAAAAAAAGGCATGATGTTTTAAAAAAACAAAATATGCAAATTGCATTTAAAGAAACTCCTAAAAATGCTGACCTGTTTGCAGAGATGTGTGAGAGTATTAAATCTATGTCAACAAACTAAAAGGTTTGTTTCCACTGAATGAGAATGACCACTGCCAGGCGCTTGTCACCAGCATATGCTGTAAAAAAAAAAAAAAAAAAACAGTAAAAGGGACAATCACCTTGTTTATAATTATATGTTTTCTTTAAGTGTACAAGGAGGCAAATCTCTGCTTGAGCAAACAGAAGAATTTTACTGAGTTAAGATGACTTTGAAGTAGATAAAGGATGCAGACGTAGAAGAATAGTCAGTTTTACACTGACTGTTTTAATGCATAAACAGCCACTGAAACATTTGCGTTGTATTCAGACATCTCAGCTTGTTTAAGAATTATTTGTATTGAGAAGGAACTGGGTCACAATAGGATGAGCTACTAATATAGATACAATTATTGATCAAACCAAGGCACTTTAAAAAAAGAGATTTCAGAATTCACTGTTATATTTAATTTACTCATGATATAATCCAAAAGAAACAGCAAAATAATAGGAAAAAGGTTGTAATTCTTTAGAAGAATTGAATACACTCTATACAGTTAATAAGTGTAGCACATGCATACAATCCAGCACACACATGTGCAACAGCCTCCTGACCACTCAGCTTCTAGTCTCAGTGGGAGAAACGGGAGAGAGCATCTGGAAAAACAAACAGGAAGCCCAGTGAGAGGATGGTAGGGATGATATACAGCCAGCAGGGAGTTCTGAAACTCACAGCCATAAGAGTGGATGGGACTGGAGGGCAGAAAAGAGTATGAAGGGAGGGGAACCGTCGACTTTATACTGCATGCCTCATGAAAATATAATGAACAGGAGCCAACGACCCAACAACCAACATACAGACAGTGTGTTCAAGCACTCAACAGAAATACACAAAAGAATGAACACGAACACAAGCCCACATTGACAATGAAGCATAGCATCAGTCATTCTGGGAAATATAGAAGGATGAATTCTGTCATTTCTAAAAACAATAAAGAACAATTCCAAAGTTTTTACATCACATTCTCAAACTTTGATCTTGTTAAATCCAAATGCTAACAACATCAAATTAAAAAAACGGGACTGTAACATCAAGAAGTTGGAGTTTGTTGGTTTTGATACATTTAGTTTCATGTTGCTTCAGTTTCTCAACCTCAATATGAGTATTCATTCTGCTGATTAGTCCCCAGCTGCTTTCACACTGCAGTCACTCCTCCTCAGCACATATAGCTGTTGGTTTAATTCACTCTTAGCCAAATTCTATTGTAACATCCCTTTTGGATGCACAGCTACTTTGTTTTCTTAATAGCGATTTGATTTTTTTAACACTTTTGATTCCACATTTTCTGCCTGCTTTTGGGAATATTGCTGCTATTAATTCCCAGTAGACTTCCCTTTCTCTGGCAATCAGGTTTTTGGTGAAAAAAGATTCTGCAGTTTCTATCAGTTGAGCTCATATCAAGGTTGGTGGCCAAGACAAAAGTCAATGTAAACATACAACGCAGACACAAAGCTCTCTGCCAAGCCTATATTCAACTGAATTGCTCAAAATCTTTGCAAAAAGATTAAGAACAAATAAACCACTACCAGTTACACAAGAAACTCACCTGCTCAGGTTACACACGCTGACACTACTGCCCCTGCTGAGTCTCCATATGTCACCGTCTCAAGCTTTCCCATGCTGCCACAGCAGCTTCAGGCTCTCCAGTGTTTTCTTGCACTGCAACTTTGCCAGTGGCAGCAGCTTCTCCAAGGTCCCAGTCAAGACAGCAATGACACCACAGTGGACAAATCCCATGGACCTCCAGTGCTGCTGCTGCTGCAGCCCAGTGTGAGCTCTCCAGGGCCACAACTGTGGCTCCAAAGTTTTCCAGTGTCATTGTTGCAGCTGCAGTTGTACTTGTAGGGCTCCAGTTTCTGCCAGTAGAGTGGGTGCTACCTAGGTCTCTGTCTTTCCAGTACCCGAGGGGGTCCAGAGGGACACATCTCCTCACTTTTCAGTTTCTGTGTCAGATGAGGTCTGGAACAATGCTTTAACATTGGTTCCTGTCCCTGAGCCCATGAAGATCTTGAGTGATGCCACCTCAGTTGTTCCTGAGTCTGTGGGGGTCCAGATCGTTGGTGCTGGCCACTCAGCAACCAAAACCACATATTTCCTGCAACCAACAGGTCCGGGACCAGATGTTCCACAGTCTTCCTGCTGACCTCCAGTATCTCTATCATCAGCAGTCTCTTGGCCAATGGAGCTCCCTGCTGGCCTAACTCCAGTGATGCCTTCTAATCAACCACCGGGCTGACCTCCAAAACCTCCCATGCCTCTTTGAAAGTCTGTGCCACCCTCTGAAGCCTTTGGTCAGCCTCATGTGTCCTTCACCTGCTTGGATTGGCATTTTTACACCTTTCTTCTTCAAAAATTGAGGACAGACATAAAGAGAGGGGAGACTCAAAAATTTGTTAGATCTTGTAGTTCTGTTACTTTTTGAATATTTTTTGAGTGGCTCCTCCATCCAGTTCCCCCTCCACCTTCCACCTGGGTTTATTTGGTGCTTGAATGCCAGTAGCTGTCCCTGAAGAGGAGGCTCTGTTGGGGTTTTGGTTTTTGTTACATTTCAGAATGAGTTCCCCATTTCTCAGCCTCCACACCTGTTTTCATTCTGTTGATTGGTCCCCAGCTGCTTTTACTCTACAATCAGCTTATGCAGCCCTTGGTTTCTTTCACTCTTCACCAGATTCTCCTGTATTAAGTCCTTTTGGTTTACTGTTAGCACCCATACATTTCTGTCAGCCTGATCGTTGTACTTCTTTTTGATTAAGTTCCTTTTGCTGCCATGTCAGGTTTGATTTATAACTTTTTAAATGACTTTTTATGACTTTTAGTCCCTGTGTCCTGTCTGCTTTTGGGTCCATTCACACCACATCATTATTTAGCCCAAAAACATCCATGCTAGGAAAACTGGTTTAGAACTAAATTGGTGTGATGGACCAGCAGTTTGTTTAGAGTGTAACCCACCTCTCACACAGTGACAGCTGAGGTAAATTTCAGTCCCAACAGAACAGGAAAAAAGTATTGTGAATAGTTATATTTGCTGTATGGGTTCCAAATTAATCTGAAATTCCAAAACAAGCATGAAGGAAAAAAAGAGGAAAAGAAAGAAAATGTGACAGAGTTTAAAGAGGCCATTCCATTAAAAATGGGTTTTCAGGAGTTTCTGTTGAATATTTTATCTTATATTTTAATGTTTTCATAGTGGGTGTGAAAACAGGTCAACAACTTCTCTTTCAGTTTTTATCTCTCAAACTACGCATGTGGCGATAACACCTGAGTTCGAATGGCCTGTCTCTGTTTCGTCACAGCTCCTTTGCTCGTTAGTATTCATCAACTCCGGCAGTTGAAACCACGCCTAGCATGCTGCTGGCTAAAAGCTGTAACATAAGACTAAACAAACCAGAAGAGACAACGTCTGCTGTTACCACGCACAGCGGGGCAGGAAACAGTAGGCCTTGCTCTCATAGGCTAGTTTGTTAGCCAATCTGAGTCCAGCAAATTCGAATAATGAATATTAATGAGTTGCAGCCCGAAGCCTGTCGTAGCCAGCCAAAACTTGACGCAGATAGATTGAAAGGTCAGTGTTTCCTAACGTTTTTTTAGATATAAAATGATTCATATTACAGGTTAATACTTAAGAAATAACCACAAAGTCATGAAATCTTTGTGAAATAGTCTCTTTAATAGGGGAAAAATATCTAAGCTTTGGAATGAACCGGGTAAGTTTAAGTTACCAGTCTTTCTTTGTTTTTTTTAATTTTAAGCAGTTGGTGAGAACAGATGGTAAGAGCCTGTGAGACAGACATGAAGGGAAAACGCAGTGCTTTAGTCGCTTAGCTCAAAGAGCAAAGAACCATCATGTTTGGTATAACATATCATGAGACAGGACATGAAATATCTAAACTACGTTATTTCATGCCTGTCTACACAAACACTTCACCACAGAAACGTCCCATGTTGACAACCTGAATAAGATTTCAAAGATCTGTTTTGCAGCTGGAAAGAATGCTTCATATATATTGAAAAGGACTGCTCAGTAAAATGGATGTCTGAATCTGAGCTGGCAAATGACACAGTACAGTGCATGGAAAGTGATCAATGCATATCATAAACAGAATACAATATGATAATCCATTGTCATTACAAGCAAATAGACATTGTATTGGATGCCTTTGCAGACTGAGACATGGACTGCTTAAGTTTGCAGAGAAACTGAATGCATTCGGTAGAATAGTCACATAAAAACTACAGCCTTGGCATATTGTACATAAATTATACTTTTCACTTTACATTGCTTATTGCAAAAAAGTATTTTATTTAGAGGGGAAACGAGGAAGTTATGTTGATACGGGGAAAAAAATGTATAGCTCTTCAACAAATATAATGGACTTGCACCTTTGTACTACACATGCAACTCATCATGCAGCTCAGACACGCAATCCCTTGCATGCGTCTGAGAAACCTAACTCCTACTCTGTCACACTCCAAACATCTGGATCTGTTAAGGAAATTAACTGCCTGGCTATTCAGCCTTCATTTAACCTGCAAGCTATTAAGCCATGTGTTGAAAAGTTTTCTTGGATCCTCATAAGCCTGCCTGGAAAAGTGCCTCCCTGTCATAAATTAACCAAACCCCTCCATCAAGTAGCCAGTTTGATGTTTTCTTCACAATAGTTTATTGACACATAAATTACTGCAATAACATTTACTGTTTGAAAGACTGACCTGTTCTAAAATGAGAATGCATTATGGGTGATTCATTAATACATAATTAAATTACTTTCATTGCGAAAGTGTAATGTTATATATGATTTATTAACAAGGTTATAACAAGTAAAGTACAATATGTGCAGAACAGCTCAATAATACATTATTGTTATAAATCCTTGTGTTTCATACTGGGGTTTCCTTCTTTTTACAATATCCACTCAAGTACTACTGTAGGGATTTCAGAATTCCTATATAAACATGACCAATAATGTTCTCAGTTCTGAAATATAGATAATTAAAACGAATTAAATAAATAAATAAAATCCACATTAGTGGGTAGCATTAATGTTTAAGCTTTAGGCTTATCTTCATATTATCCTTTGGGACTTCTTCAGAACCACACAGTTCCAGGGGTTCTCTGATGGTTTACTGTAACTGGGAGGTGCTGTGCACAACAACTTCTTAGCTTTTTCTTCCCTTAAATCTCCACAGCAAATGATGTAACAACACTCTAGAAAGATCCTGAGGGCCACTATCCTGCATTTTTTTAAAATGTTTTCTGCTTCAGCATACCTGATTCACATGAATAGGTTGTTAACAGGCTTCTGCAGGACTTGCTGCATTGAAGTAGGGAAACATCTAAAAAAGCATGATAGTGACCCTTGTTGCCCGCTGCCCTGCTTTTGTAGATGCATAAATCACATTGCAATTTCTCAGATTACAAAGTTATTAAAACTGAAAATGTCCCTTTTGCTTAATTTACATTGTATATTCCCAGTGGTAATATGTGTAAATCGTTTTATTCTTACTGTCAAAGAACATTATAATTTAACTCAATAAATAGTAGATGCCAAATTATACCAATAACATTTTGTCTGACATGTTCTAAGTTTTCTTTAACTACTTCATACATTTTCCAAAATTAAAAGGCACCCAGTGACTTAAGCTCTTATCTCTGTCTTTGGGATGCTGAGGACACTTCCTAAATAATTCAACAACAAGTGAGGAGAAGGTAATAGAGCTGAAACCAAAAGTAACTCAATCAGTGGGGTTGCCTGACATTTCCACTCTAGGCCTGAGAATATACACAATGGATGCTCCAACCATTCTCTTAGGTCAAAGGCTGTTTGTTGACCACAAACCACATAAAATTGGTTGCTCTGTGGCAATGGGCAGTATAAGACCACAGGGTGGTCAGTTCAAGAAATGTTTCCACTTTGCAATCATGTTACTTTGACATGTGACCACCCACATATCAGACAAATAAATATCCTTTCACACAAACCATCAAAGAAGTCAACTGAAGATGAAAAAATAGTAACATATTACAGTGGAGCATGACATAAAATGAGATTTTCCTTTGACTTAATAGAAAGTTCAAAGACAGAGAGTAACCACACTTTTCTTGTCAGTTTCCTTTGACTGCTTTCAGTATTAGCCTACAACATCTGAATCACGCACACACAGTCATTATTACAAATGTTGCAAAACAAGTCATCAACACCTTTGTGCAGAGTAAATGTCAAAATTTGGTTATTATTCTTGATAAAAGAGAAAACAGTTAGTAAAAACTGCACTTGAAAGCAAGACATCACACATCTGTGTGGATTCATTTTTGTTATTGCTTTGAAGCTGCTGTGTCTTTATGAAAAACGCTCTGATTTTATTTCTAAAAGCAAACACAATAAGCATTCTACTGGTATATTTTAAATTCACTTTAATGACAGGTTTTCTTCTAACAGCCATTCTTATTATCCTCCTTCATTTTTTCCTTAAACGGACCTCACTGAACTTTTGTTAAATACCTGTGTAAAAATACTTCACAACAGACTGTATAGATGCAGTGAACATGACATCATGTACAAGTGCAATCCTGTTTTAAGCTTCTAGGCATTTCTGTAAGATGTTGCTTACAGTGGTCTGATTTTCTGCCTCTCTACTTGTCAGTAATTTAAGATTCTTAAGGGGAAAAAATGTGTAGAGTACATACACACAAACTTTTTGTTTATTTATTGTAATGGGGGAATGAAAAACACACTTTCAAATGGCTACCCAGAACCCACAAATGGTACACAAAAGAAAAGTTGACCATTTATCTATGACTCCAAGATTTTCCACTCTTTATAATGTATCACTTTGGGTCATTTTAAATTAAATAGCTCACAGCTCAAATTCATGATGGAGTAAATTAATAATTTGGACAACAGCATTTTTACGCAAGCACTCGAGCCCTTATTTTATTGTCCCTGTGTAATTTACTCTTTAGCTCACTTTTTGGATCTCCCTCAGCAAAAGTTCTTTTTCACCTGCAAATAAAACACAGCTGGATAAATACCAGAACATGTTATTCTACAGATAATCAATTAGTGCCACAGTTTTACATATCTATCTTTGTAGAGGTCTGCCTCGGAGGAAAGAGACGAAGCAGGGAGTCTGCCTTTTACACATTTGCAATTAATTGTAATAAAACCTTTGAAACCTTCTTTGGTGTTTGGTGTGCTTATCAGGTCTGTGTCCATTACAGTAATAATGTGTTATTATACCTTACTGCTGTACACAGTCAAAACAAACAGTAAGAAGTACATTTTTGTTCCCAGTTTGGTACTTTTGCAGCCTTTAGGGTCAAATATTGGACATCAAAGTAACTTTGTACCTTTTAAGGGTTTTGAAAGAACATTTATGGTAGTACTAATCTTTCCAAATGGTGCAATGTCAGGGGACCCTCTTGGTTTGAAGGAAAATACATTCATCCTTCCATAGTCTATACATTCCTGGTCCTGGTCTTCCTGGGGAACTGGTGTCTATCTCCAGCAGTCATTGGGTGAGAGGTGGGGACACCCTGGACAGTGTATGTTGACTGGAGGCTGAGCAGAGTTGTTCAGTATGTTGATTTTGTGACGAGCTCATAAAAAGCTCAAGAAAAAAAATAGTAATTTATCACAACACTGTAAAATACCTTTCCATTTATTTCTTTTTTTCAATCTCAGCTGGCTACTTTAATTTTAAAATAATGAAAGTAATGGAAGAAATTCTAGTATTCTGAAAATGTCTTTACAAAGCATGTTAAGTGAGGACGGCAGAAGTGGAGAGACAGAGACTGCAAGCAGAGTCACTGAGAACAGGAGATAGAGAGCTGGTCACTGAAACAGACCACAATCAATTAGTCTAGCACTACAATAGCCGGAAATATCATATTGGGGTCGTGCATTCCTTATCAGCCAGTGAATTTTCACATGCCAGATAATGTTCCAATGATTAATTGAGTTGGATGAATAATGGTGTGGAATGAGTGTGTTATTTTTTGCCCCTTGGCAGCTGGCACACAGTTAACCTAAAAAAGTGAGGATCAGACTTGAGGGCACTTTCCCAAGTCCTCCCACACGTTGAAAGATAACAAGAGCCTCTGGTACAATTATTCGACTTTGCAATAAGTTTCAATACAAATATGCCTGCAATACATTTTTTTTACATACCAAACCCAGGGAATTTCAAATAAACGCTGTGACTGGTACAGTTTCCAGCATTCACAAGCTGGAAATGTGCACATTCAACAATGTGATGCAATACTCTTCTTTTTACCAACACTAACTTTGTAAAAATTACTAGCTCAAGCAACCATCTCAGAGCCCTCGACTGCACATTTACTGTCAGATAGTGCAGCAATGCATGGTGGGATAGTAGTGAATGTGATTAGAAATATTCTTCCCCATCCTCCTCTCTAAGCAGGTGTTGTATGGGTAAACTGGCACTGGTGGACATGCCACTCTAATTTCATTGACAGGTTTATGACCTTTTATGTGTCCCAGCTGCTGTGTTTATGACTGGCTGACTGTGCGTTCATGTTCAACAACATTAAACATGCATAAGCTAGACACAGCAGCCTGCCACAGAGAAAAGAATGCTCTCTCTAAGAGCTTAGCACATCCAACATGTCTTTGGGGGAACGTGGATTCAATGGAAGCTATAAAAACAAGCAGACATTGAAATACAGAATGGCACATGGACAGAAAGAGTTAAAATAATGGATAGTAAAACAACACATCTGAGTCATCATGGAGTCTGTTTTTATAGGGCTGTTTGGTTCAGTAAGGCTACTAAATAACATTTTGCCAATACAAGCAAGGTCAACCAAGTTGGAGATACAAACAGCAGAAACATTAACCCTGCAAAATTCAGTCAGTGGTATACCTTCCAAGACCATCCTTGTTCTAAGACCAAGAAACCCACTACAGGGCATTATTTTCAATTATTATATAAAGAGCAAACATCTGCAACTGGTTGCCTCACCACATTGATGCCCCACAGCTTTGTGCTGAGATTCCTTCTGTTTGCAGCATGCAACACCTTAGGCCCAGTAACATATTTACCGCAAGATTTTTCTGGATGATCCCACAACCTCAGGTTGAATATCAGTTTGCTTCTCATATTTAAATGAATAAAAGATTCTCCTTCCTGCTGATAAACCTGTCCAACACAGTATGGCACAAGAAATCATCTCTTTAGGTGTATCCTTCAAAAAGACTGCAAGAAAGTTCATGTGGTTTAAATCATGCAACTTATGCATCATTTCACTCAATGACCTCCACTAGCTGAAGACAGCTGTGAGAAAAATACACAAGCATTAGCCTCTGGAGTGGTTATAGGGTCAGCATTTCAGTAACCAAAGAACTTTATGCCTGTGACATGATTTCACAAAAGTATCCATCTGGGTTGATATCACCCTCTGCATGGTGTTCAGTCAAGGCAGTTTGTCTTCCATGCAGTGCTCCCAAAACAGAAGTCCAGATTGCAGATTAAGCAATGCATTTTGTCAAAAAAATTGATTAGTCAAGTGAAAGTGGCAGACGAGAACCAATTTTACATGTCAATGAAGAGGAAAAATGTTGAGAAATATAAAAATAGATGGGAAAATCAGACATCAACTAAACAATCAAAATATCTCTGAGATGGTGTGGTAGTTAATGCTGTCATCTCTTTTACAAGACATGTTTAATTCTCAACTGAGATCTCATTTATATTAAAAAAAAAAAGAGAGTCATAATGGTTTATTTTTATTAATTAATTTATTTATAGACCATTTATGTTTTGCCAGGGCTGCTGTTTTTATTGCGCATCATGGACTTTCTAGTCCTCCAAATCTTGTATCTTCAAACTTTTAACGCTAACCCCTCCTTTCCATGGATGTGTAAGTGGCAAATAATGTCAGTGAAGCGTAATATGCAGCTGGTAGCACCATTAAAGTCAATGGGACTATTTCCACCGGGCATAAAGCAGTGCAAATTGGACACATTTCATAAGCGTAGTGTCGCAGCCCTCTCCTAAATTTACGTGGCAGTTCTACTTAAGCTTAGTTTGGATCAGACAGGAAACCATGCCAAGAAACGGACTTAAAATATGACTAAAAAAAATAAACTTTGGACTGAGGAACTTTTAGCCTGAAGACTCCAACAGCACGTTGTTGAAAGGTTAGTCTGACATTTACTCATGTATCTGTGTTGTTTTGCTGCATCTGGTAGAGATGCAGTTTTTCAAGCTTACCAGTTTGACCGAGAAAGAGATGGAACGGTGTTAGTTCTTCTGTAGGAACAGCTTGACTAAGCAGCAGCTCGGCTGTTCTTATTAGCAGCAGATCGGCTCCAGTAACGGTGTTAGCTCTTCATTAGCAGCAGCTAAGCTCCGGTACAGCTAAGCTACGGTAGCAGGGACACTACTATTATAAATAAATTCAAATGCCACTCTTCTGTCCTCTTCAACTGGGACCTAATGAACTGTTTTGTGTTCTTCTGAGCAGCAAACAACAACAGCATTTTGTGTGGTGAGTTTCCTAATCTGAACCAGTGGTTTCAAATCGGTAACTAAATTGCGGGTGTCCGAGGAAGTTACTGCTGTACCTGATGGGTGGAGCAAATTCTTGGAGGGTGTGTGAACCCCATCAGAGCACAAGCCCCCCCCGGCTTCGTCAGAAGTCGGGACAATTTTGAACAGCAAACATATTCAGAAACCCTATCTCACTCGAAACAGCATGGATGTTTTTTTTCCCCAACTTTGTATGAGTGTATGTGCACCACAGACACACAATAACACCCCAAATCCCAGAAAAAGTGGATTTTTCATAATATGGTACCTTTAAAGAACAACCACATAGTGTGTCAGTCATATTTTAAGTAGAAAGTAACTTTGTTTGCTTGTTTTTGGGTTACATTTTTCATGACTTTTTATTTTCAAATGTGTGAATATTTAATATTGCAGCTTGCATTCAAGGCTTCACTGTTACCCAACTCAGTTTGTTAACTAGCAGCTCAAAAATAGAGAGCAGTCAACATCTGTGAGTGGGCTGTTTGCACAAGAGCAGTGTTATGAGTTGCTGCCAAATCAGATAACCAAACAGTAGCAGTCAGTACAACCCTTATCTCCACATGGCCTCTAAAGGCTTTAAGACAAACATGGCTGTATAGAAAAAAGTCTTGGGATGGAGTCCCAGCTTTCCTCTCATAGAGTCATAGCAAACAAAAGCAGCAAGTTACATTTTGATTTTCACTGTGAGCGACACCTGTGCACATGACTTACTTCTCTCTGTTCTTCAGTTTTAACTTTGCTAATGTAAAACACAAGACGTGAAACTATGTAGCCTAATGTGCTGTGCTTTTTCAAAATCATGATCTAATGATTAAAGAGAAATGGTATCAAACTTCAAATGGGTTCCAGAAATCACCTAATGGTAAAAAATTAATCTTTATTTTCCTACAAAACCACACTTTTTAGGTAAGTTGTGAAAATACTGCTGACATGCAATATGCTGTAATTTGTAAATGTAACTGTTGTTTATTGCTATATTATATAGTGTCTCTAGTCATTAAGTGGCAACCAAACAGAACAACAGCTTAGTTTTACAACAAGGAAAATGAACACCAAATGTTGTGCAACATGTTGCATTATAAATAAGCATACACTCATAAACAGTGGCAGTCTGAAGACATTTTATGATTACATTTTGTCTGCTTAATCACTGTAGCCACAGTATACAAAGCATAACTATATCAGAACAGCTGGGCTGCTGTTTGAGGTTGTTTAAGGAAGTTGGTGGAAGGCTAAAGCCAATTTTGTGAAAATGGGGTCATTGTAATATCGCATAACATAAATTTAGATATTGTGCATCACTGTGATTAAATAAACAAGTTCAGAGTATTAAAGATTAAACCAGTAGAGATGGAGAAACTTGAGAAATAAACTGAGCTGTCCTTAAAACAGGCGAGAAGAGGTAGAGCAGGAGGTGGTGAGATGTTGTAACCTGATTTATAGCAAACCATAATAAACCGGGCATCCCCCCGCCTTCCCCCTGCCTCCCTCCCCCACCTGTTTAATATGCGAATATGCAGAGCATCCCACTCCTGACAGCTCCTCATCAATAAAAGCATGGCTGGAAGTGCAGGTGCCCATAGCTCATCTATATAAAAATACATGATGATGGTTTTACACAGAGTCATCTTTTAAAACGGAGTGCACGTATGTGCCGACACAGGCCCATGAGGTAACTTTCACATAGTATAACTGTTGTTTATTTCTGTGATTCTACAGAGTAGAGGTGAGATGAACCAAGGCCTGGCTTAGAACATTCATAATAGAAATAATCAGGAAATAAAACTCATTCATGACTGGACGGTTTTAAAAAAGAATACATTATTAAAATCTGCAGAGATGGTGCCAAACCATATGGTATGCTAACCTTTAGTCTATTTCAGGCTTTCCTCCAAAACAGTCCTATTTCATGGTCCACCTTGTAATGAAAAAAAAAAGATGGTGAGCATTTTAAAAAAATATATTTTCCAAGTAACAAGTTAAAGATATTTAGACAATATTGTGAAAGTTCCCATCTATACTCTTTTATCCACACTCTCCCAACAGATGATCCCAACATATGCTCCTATAGGAAAAAAAAAAGAAACATAAGGAGATCTAGACCTGGAATGTCCACCCCCCTAGAGAATCTGTTAATACTCCACTCTTAGTCCATGTATTTTACATGAACAATCCTCAAAGGGCTTGGAGAATAGGAATCTTACACTATTTAAATACAGAATTTGGGACATCAAAGCTGGGCTGATATTGGAATAACAGAAATAATTAGGAATATGGAAGTTGCAGAAATAGCCATATTTCCATAAAATGATAATTAGTCCCAGGGCTAGCTAGGTCAGAAGAACAGCATGTTTGTTGAAGTGTTTGTATTAGATGGAGGACTGCAGCTGGCATGCCAGGTAATTACAGGAGAACAGAATACTATTGTTAAAAAAAACTTCAATTCATTTCATTTCAGCGCTTTCTCCCATATACAATGTTGATAACAGACTGTTTCAATTTCAATAATATGTTGATGTTGAACAAGAAGTAGTACATACAAGAAACATAGCCTTCAGTTAAGTAGGTTAACACATTTTCATTATAGGTGGTTTTCGGTTAGTGAAGTGGAAATTATGATCAAGATATTTTAAACAGCACGATGACAAAAGATCACAGGTCATTCTTTTGATGACAGTAACTACAAAGGACTGTAGAGAATACATACTAAATGATGACGTGGCTGAGTGAATCATTTGTGAGATGAAAAAAAATGAAACCTCAATTAGCCTGAATTGTGAATGGAATGAGATCGGGCCAGGTCTGCTGTGGTCTCTCTCTGTGTGTAGTCATTTGGTTTGTCTTGTTCCATTTCCACTTATGGGTAAACAGGGAGGGAGTTAAATCATTTTATTTTCTCCCGCTGAGAGGGATGTTAAGAGGGGCCAGAGAGTCTGTCTCTTTATCTAATAACCCTGCCACAAGCTTGCCAGCACAGGAGAATCCTGGCAATGAGCAGGGAGGGAGTCACAGAGCCATTTAGAATCCAAGCTTGGCTCGCTCAGTGAAATCCACACTGCTGCTCAAAGAGTGATGCCGGTTGCTGCGAGTCTTCTTCCTATTCCTCAACGGGAGCAGGTCTGATGCATCAGGGAGCACAGTCAGATCTCTCTCCAGAGACTCATTCAAGCACCAAAGAAAAGCTAAAGAAATGTTTAGTGAAGAGGGAATCCACAGTGAAATGTTGTTTTTGTCTTCATCATTGAAGTTGGACATTTTCTGTAGATTTTTTTTCTCCATGTAAATATATAATTTCTGATATGACGTTTAAAACCTTATTTTTTTTTAATCTGGACTAACCAGCAAAGAAAAGAGCCAAAAAAGAAGGAGGTAAAAAGCCTGATTAGTTTAGAGAATTTATAGTTTTTTGTACACTCATTCAGTTTAATGAAAAAGTGTGTCCAAAATGGTTTGTTTGTTTGTTTGTTTGTTGGATTTTTTATTGCAGAAAGATGTTTAAATTAAAACTTATTAATTTGTCGATTTTTCAGTAAAATGTTAATAGTGAGTAAAATTACACGAAACAAGATTCCCCTATTCAGATAAACTAAATCAAATCATTTGTATTATTTATTTTATTATTATAATTTTTGTTAAGAATTTCAATTGTGCTTTTATTGAAATAACAACAAACATCAAGTTCAAAACTATAATTAAAATAGAAGGAATAAAAGAGTAGAAATTGAGTTGAAAAAAAGAAAAAAAAACTGAGAAGATAAGTACTTACTGTTTTTGATAAAGTTAAAATTCGCTAAGTTATTGTTCAACTGAATGAAAAACTATATCCAAATGTTTAACTGTTAGTGCATTTTTTATTATAAAAAACATTATCTTACATAGTTACATGTCAGAAATTATAACTGCAATGATTAGTCCATCTGCATAGAAAATCAAGAGAAAACTGATAATAAGAACAAAATATATTAACCTCTGTGTGTATCCTCAACAATGTCTTCTGTTTACTTTTAATTGAACAAACATTCAAACATTATATTCACCTTCACCTTCTGTTAGAGAATAAGGCAGCTGACAGTAGTAGTGATATGCATGTTTACTGCTCTGACAGATCTGGACTGCATGGGAGACAGTGTCCCCTGGTGTCAATGTCTTTTCTATGTCTCCTCCTTTAAACACAAACATAGCTTGAGTCCTCAAAAAATTGATGAACTCACAGTGAGTCATTTTTATCTCATTATTTTTAGTCAATTTTGGGTAAAAATCCAGAATGAAACTCCCATTATAATGTTTAACAAGGGTGTTATTTATTGTCTAAAATAGAGAAGGAATACATTTTATAGTCAAATTTAAGTCTGAAGGGCTGCACAGTGGAGGAGTGGGTTGTGTTCTTGCCTTGTAGCAAGATGGTCCTGGGTTCAAAACCTTTCTGCATGAGTGCATGTGTTGGTTTTCTCCAGGGATGCCGTCTTCCTCCCACAGACCAAAATATGCTTGAGGTTAACTGGCAGCTTTAAATTGTCCCTAGATGTGAGTTATTGTCTATATGTGGGACTGTGATAGACTGGTGACCTGTAAGCCTGCCTCTCACCCAATAACTGCTGGAGATAGACACCAGCTCCCTGCGACCCTGAATAGAGATAAGCGGGTATAGATAACAGATGAATGGATGGATTTAAGTCTGAACAGAAAATGGAGACTCCACCCATGACTGGGCTCTCAAAAGTTTTCTATACCTCACATCCAAACTAAATAATTAAATAATGACAAAATGTACAATATTTACAGTATTATGTAAAGTAAAAGAGTAACAAGAGTTACAGTTGGCCAAACTACTGTAATGCACGTTCTGTCATCAAACCCAAGCAAAAGTTTATTACTGTTCAAACAAAAAAAGACACTGTGTCTATACATGACGTAAAAGAAGTTCTTGCTAAAATTGAATCATGCAAAAAATGTTGTATTTCTACTGATTTTTCCACATTCCTGCATTTGCATCCCCCCATTTCCCCACAGCACACCTGTTGCCTAACAAAAGTCTGAGATCTGCAGTAGCCATCTGGGCTCGTGGTCCCTTTGTGGGTGGAAATACAGGCCAAATCCTGGACATACCAAACTGCTGACTTAGCGCAGCCTTTGTTGTAGGGTGGGTGCACATGACATCACATCATTCCCTGGGGCTGTGTGGGATCTGGGGCAAGCTCAAACTCTTTGTGTGTCCACAGCCTGAGCACCCTGTACACGTGCTCTGGATCATCCTGCCATGTCACCTCTATTGTGCGCTGGGCCAAAAACTCTGACATTCTCACAGTATGAGATAGTGTGAAAAAGACTTCCTCCAGTTGTGGTAGTAAGATTCACAGACAGCTGCAGACAAAATGTGGAATATTTCCAAAAAATATATGTTGATACCTTTTCATCTGGCACAAGACGATGATCAGTGTTGCCTTACGCAAATAGTTTTGTACCTATAGTCAGAATCATCTCAGTATACAATTGTGTTCAATTTTGGGATTTCTTGAAGAGCTATAGCTTTGTTATGTGATTTTGTGATTTGGTTACTGTATGTCTAACATTGTTGTATAAACCCTGTATTAATTCATAGTAAAATAAAATAATCAAATTAGACTTTTGCAAAAACATTGATTTGATTCTGACGTATAACAAAAAGAAACAGAGTAGACGGTTTGTGGTTGGTTTTTAAAACATTAAATGTGACCACAACATCTGGTTTCTCCTAATTCAACTCACAGCTCTACCAGCACAACACCACAGAGACGCGTTTTTACAGTGAAGAAAAATCCCTTGCCATCAGACATATTTGCAACTCTCTCCCGACACCAATCATTTCCACGTGGATGGCCTATCGTTGTCCCATTTTCCTCAATCTGTTATTTCCATAATCCAGTGGGTGCCATCGCCTTGGATTAATAAATGAGCCCAGAGTGTGCAAGATGGCAGGGCTTTGTAACCCCTAAAGAACAGAGTGTGGTCTGATGAATGACATTTGGGTGGCAACTATGTCACTTCTTCCATTAGCAAATCCTGCCCCAACTCTACCATATTGAACCATGGCTTTCAGCTATTAACCTGATGCATGACACAGTCAATTCCAGTTACGCTTTAATAAGTGAATACTTATCTTAGCCACTCTGAAAGAAAAAAAGGGAGAAAAATGATCGCAGAAGAGCCAGAATTGTGTATATGCATGCGTGTTTGTCTTTAATGTTTTAGTGTAGTTGATCTGTTCCTTTTCAGTTTTGCAATAAATTCAGTTAAGCTACTTGAGTTTATCTATCACTTGCAAGAAAGCAGGTAGTTTTAGGTGAAACAATTTGGATTAAAGATTGAGAAATGTGTCAGTGTAGTATCTCTTTAAGATCTAAACTAGACTGATTATCAGTGGTTCACGAATAGCATGCTTCTCACAATTTACTATCATTTCATATTTTCCTGTTGTTTTGTTTATCTTTTTCTTCTTTAAATTGATAGTGAAAAGGTAAATACAATTGAACATATAATACGATAATAATGAAAATGACAATAAAATTTAAATATGTTATTCTAACATGCAAAGTCATACTTGCAATTTGTATCTTATTTTGTGAGACCAGGCTGGATTTTCAGTTTATGTAATTTGTTTTACACTGACATCATGTTTACGTCTAACTGGGATAACAAATATTTATCAATATCCAATTTGCACAAACTGTTTCAGATGTTTTCAGAAGTGTTCAGTGCTCTATTTTTTATTTTTTTTTACAAGGAAACAGTCAGATTGCACAGCTCAGTTATTTAAAAAAAAAAGTAAATAAATTAATTAATTAATTTAATTGCCAAATGTTATTAAAATATTATGATTGTGTTTTTTCTATAAAATGATTGTGACATAATATTTTGGACGTAGCTTTATTGTGTTTTTGTTGAATTACATGAAATGAGTTTTGGAATCATTTCGGTAAATAAAATCTCAATAGCCAATCCTTGCCTTGGTAATTAATTAAAAACCAGAGTGCATTTTAAAGCCATTTCATAAGAATGATTTCATTATTTTTTTTGCATACTATGAACATGAAAAAAGGTGTTAAATTGTGTGACCAAGTGGAGTTGAGTCTCACCATGACAGGCTATTAGTCATAAGGCTTTAGCCACTCAACTCTTATCACTAAAGTAATCCATACTGCAGACACTATTCCCCACATTTCAATACCTACATTACACAGAGACAGATTAACCCATGCACATCATACTCAGTGGAAAATATCACTCTTGCTGACTTGACGTGTGACAAGGTCAATCAAAGATGACAAGTGAAGTACAGGTGGATGTTTGAGTTGATCAATGAAGATATACAGCTCCGTCACACCAGTCACAGTTCCGTGTCCTTTCAGCTAAAGACTCTAAGTGCACCTCGGAGAGCCCAGGAAAGATGTTTTGATTTTATTGGTTTTTGTTGCTCTTCTGCATTGTTTGCATCAACATTTCTTATGACAAACCTCAATTCACAGGGGAAAATGTGTGTCATTTACAGAAAGATTATCACAGGATGTTGTTTTGCTCTGTGAGTTGCTTGGAAACTAAGAGCCAATCATTTTCTTTTCTTTTTCAGCCACAGGGGTAACCAGTTTGGAGTTAATTGCAGTGAATCCAATTTTTTAATTAAAATGAACATCATGAAGATCTGACTGGATTGAGGGTTGTTATTGCCATTTCTTTCTCTCAACCCATCTCAATTTCGTTCCCCTGCAGGACATCTTGAAAGAGTCCTGTTGTTTTATTTTAATTAGGACAGTGATGTAATACACCACACTCCATGCTGGTCTCTTCAATTTAGATCCTGGCATGTGTGGGATGTGAGTGTGAGTGTATGTGTATTATTATACCGCACATGATAAGATGAGCAAAGATGAAGTGATTTGGAGGCTTTAAAACTAAGAAAAAGATGTAAATTGAATGCTGCATGTAACTATTATGTTATGCAAACATAAAACATGAGAACTATTATTAAAATAATGACCATAACAGACCAAATTCTTGTCCCATGG
Source organism: Pachypanchax playfairii (assembly GCA_006937955.1). Classification (NCBI taxonomy): domain Eukaryota; kingdom Metazoa; phylum Chordata; class Actinopteri; order Cyprinodontiformes; family Aplocheilidae; genus Pachypanchax; species Pachypanchax playfairii. Next base: position 1,990,492 of record SSNP01000035.1, read on the forward strand.
TGTACAAAATAGGGATTTAAGCAACATTTAACAAACAACAACCATGGGCAGCCTAATTGGTCTTCTGATTACACACAGTCAGAAGAACGCCCGTGGTATGATCTTTCTCCTGCTTTAATAGAGCTTAAGCAGCAAATATACCAATATAAACAGCATTAGGTCATGCAATCCTAATCCAGTAAAGCCTGAGTCACAATAACCCGTGCAAACAGATTGTTGATATGATTCTCCTGTTTCCTATGACATATGGAGTTTGTGAACATTCATGGAGGTGGACACTGTTCTCTACAGGAAGTTGGTAAAGCTGCAGCCTGAATAACTCGATGAATCTGTCTTGTATCTGTTAACTCAGTAGGTTCATTTTAATTGTCTATCTCACCTGTCTGCAGCACCTGTCCATGTCCCTTTATGTGGGAGAGCCAGTCATTGTATTATTGCCAGTTTGTTGAGTAAAATTGTTCTCACTTACCAGCACTTCCGATCTTGTGAACCTGAAACCTGGAAAAACTGAATTATTGACCTCAGAACGTACCCTGACCCTGCCTTTGCCTGCCGTTCTTTTGGACTTTTTACTCCTCTGAAAACTGAGACTCAATTACAGACCACCTGACCTCGCTCTTCACCTCAAACCTTGTGTGTGCCTCTGCTGCCTCTGATATCTGTAAGTCGACATTTTTCTGTTCATTGGACCAAGAGTGGAATTGTGATTTGGACTGTGTTTGATTGGATTAAGTCTGAAGAAACAAACTGTTACTGTCCATTCAGCGCCCTGCTAACAGGAAGTAGTTTCTGACACTTCTGGTGCATCATAACCTTCCTGAAGTGGCTTGTTGTGTTGTTTCCTCTAACCAACTTACCAATCATCTAGCTACTTACCTGTTACATACCTTTTCTGCTGGAAATCTGCCGAATCTGCCTCCTACTTCGTCAGCAACCGTAATGTTATCCACCTGGCACTGTGTGTCATCCCAGCCATCTGTGAAAACAAACAGAAAAAATCACTTAAGGTACTTCTCTATCGAATAAGATAGCTGCCAAAAAGGGATGTGCATGATTTTAACATTCATATTCATATTTATTTGTCAATAAAAGTCTTGTACACAAAACCCTGCTGTCATATACGTGAGTCTGAGAAATTGTGTGGATTAGGATTGTTTTCTTGTGTGTATGAATCTACCTATGACGATGTTGTCAATTTTTTCATCTTAAGGTGCATGAATCCCCTCCATGTGCAACTCACAGCAATTTAAAGTCTTGTTGTGACGAGACTCTGGCTGTTGACACGTTTTCTAGGGGAATATACATTGCGGGGGTCCATTATCTCCAAAGTTCTGTGTGTTGATCATCACGTCTGCTCTGAAATTTGTACAAAAGCTTTTATTTTTCATGATGACAATGTTGCAGACAGATTCCAGCTGCATCTTCTACAGCTGCAGGATGGAGAAGATCTACCAAGTCACTGCTTTTGAGGTGCTGGAGAGAAGACAACCACACTGGTGGGTGCAAGAATGGATCCAGAAGCAGCACCTCTGCAGCCAATACTGGCTTCAGCTCCATGAAATGGATCATGAGTCGGAAGGCACCATAACACCTTTACTGTTGCACCGTGTCCTACCATGCATCATGAAAAATAAGAAAGGAGTGTAATTTTCTGGAAATAACAGATTTTTGTCATAGTCTATTTTATGTATTAGTAAAAACATGCAGTCCTCCAAAATTTTATACATAAATAAAGTAAATAAAAAGCAAATAATTCTGAATTATGGCATACTGTACGCAGGTTGTTTGGAAGGAATTTGACTTTACGTGGCTCTACACAGAGGATTTGAGTGGAGAGTTCATCAAAAATCTTGAAGCAGACCATCAACCTGGTCACTAACTTCCGAATGGGCCGTGAACACTGGGTTCTTATAAGGCTGCATTAAAGAGGCCGTAGGAAATGGTTCTAAAACGGTTAGTAGCGCATTTGGAGGTGTTAGTACATGTCGTTATGCCCAAGCCTTGAGTCCTGCATACCCTGTGAACACACCTGAGCTACAAGTTATTTCAATGCTAATTTAGAAATGCAGAATAAGAAGCAAAGGGATAATGCAGGGTGTTAAAGGAGAGGAAAAAAAGGGGAAAAAACTGCAAATGAAATCTAAAACACTCTTTGGAAAGTCTGTTTTTTGTGCATTCCATTATGCTACACATATCTTGCAGAGGGATATTCATGGTTTGTTTGTTTGTTTTTTTTGTCTGCACAAATGATAATGTTTTCACTATATTGGTCTGGAGAGGACAGGGACTTTTAGGAACAGAGACAACAGCCTCATCATTTCAGATCTGCATTTTTTGCCTGTTACATAAGAAGTATAAAATGTGTGCGAGACAATAAAGACACAATGTGGCATTTATCACTTTACCTTCTTAGTAGCAAGCAAGTAGCAAGCTCTTTGATTTGTGAATTCTGTGGAAGCAGCGATAGTGTAGCTTTGGGGCATGGACTCCCACTCATCTAATAATATCTCAGTAATTAGCATATGCTTTGATTATAAAGGTCACCGACTCATTCCCGCAGATCATTGCATGAGGTTTACCATGGACGGCTTGTTTTACTGTTTATTTTCATCCTTTTAATTTAAATTAGTGTTGGTGTATTTTCTCATATTGAGTCAAAGCCAAACTGATCTGACAACAAATATAATAGATGTTCTGTTACAAGTTTCTTCACAGCTTACACTGATAAAATGAACTGCAAATTGTCTGACTTCGGTTTTTGCAGGGCCTTAAAACGAAACACATTTATTTTACCTGAATACACACAAGATAGACACAAACTCATAAAATAGTATATTTATTTTAAATTAAAATGATCTTTGTCTGTATAAGTCTAACATGTAAATATTAACTTGTTCCTCAAAACTCTAAAAGAAGAGATGTTTCTGTTTTTTTAGTTGATCATTTATTTTGTTTCTTCATCATTATTGACAATTTTATTTGGCCCTGTGTAGTTGTTTTAAAGTGCTTTACAAAGTGCTGCGGAGAAATGTAAGATAAAAATGAAAATCAATGAAAAAATCATAAAATGACAGAAAAACATTCACACAAAGAAATGTATGAATATTTTCACATATTTACAATGAGCAGGTTATCAGTAGGTTTGGCCCAATTTAATACATTTTATAGCAAACGAAGTATCTTCTGGCAATTTTAATCACAAGTCTTTATGTTTCAGTTAATTTGCTTTTGTTGATGTCAGAAAAATGTGATATAAATGTCATGGACAGGTTTAAGTTGATGTCTTCGGTGCACAGGAAAGGAGAGGTGAAATAACAGTGTGTAACAAAGTTTTTTGAGATTACCAGGTGATCTGACGAAAAGGCCAAAGTCTCACAGGTTAACAGTTCCCAGGTTTGGTGTGGTACTTATAAATATAACGGGTCTGGCAGACGCAGAGTCGGAGTACAGAAAACAGTTCAAAGCAGGGTAATCCAAAAACATCAGGTAAACAGAGATCCGACAGGGAGCAGAAGGAGACATGGTCAAGAGAAAGTCCAGGTATACGGCACACAGGTAAACCAAACCAGACAGACTGCCAGCGTATGGCAACGTTTCTACACCCGCACCTCCTGTTTCTACACCAATCTCATGGTGACACACAAATAGGGAGAAACACAGGTGAAGGGAGTTAGTGTAACTGCCAAACATACAGGTGTACGACAAGAACTAATTAAGCTGCGGTGATAGGAGGAAAAAAACACACACACAAAGTGGTGACACTAACCACACACACAAAACCAGTCTGATCAAACATAAAATTATAAGAAACCGATTCACTGGAGGACAATAACAGAGTGGAAAACTAAATGTCAGGGGACAAACCAATACCAGACTCAGACTAAATGAATCACAGGACAAATGGGACTGAACAGAACACACACTCACATCAGAACCTAAGGAGAACCTAAATACACATAAAAAATCAAACTAAAGAGAAAAACACACTGTGGAGAGACTAAACTAAAAACATGTGGAAAGACACAGAACTCAGACCATCAAGTGACATGACACAGGACCATATATGGCAATAAAGTTCGTTTTCATACGTTCATTATAGTACAAACATTCACAATGCTGGAATTTATAAATATTTAATTTTCTCAATCAATATCAATAATAATAAGACAAAATAAATACAAATCAAAAAGCAAGATAAAAGAGACACAGCAACACATTTTTCTATGCTTTAATGTATTTTGTTAAATGTTTTTGTGCTTTATGCTTTGTTTTCTGAACTGTTGTGATCTTATTTATTTTGCTGTTATTTCTGTTCTATTGAATTTTGGACAACATTCTCTTTTGCATCTTTTGGCACTACATAATATCATATTACTGAGTGTTTTATAATATGTATCATGTGGATGAATGGTATCTCATTAAGAAATCACTATTCTGCTCCCCATTTGGTTTTGGTGAGTATTCATGTTCTAGCGCCTTATGTGCTTCTTTATAGAAAGCTTCTCTGGTGTGGTACACATCAAACACCGGAGAATGAGATGCTCCGAATAAAGCTTTTGCTCTTTACAGATCAGTGAAGTAAAGCTGGCTGCTGTGAACACACTCAGTGCACCGTCTGCCTATAGATGGTGCTCTGCATGAGCTGGAGGGCTATTTTAAGTCTCCCTTTGCAAATACACCAACAAACATGAAGGGGAGCCCGCATGGGAGTACATTGTGTAAACAAGTGGGGATGATGCACCAAGAACAATTTCACTTTTTTGTCTCCCTGAAAATATGTTTCTTTCATCTGAGACAAACAAACGGATCAGCTAGTGCCTACACACTCTCGCACTCACCACACGTTAATTACCACATTCATTTATGATGTTTAATCTGTGTGCAAACAGAAAATACTGCAAACAAGCAAAAGGGGAGGCCAAGATTTCGTTGTTGTTTTGTTTGTTTACACAATGCAACTCTTGGTATTGAATTCAGAAAATTGGTCTGCACAACATTGTCCTGATTTTGCTTCCTTCTATTCTTTCCACAGAAAATGTATTTATGGTCTAATGATCTTGGTTTAATAAAATAAAGAAATGGATTAAAATATCTGGGTTGTACTTAAAAATGAACAAAAAAGGGAAGAAAAGTTTTGTTTTGTTTAAAATAGTCATCTGAAGATTTAAAATATGTTTTTAGGTCAGCAATTTTGACAGACTTTAAAGAAAATGGGCCTTTTTTTCCTTCACAAGGGTCATTACTGGGCTGTAAAGGGTCATCCATTCATCAGAGTGATCCAAAAGCTACAGCCAAATCCAGGAAATGTTTATCGAGCCTGGTGACCTGAGCTCTCTCAGTTTATTATCAAAGCACACAGGACAGTGGAACCTGGGAGAAATATGATGCCTGACACTTCCTGTGTCCAGCTTCAAAAAAAGAAGAAAGAAATGGCTGAAATTTCACAATTATTGGTGAACATGCAACATTTTCATAAATTGCAATAACTGGATAATTAAATGTGCAACTTTACCCTATGATGACACTATACAGACAAGTCTGTAGTCCCAATAAACATGGAAGGTCAAGGTATCCAATAAGCTGACTTAAACTATGAAAAATATGTAAATATTTCACTGTGAAGTATCTGAGCTCTCCCACATAATGTTTTAATCACTTTCAATTAAAAGCTTAAAATTCAGTTATTTTATTTATTTTTGTATTATTGTTTGTGCGCAAGTTGCAAATTTTTTGTTTGTTCAATTTAACATGAACAAAAACCGTAAGTAATAATGGTTGTCACATTTTTAATCACGAAATGTAATTTCCCAAAGTTTTTTTTTTTTCTTTCATGTCCTAGTTATAGACCTCTAGAGAGAAGCACAAAGCCCCATGTGACCAGGCACATTAACAAGAGGGTATAGAAAATGAAGGGATGTATGATGTCATGGTAATAGTTAAATTAAAACTACAGCTGCAAAATATAAACATGTGACAAAGAGTGTTTTTCCAACTGAAATGACAAGACCATGAACTAACAGCTTTGATCAAATCCTTGTCCAAGAAGATGAAAAGACGTTTTCACATCTGTGGGGGAAGTTCTATTTAAAAAAGCACAATCAGATAGGAAGGAGGAAAAGTACAGCAGAGATGGACCCAGACACAAATGACACAACATTTCAATAAAAGTGACATGAACTTGTCACTTCCTGGCCTTTAAAAAAGTAACAACAGTGGACAAAAATAGCCTCAAAAGCGCTTGTCTCTCTTTAGAGTTGATGCACATCAGAAATAAATTTCTGGGCTCATTCCTGCATCAACAGTTTTCACTACAAGTGAATGCACAGCTACAAAGAAAGAAATCAAATCATCATACATGCACCTCCACAAGCAACATACAGTATTGGTTTGTATAGTACCAGTTTATATTTTTGCACCATTTGATAATATTCTGTGTTCACAAATAAGCTGCTTGCTACAGGTCTCCAAATATCCACTTTGGTTGCCCTAAACATACATGATTTAACCAACTCGAGTTCCCTTCTCATTGTGTCATATACAAGTAATTAAAAGGGTTTAATAATACAAATGTTAATATTTCTGGGGTCAATATATGGTGCATGCATAGGTCTGCATATAAAGATCGATGACACGTCTCCAGCTGCTTCCACTCTACAAAAGTAAAGCCATATTATCCTGTTTAATGGTGCTTTCATGTACTGTATATATTGGAAGAGTCAGTGTACTAGAGCTGTCGGGCTGAATGTCCTGTCATCTCGCATGCAATGTCCTTGCAGCGCAGGCAAAGATGCTAACAAACTATCAATTCATCCACTAAAACATGCCATATTGTGCATCATCTAAATATCATTAATGGTAGTAAACACATATTTGTCAGTCATTATCTACCTGCGTATTCCTGTTCAGTGTCACCGTGAGCTGTTGGCAGTCACTGGGCGAGAGACAAGGTTTCACCTGGACAGGTCGCACGTCCTTCACATCTCAGGGTCAAAAACAGTAATATAAGCACTCACAAATAAAATAACCAGCTGATAACAATTTAGCTCTCACATTCCTGAAGTGTTCTCTTCACAGAAAATAACACTCAGCGAGTAGAAAAGAAAAGAGTTTTTAATCTGATGTTATGGAAATACTGTGCATGGGGAGTTTGCACAGCAAACCTCCAACTGACCTTTCCAACTTCATCAAAGCATGAGAGAATTACAGTATCTCATACCTGACGGTACACAGGTGCACATTAAAACAAGACTTCATTATCATAACTACATTTTTCCTGTGTCAGTTTAGACGGCTAGAGAAGAATCGCACATCTGACATCTACACTCTGAAACTAGATAATAAAGATGACCTCTGGCTTGTTTTCCTTAGTTCATAATCAACATTTGCTGATTTTAGAAGAACTTCACTTCTATAGTGAAGAAAAACGAAACATTCTAAAACCCTTTACGTGCAGCTCTTCCATTTTCCAACCTGAATGTCAATTATATATATATATACTTTTTTTTTTTTTACACTCAGTGTTTTTGAGAAGTCTTTTGAGTTGCAGGGAATGGAGTGACACATCTAATCTGATACAGCTATGTATCTAGTGGGAGACTTATGAAAGAAAAGAAAAGGTGTGCGGGGGGGGAGGGGGATCTTTATCTATGTGAAATTAGTGCTCTGTCTAGGAAGTATATGTGATGATTCCATTATAGTAAGGAGGCCTTCAAAGAGGCCACTGCAGTCAGAGGACACCTTGGGAGGAAAGACAGGACTGTGTTGAGGAACAGGATGGAACCTTGCTGAAGCAGCACACAGGAGAGGAAGATCATAATCAGGCATTTGCAAAAGATTTGCACAATTACCTCCTAAATAAAGGTCAATTATGTATTCTGTATGACTTCAGCATTCACATGACAGAGAAGATGATTTGCTATGAAGTGAACTGAAAGTGGTCGATTTTTTTTTTTTTTCTTTTTACTTCTCTTTCTGTGGTTCGGTCTCGCAAAGATACTGCTGGGGGGTTAAAATAATACAAAAAAGATTATCAGTAACTGTGTTGATATAAATAGGTTGGCTTGTTGGCATCAGTTAAAATCACAGCAATAATTTTTTATGTCCATTTGCTCAATAACACAAGGATCCCTGGAATTTTATTTTCTCCTGACTATAATAAATAACCAAGAAACAAAAACCTTAAAAATCTATAAAGGAAAAACTTGAAAGTAGGAAATATTAATGAATTATACAATATGAAATAAAATGTTCTTTAGTGACACAGAATGCCACAAATTGCTCTTAGCCATTTTGCCATCTGTTATACTGAAACATGTTACTGTGTGACTTTCTTTCATTGTTGGATGTTTGGATCCTTTTGTACTGGTAGTACAATATTGGAATGTTCCAGTTGTTTTATTTATAAAGCACATTTGTCCAGGGTAGACTTAGTATTGTAGAAACAGAAATTCAAGTACCTACATGCATCCAATATAATGCTATAATTAATTATGTTGTACTGACCTTACATGGACTGCTGCTGTCCTTAAACAAAAGGCATTCAAGGTAAAATTATATTAAGTAATGCCGAGAGCCTGATTCTTTGAGGCACCTCTGAAAAATAAATTAATACAGAAATTGAAGTAAATCAGAGTAGCTCTTTCTTACTAAAATGTTTTCTATAGCTTTGTCTGAATAGCATTTGATCCTATGCACCATTATTGTAGTAATAAAACCTCCTTTTTGTGAAGTAACTGACTAGCTGCTTTCAAGAGTTTTGCCATCCTTTTATAGGGACATCATTTAATTACACATCAACACCATTAGTGGTGCATTATCCTGACATTTTTACAGCCACCGAACTTGAGCGTTTTTCTGAAGAAGTTACTGGGTTCACACAAGGGACTGGGGTCTATTGAAGTGGGCCTACAGGGGCTCTAAAGTTACAGAAGACTGCCATTGTGGTTTAAATGATCCGGCCCTGCGGAAATGTAGAGTTTTACTCATGGCAGTAACTGGACCTTACAGCTGGAATGAGAAGAGAGAGAGAAGAGTGGGAAAAAATAATGAAGGAAAAGATTTTCTGCTTTTTTTAATAAAATGGGAAACAAATGATTAAGTTCTCAGGGTGATTATTATTATGTCATAAATATTATTTATCAAGTAATTAAATTATTGTAGTGGGCTATGAACAGAGTAAATGCATCACATTTGATATTAGGAGTCATCGAAATACAGTACTGGTTATAGAAAATACTGCAATATTTAACAGTGACATAAAAAATAGAAACAGTATGACCTCAGTACTGGGCAAACCAGGTTGAGCTCTTTTATGATTCTAAACATTCTTACATTATTTTTACAAAAAGAAAAAACATAATAATATTAATAAATAATCATGGTAAAACTTTAATAGTTGCAAATCTTTTTTTTTTTCTTTTTTTTTTTTCCAGTAAAGCCTCAGCATTAAAGCACAATTCAAAATTTAGCAAGTTGAGTTTTGTTGTTACAACTCAAGGTCCTTAAAACTGGCCATTTCATTTTATTGTCATCCTAGAAAGATCTGTTTATGATTCAGAGTTCCTAAAAGAAGAATGAAACTTGTGAAATCAGCTTCCACTTTTAATCTATGAGACAGACACCGTGTCTAGTTTCAAGAATAAACTTGAAACTTTTCTTTTTTTTCTCAGTTATTTAGTTAGTGTTAGCTTAAGTTATCTTGATCCATCCCTTTAGTTATACTAGTATAGTCTTAAGAGTACCTGAGGACATACTGACCACATGTTATTCCCTTTGTTGTCTTTTCTATTCATGTTTTTATTTATTATTATTGCTGCTGTTGATGTTATCTCTGCTTATCTTTCCATAGAAATGATGACTGGCCCAAATCCATCTGTGTTTGTCTGCATCTCTTGTCAGCTCAGACCCCAGTGGGTCGAGGAAGAAGGCCACTCATCCTGAGCCGGGCTCAGCTGTCTGTTAAAACTGAGTCATTTCTTTCCACTGTTGCCAATCCGTACTCCTCAGAATGGAGAAATGTGGGGAATTGATGATTAGACCCAATCGGCCCATTCCTTAGATATGTAGGAGATGTGAATTGGACTTGATATCTTTTGATATTCACTGTCTTGAAATTACCTTTATTATGAATTGGAAATTTGAAAATAGAAATGAATTGTGTTGATTAAAAACATCATTACATTTATATAACTGTACTAATAAACTTCATGATGACATTATAAACTGCTGAGTATTGTTGATCCTCTGAACATCTCATTACAAAAAGAAAAAAATGAGGAGAGAATCATCTTCTTGTTGCTGTGGTTTTTCTACTGAATATAAATAAAAACTATATTGTGCTGCCAGGTATTTGGAAATTTTTTGTACACTGGTTAACAAAACAGAATAATGTATTCCTTGAAGTTATGTTGAATCTTTAGTACGTACGTAGTTCAATAGCTCCTGCCAAGACTACACTAGCATAGATAACACTGTTATTCTCTGTATGTATGTGTTTGTCTAAAAAAAAATATGATAGAAAGATTCTGTTTTTAATGCATTAAAAGAAAAATGAGAAATAATTTAGTCACTATCTGCTCACGTTGGCAGTTCCTGTAACACGATCAGTCATGTGTTTGTCCCGTGTTTCACACTTAACTGATTTCACTATTAATGGGATTTTTGTGATCCACCCAATTGAATTAATTTATTCTAAGGTCAGTTCATGAAGACCAAATGTATAAATCCTTGTCCCCACTGACACTTTCCAGGTTGTTCAGGGAATTTCAGGGAATTCTCAGTCAGTGGGTTTCTTCCCAGTAGGATCTGTCCAGAAAACCTCCAAAGAGAGATGACCTGGAGAGTCAAGATAACTGCCAATTATAAGCATGATGTGTCAGTAATGTCACAAAATCTGGATAAAGTAAATGTGAATTAGCCCCAATAAAGGCTTCATCTTAATTTTGGCTTCTTTTTTCTGGTTTTGTTCAGGTAATGAGAGGAATCTGAGAGTTCGCTAAAACAATAAATCATGTATTCACAACAGAGTTGTTCATAGAGATGAAAATGTAAAGTTATAGTTTATTGTAATGACAGTTAAAAAAATAAATAAATCCAAAAAGTTCACCTAAAAAAATTGGGGCTTTAAAAATAATTCTAAATAATTTCACTGAAAAAATGATGTTTCTCAATTACAATTTTTAAACAGTTTTATTGTAACACAAAAATAATAATACTGCCATTTTATGTATTAAAAAAATATTATGGTCTAGGAAAATGTATTTGATTCTCTACGTTGCATTTAAATAAAGAAAGTTGAATCATATTTTATGTTTCAGCGTTAAATAAAAAAAAGACAAATTAGAATGAGAATAGAGACTTACAAGTTATTGAATTATCACCACTGAAAACCAGAGAATGAAATGCTTTCCCTCCTCATAATGTTCTTTTTGACCTTAAAGTACCATGACGGTAGAAACAACAGAGGAGATAGGCCTTCTGTTTCTTCTCAGTGAAATAATAGCAACTCATTGAAACAGCAATAAAAGTCTGGCTGTCCTCTGAATGATGAGAGACACAGCTGGGAGAAGAACAATGGAGGAAAGATGACTGTTGATTCTGGATGTGGTAAAATGTTTATTGATGGAAGATGGATTTTTTTTTTTCTCGCTGAAACCACATGACCTCCATTCACCCAATACAGCCACAAAGGAACACAGCACAGATTTACGTTCAATGCAGAATAAAAGACTGACATTAAAAGATGTCTGCAAAGAAATGTCTGCTCACCTATGTATACATGTAATCTGACAAATACAATTTCCATATTCCCGGTCGGGTGACAAGAAAAAAAAAACTAGGGGTGGGGAGGTGGGCATATAAAATCCTCATAAATAAATGACAATGCACAACTTGCCCTGGAAATAGAAGCATAATTTTGTGTTTGTATTATATTCAGACTGCTAAAATTGAATCTCCTTTTTAATACCCTGCATTGTATGAATAGGGGAGGGGTTGCTGAAATATAAATATTAGGAATGTAACCTTATGAAAATCGATTTAGCATTGAAGAAATATTATCTCTGCCTGGTTGTTTATTAATGCAACTCCAGACATGTCTTCGCTATCAATAAGATTACACCCATTTTATTTTCATGTTCATACAGTTGAGAATCTATGAATAGAGGGGAAATTACTTCAGATAAATCCAGCGAAGCCAGTGAAACAGTTGTAAAACAGATTGTGATCAAGTTGCATTAACAAAAAAAGTTTCTTATCTCAAACAAACAAATAAATGAATAAATATTTGCAATGAAAAATACAATTATAGAAAGTATCTTCAGCTCGTTATAATGGATTATAAGTAAAGTATAACTGTGTGACCTAAAGATGGTAAAATGTTGTAATAAAACTAAAGACGTGTGATCCAACATGGGGAGTGAATTACAGATTAAAGCACCGTGCATTAAGTTACAAATCTAAAGTGATAGTAGGGTAACAGTAATCCCCATTTTTTTTTTTGCTGAACATCAGCAGAGTGCTGTGTTAAGAACTGGAGCTTTTCTCCTGTTATATCATACTGTAAACGGTTGAGCCACAAAACCAAACAATTCTGCCAGCAGACTAATCACTCGGGCTGGTAAACCAATCCTCCATGGACATGCACCGCAAGTATAAATGTGTCTGTAGCCCTCGATTATTTATTCATTTTGTTTGATTCAGGATGATGTTCCTCCTTTGGATTACTTTTTTCCCCCCTATTTGACGGGAGCGCTGGCACTATACCTTCTGTTTAAGATATCAAAGATTTGCGGCATCTCGTGTCGGCTCGCCAGGGGAGTTTCACTGAACATGAAATGGATAAAGCCACAGTGATGTTCTGTTTGGGGAAAAAAAAAAAAGATGAGAGGAAGAGAGAGTGAGGCAAGAGAGGAGGAGGGGTTGAAAAATGAAAAGATGTAATGGGCTTCTTCTGTTTCAGGGAGAGGAGCTGTTGCAGCTTCCGGAAGCTGCTGCCTTTCCTGGGATGCAGGAGCGCAGTGGTCTCAGGAGAGAGAGCCTGTGGGAACGAAGACGTTAAAATATCACTGAAGAGCTCTGGTCAAACCTGTGTGTTTCTGCAGTCTTTGTTTATTACACTGTTTAGATTAATTGATTTTCCCTTCAGTTTTATGAGTTGCAAGACAAACAGAGCAGCTAAATTTAGGAAAGCATAGATCATTAATTATAAAAAAGCTTTTTTTGGACTTTCTTTTGCCTGAAATTCTGGTTAAGCAAAATGATGTTTATACATGAATTTGAGGTATTCTAGTGTAAAGATAATTTATATGCAGAGGCATGTTTTGTATTGTTTTCAGACCACACTGCTTCATCTGACAGAGTTTTCATCAGTAAGCAAAGATCTGTTACTACTTTCTAAGCTACAGTATGAGGCTTGTGTAACGTCTCTCTTATTAGTGAGGTACAAGCAGCTCCTGAATACATGACTGTGCGTCTTTAAAAGACAAAAATCATGTCCACATAAATGAAATTTCCACTGTATAGACACAAGGTAGCCAGACTGTCTGTCTGACCTGCTTTTAAGGCAGCTAATTCCAGAAAAAGTGCTTAGTATAAATAAGACACAAGTGATTCTTTTTACATAACGAATCACTTTTTATAAATATTTTGAAAATCAATGTCAACAAAAGTCAAACTTTATATAGATATGGCAAACTGCTGAACCAACACAAATGTTCCTAATAAGAACCTTGAAGGTTCTTAAGAAAGAGTTTTAAAAACAACCACATGAAGCAAATTTCCACCAGAAAAGTAATCAAAACAAAAGAGATTTAATTGCTAAAGAATATAAATAATGCTGATTGCAGAGTATTTTTGAGCTTTGGAAGAATATTTTTACCTGTGGGTTAGTTTTTTCCTGAAGTCCATCATTCAAAAAATGATATGGGCCAAACAGAATTAAATCTTTATTTTATCCCAACGATTGAAAACAAGCATGGATTTGATGATCTATCCATGTGAACCATCCATATTTCTTTACCTTTAATAGTGTTAATCAGGGTGCTCATCATGATGAAACCCACTAATTACTTAGACACCTCCAAAATAAAATCTCCTCAGCATAATGGGCTGGGATAACGAGAGGAGACACCAGGGCTGATACAATGCCTGGTTTCTGATTTCCCATCTAAATCAGCATAAAGCATCTTTCCTTCAGATAGATTACCTGTCGGTGCATTTAGTACAACTTAGACCACATCTGCAGCCACAAGAGACACCAGCATGCTCTTCCTGAGGTGCTTTAACCATGGCCTCTTTAAAACCACAGAGCTATTACATCTGCCTGTTAAAAGCTTTGAGGAAGACTTCAAGTCAAAGTCAAAGCCCAGAGGGAACGAGTACCAAGGTGACTAAACCCTTCCCTTTCTGTCAAGATCACATAATCCTGAATGAATTAAAACTGTCTATCTTGTCTTTAAACAACATGCTGCTGCATCACTTCCTCTTAACTTTTGTTTGCTTGTCATAGCAGACATGACACTCAACACAGTGACGCACAAATTAAATATCAATATGGCAAAGTATCAGATATATAACAGGTGAATTTGCTAAACAGTCTCAATTGTGATGCAAAAGATTTTGAATAATAATCAACTTTCTCATTACTGCCCATGTTAACATCTGAGTCTCTCTTTTTTGTTGTTTCTAATGAGAAACTGACCAGTTACATGTTTTTCTATTCATATTCTTCTCAAGAAATGTCTCTTTAGAACTGTTCAGAGTTCTTGTTCTCCAAGTGGATTTTGAGACTTCATTATTTTTCTTGAAATAACAATGAAGGCCTTCTTTCATTCTCTATGTTTGCTCTCATCTGCCCAAATCATTCATTTTAAAATGAGGAAAATAATGCCCTTGTGTTGGAAGAGTGGGAAAGACACTTCATTGCATTTCTGGTTGTTAGCAAGGAGGCCATATCAGGCCTCTGATCCAGCCATGTGCCTCTACGTTGAAGTGTTACTCATTGAGTGAATGTTAAGCTTCTCTTCAGCCTCTCACTGTTTTTGTTCTTTTACTTTAAACATCAGTTAAGTTGTACAATGTGTTGGTGACTCTGAATGATGCTCTTGAAGAATGGCTGTCCAGGGATTCTATGATGTATTTTAGACTTTTGAGTGAAAAGAGGGGTAGAGCTTTACAGGCTGCCTCTCCATCACATGAGGCCGCACATAGATGCACACTCAAGAGCAATTTAGATAATGAATCTAACCTGCATTTTAAGGAATTTTCAGGGAACGTTGAACCGAATACCCAAAGAAAACACATAGAAAGATAGAACCTGCAAACTCCCTAGAGAAAAGCCTCAGTCAAGTTCTAAACTTGTGACAAATTAGCTTTAACCACTCCTCTGTGCTGTCACATAATACCATTATTTTTAAATGATTCCTTTATGCATAAATATTGCAGTTCCTTATTCCCCATTATATTAATCTCACACAATCAATCTACTCTTGTTGTAATAAACACAATGGACTTTAAATTATTGGCTCAGACGACCTCTCTGGATGCAGTCAATGGAAATTAAATGAAATAGCAAACTGTTGATTTTGCCAAACAAAGAGTGACTGAAATTATGATAACAAATGTAAAAACATAATGAGGGAAAGACAAGCCTAAAAAATACAGTTTAGATTTTAGCTAAATACATCAATATACAGAAACTACTTGATATTCTTTCTAAACTTTCTCACTTTTTCTTTATTTGTAAAAAAGCCCGAGAGAAACCCACTAATTAACCCATCCTGCTCTCATTATTTTGACAATTTGGGTTGAATCACTGATTGCAACAAAGTTTACTGGCCAAGCTTGGCACTCATCTTAGCAGTACTGTGAGGAAAGTATTTGGAGAAAAGTCTTGAAATGTTTTCTCTTTTAGGAGGAGTCTGATGCTTAATGCATTCAGTTGGCATAACATGCCTCAATTTCTACATGTGGAAAACAGCCTCAAAGATGGCAGTTGCATGAATAATGAAGCTAAGTGCAATGGCAATTCACAGTGAGTGTCAGGAAAAAATGTTTTTGACTAAATTGCTTATTTTGGGGGGCACATGACATACACTAAAGAAAAAAAATATATCAATTAAGAAGTATGGAGTGAGTCTGAGTTGTCATGGCATCTAGAGAATATAATAAAATTAACATAAATTTCTGAAAATGTTATAATATATATTTTTTAGAGTTTTTAATTACAGTTGGATATATTGTTTCTCTAGATGGTACAGAAAACTTGATTAAAAATGGTTTGAATACTAAACCAAATAAATGTGGTAAACTCAATAAAATAGTACATGGCATGTTTGCTTTGGAAAAAGTCCTACGTATGATTTTCTTTAGAACCAAATGAGAATATAAAAGCAGCTTCATTTAATTTTTTGGGGGCATCTACAAGACAGACATTGAAGCTTTTCCATATCGTCAGTCTTTCACCTCGTGCACCTGTGCAGCCATCTTAAAACAATATCCATTGCACCAATTAGTTTAACTGAATTTATCAAATTCTTGGCATAATTTGTAATCAATGTATCCTAATATTTTCAACAGATTCCAACAGAGATTTGTAGTAAAGGTTTTGCATTGCCATCAGAAAATGGCCAGCGCAGAAGAATAGATTAACTAATCACACATTTAGGGCTATGAGAAAAATGGCCATGTTCACAGATTTATAGACGCTTATATGGTTGTTCTTGTTTGAAGTGTAAAAACTCCTCTTAACGGCATCACTGAATAGGTGGTTGCTTTGCAGTGCATAAACCATTAGTGGTGGAATTTATGCATTTAATACATTAGAATAGAAAATGAATCCAAAAAGAAAATGCTGTGAGGGATCACATTATCTTCCCTGTCGGCAGTTTTCCGGTTCAACATTTGGCAGTCTCGTCAGGATATGAAAGAATTATTTCAATTATCGTATGGCACTGAATTATAGTTTGTGGAAAAAGTGGTGACAGGTCTGCAGAGCTATAACACATCCCCTGCCTCTGGCTTCTCTGTCAGTTTTAATGAAGAAACCTCTCTAAGCCACATGAAGAGAGAGACTGAAGAAGATTTCTTCACAGATTCTTTAATTTGTTTAATTGAATAAGAGCCTGTAGTTTGTTGTTTTTTGTTTGTCGATTTGTTTGTTTGTTTTCTTTTGGAACCACTAAAGGTCAATTGGAACCTCATGGACCACAGCTGTTAAAAAATTGAAATCAGAGCAGAAAAAACATTCCTTTTAACCTGCTTTTAGCCTAAAAATTTTCCTGCACAATGTTTTGCAACTGGACTATAAACTCAAACCTAACTCGCTCTTGAAAAAATTCCCTCAAATAACATTACGGAATGCCATGTGTGGAAATATACTGTTGTTGTATCTGATAAGAAAAACACCTACGGGCAGGTGTGTTCTACTTATAGTCATATTAGCCCTCCATAGCTTCCATGTCCTTCGGCAAATAATACTTTCTATAAATAGATGGGAAAAGAATAGGCCTCTCTGAGCCGATGGTTCACATCCTCTGTAATGGCATCCCATCCATACATGTATCAAATGATTTATCCCTGCAGAATTTAACTAAAATAAATACCACCATCATTAGGAAGCCAACACTTTGTGGGTCCATACGAAAGAACCCCAGTCCTAAGAACACATGAGTAAATTGACCAAGAAAAAATTAAAAAGTTCAAGCACTAAAAAAAAAAAAAGTTTTCATTCAAAGACTATTTTCTACACCCAAGATGTGTTGAGTAATTGCAAACACTTGGCCTCCATAGTGCCCTTCATCACAACAGCAACACTGCGAGGACAAATCTGTGAAAAATACGACCAGAATAATTCATAGATTGGTAAGAGGATCTAATGTGCAAAGTGATATGTAGTGTTAACCTGTCAAATGACTCAATAACAAGGTCAGTGTGTGTTATCCAGGAGAAATACAAACAAAGCCAACAAAAGAACAAGATTTAAATGATAGGGGGAAAAAAAATCTGCAAATGTTATATTTCACTTAGTTTTGCTAATTTAATCCCAAAACTTTACTGGCTGACAGCTGCTTTTCCAATCCTCTTGCATCATGCAGATCTATGAATCAGTATTAAGAGTATCTCTGGCTACAAAAAAATGGACTGTTGGTATCAATGAACTAAATGTATGTTTCCTGGTCCAGACGCACAGTACATCATTGTACACTGGGCCCATTTGTCTCCATTTTCACCTTTGACCTGCAGGCAAATGGTGATAAAAGCACCCTTCATTACATTCGACAATAAAAGCAATAGGCAGTTCTTGAGTCAAGCAGCCCAGTAAACAAACATAAATAAAAGAGAGTGGGAATCAATGAAAGAGGAAGCATTGTAAAGCAGCACACAAACCCTGATGCTGATACATCTAGGCACTACCAAAACTACAACAAAGATGTATACAAGACCCAGGAAGAAAAATAACTGTCACCTGATTCATCCATCATTATGATATAGTTTTTGCACCTGTACCACAACCTTATACTGTACCTGTGTTCTTTGACAATTATTGTTTTATTTATTTTTATTTACTTTTTTATTGTTTTTTCCCAAGAGGAGGCAATGCAGGGTTTTTTTTTTTATTATTTATTCTTTTTAGCTTTACATGAGTTGTAAACTTAAGCCAAAATCTGTGTTTTACCATAAGGTGCAAAAACCATCTCCCACAGAAGATTCTGCTCCTAAAAAATGGCTTCACAGTTTACTGGAAAAAAAGTTGACATTGTTTAAATATAGGGTTACATATGATAATAATGTGAGCATTCAAGCTGCATTTACAGTGTTGCTGACTTAGTGCCTTTTTTCGATCCATCAAGATTATTTTCAAACAAGTGACAAGCAGCAAATCTAGCAACTTTTTCTGATGTTATTGGAGACTTTTGGAGACTATTAAGTGAAATCCTGTATTGATCCTCATGGGATGCCATCGTTGGCCCCGCCCCATCCCAAAGTAGTTACAGGTTTCTGGTGCAGTCCGAATTCAACCCTTTTCACAAAATAGAGCTAAAATGGCTTCCTCCTAAACTTTATATTTAAATAGTGGAAAGCATATACTGTAGTTTCTTGTATTGTAATTTAGAATCAATTCACATACCTGAAGA
Organism: Pachypanchax playfairii; assembly: GCA_006937955.1. NCBI lineage: Eukaryota > Metazoa > Chordata > Actinopteri > Cyprinodontiformes > Aplocheilidae > Pachypanchax > Pachypanchax playfairii. The sequence goes on from SSNP01000035.1 coordinate 2,009,625, forward strand.
GTAAGCTACCTAGAGGTGGGATCGGCAGATATAGCAATTTGATTCATTTTATTCTGTGAAGAATGGTTTGAATAATGGCAGTTTACCTTTCATCATATTGTTTGTACCTGTTTATATCTAATCTATATATGTCTGGCATAAAATGAGTAGAAAAAAATAATTGAGTTATATATTGCATATATACTTAAAAGTACTGATAAATTATTAATACACAACGTTTTGGTTGAATGAATCCAACTACCATTCTGACAAAGTAAATTGCAGCAAAATTAAACTTCCTCCTAAAACTTTTTCACCCCAGTTCAGTGCACCGTGTTCTTACCTTAAAAACAAAACACATTAAAAATAGTACTTAAAGCTTACTGAAATAATGCAGCATATTCACTTTGCTCCAAAAACACAACTGGTTTAATACTAAGTGTTTCATTTTTTTCATCCCACAGAATAGAATCAGTCAATCATTTATTATATTCACTTGCTCCTGTTCAGGTTCTCCAGGCAGGGTACATCCTGGACAGGTACCCAGTCCATCACAGGGCCACACAGACACAAACAACCATACTCACATCAAGGGCCAATTTAGAGTTGCCAATTAACCAAGGAAGGAGTCCTCAAAGTAAACTCACGCATGCATGAGGAGAAAATGAAAATTCCATGTTGAAGGGTCCGAGCTGATTTTAAACCCAGGACCTTCTAGCTGCAAGGCAACAGTGCTAAAAAAAGAAAAAGAAGATTAAAATATTGTGACATTATTACTTAGATTTTTTTTCCCACAACAACAATAATAATAATGATAATACAGATTTTTCATTGTGGTTCATTCTAAGAGCTGACACGGCTTTACAAAATCTAAATGAAGAGTATTCCATTATTTGGCTGCATGTCAGAAAGATTCACTCATAAGTGGACACTGGGGAACTCATGAGGATTAGCAGTCTTGTACCAGGTGAGAACTGACATACTTACAGCTGTCAACTTGTGATCACCCATGATGTATGTTATTGTTAAAAGAGTTGAGTGTCTGTCAGAAGGTAGATAGTCAGCAGTTGACCAGCTAAGCCACTGCTTGAAATGTGTCTATAGATATGCACCACACAAAGGTAAGAGAAAAAATGATAAATCTTCTACATGGAGGTATAATTCAACCTACATAGAAGAAAAAACTAAAGTACATGTCAGGCAAATCATCAACAAATCATTAATTCAAGCTGTTTTCATGTTTTTTTTTATCTTAAATGGAATGACTTTCGAACTTCATTTCATATGAAACATAGTTCGCCTTTGCATTTTGCGCATCAGTCCCCTTTTTCCTGCACTTGATTTGTGCTGAAGCCTTAAAAATTTCAGACTCAAAAGTAAATAAATTAATAAAACAGTTGCGCTTGACCTTCCTCTATCACTTTCCGTTTCCTCTATTCCAATCATCCACCCCAGAATGGATTAGCTCAGAGGAAGACCCATTTCCTCCTTGAGGCTGCTAAAATATTAATCAAAACACAGAGGAGTGCGCAGCGGCTCCCAAGATGCATGTCTTCTAATGGTAATACATGGGGAAGGCTGGGAGGGAGGAGCGCTGCCTGTAATAGCCTCACAGAGGGGGAGGAAAGGAGGTGGGCCAGAGGTGATAGAGAGGGGGTTTCATGAGGGACAATGAAATTGAAAGAAAGGGACAGCTAGTCAAGAAGATCTGGTAGAGCAAAAACATGAGATCTGCTAAGATATGATGGACAATATGAGCCAGTGTAGAGCACTTCTGAGAGATACATTAAAGAAACATCATCACTTCTTATTACTAATTTTTATACTTTCAAATGTTGATGAAAGCTTTGAGAGTATGAATAACAGATAACAAAATAAAACTTCTTTGTCATTGGCAGGGTCAAATATTTATTTGGGTTCTGGTGGTTGAGATTGTGCCGGTATAAATGAGACATTAAGGAGAAAGGTTTTGTTTTCACAAAGTGCGATGCAGGTGGTCTCTATGAGCAACAAAAGGTTTTACTCTCTTGGGCTTGATCTACTCTTTGGAACTAACCCACTGCTGCTGAGCAAAATCATGGGAGAATGTTGACGACACAGTAATCATATAGCTAAGCTTTTTTGCAGTAAGGGGAGACTAAAGGGATTATTTTGGCTCATTTTTCACACTTGTCTTCTAATCTTTGTTATTACTTAATGTGAACACACTGAAAATTGTCATGTTTCATGGGAACATTTGGCAATCATGTTAGCTTGATGAAAACTGTGAAATTGAGGCATGCGACAGGCAGCCTCCTGTCAAAAAAACCCTGACAGTTTAAAGTTGACAACAGTTTTGCATGCCTGGTTTGAAAAGAACAAGCTGATTTTATGGTAAATGTAAAACTGTATATCCTCTTAGGTCATCTTCAACTAACATGCAAAGAGTGTGTTGCTCTACTTGGTAATAAGGTAGACGTGAAGCCCCCATGGGTGACACACTGGCACCATGACACCATACTCCTCCCCCTTCATTCAACAAAATCCCAGAAGGAATTGGCATTTTGTGAAAGGTGACACAACTCAAGTGACCGCTGTCAACTTGACCATTTCAGTAATGAGATGGAACGAAAGCTTCGTTTATTCAAATGAGGGCCTGCGTGACAGTAATGTTGATAAGAATTGAGTCAAGACTGATGGACATTAACCCGCTCTGATAAAAACAAATTCAAAAGTGTAAAAAAAGGCAAAATAAAAAACAATTTAGACAGCAGAAAAAAATAATTTCATAGAATTCAGTCACTGGCTAACCATTTCTTATGAAAAAGCATGAAAAGTGGTTCTAAGTCATCTGTCCCAATCATGTCCCATTTGTCTCTTGTGTTGCTTTGCTTAATATAAACCAATAAAGTTGGCTAACCTTTTGTGCCCAATCAATGCTTATTTAGAATACCATTGATTAACAGTTCTGATCATTGATTATGTCATCCCACTTACATTTCCCAGTGGTTCTGATAAGGGCTCGGCCTGGTGCAGATTGGCCCATCCACCAAGCTACTCGACATAACATCAGGAATTTTTTCTAATAAATACATCCAATGAAAAAGAAAAAAGAATCTACATTGTAGACTATACAGCCATGTCACTCAACACCAGCTGTCTGCGTTAAAACTGCAGTCAGAAAATGTGAACATTTGAGTGTATTTTTTGTTGTATGGCATTGTGAGCTTTGTTTGCCCTCTATAAGCTCTATAAAGTACAGTAAGCTCTCCCATATGATAATAACATTCTTCAGGGGTTGCTGAGTGTAATTTGTGTCTTTAGTAAAGCTGTTTTCTTGTTGCAGCTATGGACTGCAGTTGGTTTTGATATAAATATAAAAAGGAACTCTATTCTTGACATGCAAAAAAAATCATAGTGATTTCCTTGTTGTACTTTTTGCATACCCTCTTCTTTCCTCTAGACAGACATGACCTTGCAACCCCTGACACATTTCATCTTATCAAAGCATATTTTTATAATGATTAGACAAAAACAGACCAACAAAAATAAGCTGAATCCAGGAGCTGAAAGGTAAGTAAATGGTTTATAATAAAACAAAGAGCTCAGTCACCGGCAGTTGGCTCACAGGAGAGGTGCAGTTAGTGCCTTTCATTTGCAGGTTTCCAGTAGGGGCAGGGTTCCAAAGGAGCAAGGAGTCATGGAGCAGGTGAGTCATGAGTGTGAGGATAACGATGAAGATGGCTGGTGGAGAGCAAGTGAGAGAGTGCATCCAGAGCAGCGGCACCGGCCAGAAGAGGAGCGTCTTCACAAAAGGTAAGTTGGAGTAATTCTTTCTTTCCTCGTGCGGAATGATCTTTCCTTTCACAGACAATAATTCCCTCACAAAGGAGTTGGAGTGCAGCAAGAGCTTCTACAGTGACGTTAAACACAGGGGAGAAATACAGAGGAATACAGGAGGTAATTAATTCAAAAGAGAACTTCACAATGAACTACTTAAAATAAGAATTGTTTTCAGAAAATCTCTAAGTACTGGCCAAGACATTAACCAGGAGGGACTGAACAGTCTGGCATCAGAGTGTGACAAACCCTGAGCTTATATACTCCACAGAGTTAATGAGCTGAATACTCACAGATGTGACAAATACAGCAGCTGCAACAGATTCTACCAGTGGGTGGGGCTCACAAAGAGAGTAGGCCAGGACTCACCTGAACAAATAGGTATGATTAAAAATGTTTTTTAAAAAGAAAAATGAAAAGAGAGGAAAGAAAGATAGAGCAAAGATAAAACATAAATAAAGTACCTGCACTTTTGTAATTGAATTGATCACCAGGATCAGTTTCAATAAACCTTCAAAGGATTTAGTGAAGTATAATACTAGTACCGATACGGCAAACTTAAAAGAAAAAACACAAATTACGGTACAGTTGCACAGATTGACTTTCTTCATAAATCAGAACCCCCAAATCAGAAAAAAAGATAAGCATCATTAATTAAGAGCTTTTAAAATGGATCAACTAACTTTCAAATAAACTCTACAACCATTTGATGTCTCAGTTACCCACCCTGGTATCGTACATATAGCATTAGTGAAAAATGTATTTAAATAGTACACTCACTTACACATCAAAGGTTTAAAAAAACATCTTAGTTCAACACAAGAAGAAGTATGCAACAATATATTTTCTCTGAAAACATGTGACAGATGAACACACTCCTAAACAAGTTCAGAACTTTTTTGTTCAAACAAGGAAATATATATTCTATAGTTAATGATTAACAACTACACATTGCATTAATGAACACTACCTGCAATTAGCATACCCTCTCTCATATTTAAACATTACACACAACTTATTTCAGAATCTAATTTTTATACCACTTTGGTATTGTAATATGCTTTTTGATTGAGCTCATTGTGAATGCCTTCTGTGCACATGCAGAATGTATTTAAACAATAAATTTCCCTCTGTAAATTTAAACACTTGTATGTCATAAAGAAATATATTATTATATAAGTGAAGTAGTAACAAAAAAGGAGTAGGTTGTGACCATCTTCACTTATTCAGCAGCTGCTGCTGACCCATGCTGATGAAGGAACCAGGGCACCTCTGGAGCTGTGGTTAAGAGTTGTGGGACGGCCCTTGTTGTCATATTGTTCGGTCAGCACTGCTAGGCTAGCCCCTGTCAGCCAGCCAGTGTTGAGCTCTGCACTTTGCATATGGGGGCTCTTCCGTAATGAGCCTCTATGTATGGGTATCATGTGAGATATCTGAGCTAGCGCTTACTGTTCTATGGTCAAGGTCAAAACTGGCCCACCCCTCCACTGACTCCCCAACCCTATCCATCACCTGAGAATGCAGACCGCAGCTGAGCTCACATTCCAACCCCTCTGGTCATCCCCACACCAGTTTGGAAGGACATTTTTTTTTTTTCTGGAAATTCCAGTTTATTATGAAAATGTCTCAAAAGAAATGATTTAAGTCCGTTATAAATATGTCATTACAATGTGTGGTAGCCGAGCCTGAGGGGAAAAAGAAACACAAAAAAAATCCAGAATAATTATTTCATCAAGCTGAAGATAAAATATAATCTAATAATGTAAATAATTTACTTTGTCCAAATATTTTTCAAACTAATTGTTTGCAGTGTAATGTAATCCCTTTATTTTATCTTTTTTACATCTTTTTTGGTGCTTACTTTTTTCAAAGAGTACTTGATATCAAGTTGTCAAAAGTGAAAACCTTATTTGTGACAATATGAGTAAGCGCATTAGACTCTGGGACAATCTGAACATACAGGATTATACTAAAGCTGAAGTCCCCACAGCAATCAATAAACTGACCTCTAGAAGATCATATATCAACTGCCTGCTGAACCCAAAGGATAAAACTTAAAGGGAATAAAAGCTTGTACCTAAAGAATTAACAAGCAGCGTGCTGCAATACATTGACATGTTAAACAACCCACAGCTGGACAGTTTATTCTCTTATCTTGACTCAAAAATAAAAGAGAACATTTTTTCATAGATGAGAAAACTGAGAATGTGTTTGCACCAGAGAGCAACGTTTTCAATTTTTTTTACAATTTACATCATGTTAGTACAGAACTTTTAACACAACTTCTAAATGTACATATTTTATATTAAAAGAGACACGTTATGGGATTTTCTCAGTTTTTCCTGAGATGTTATTGAAATGAATATGAAATCCCGACAGTGAGAAGGTTGCAGGTTCTACATTTGACTGAGGCCAGATGTGGGAGTTTCTGTTCTTCCCCATGCATGCATGAGTTTTCTCTTTTCTAACGCAGTCTAAAAACATACATGTCATATTATCTGACAATTGTAAATTGACTGTAGGTGTGTGTGAGTGTTGTTTGTCTCTGTGTGGCCCTGTCATGGACTGGTAACCTCAGAAATTTCTTCAACACCATGTTGGTAAATTCATGAACATTTTTTACTGGATGGAACAAAGAATAAACTTTTTTTAAATGTAGGTAGTCAGAAACAAAGAGACAAGGTTGTCAGGTCTTTTTTTTTTATTAATTTATTTTTTTGTTTGTTTGTTTTTTCAGATTTTTAAGAACTGGTAATGCTTTCTCACACAAATATCAAGCACAGTAATAGCAGAAATTATTTTATCTTACATTTTTATGCATTTCTCTTAGAATTGTTTGTTGATTGCAAAAAGAGTCCTATGATACTCCAGAAATGTGTATTGCAACTTAAATAAATAAACAAATATTTTAGGTGTCAGTCAAAGAATAAATGCCTTTAATGTTTTTATGGAGTTCAGTTTTAATCACATCACTTGACTTTATAATAACAATGTGACGAAAGCCTGGATAAATAAAAGATAAATTGAAAATAGAGAAATAGATTTACTGTTATTCATGATCTATGACCCATCGACTGTTTATCAGATTTGCAGGTAATGGCTATTGGCAGAGATTTAAGTCTTTTTTTTAACCCTTAATCCATAAATTGGCAGCCATTTGATTGAACTTTCATCCATTGTAGTGAAATGAGACCAAATGAATTTTTTGTCTATTTGTGAAATGAGGTTATTTTGTGTAGATCATAAATTGAGGGAGTTAAAAGTGGTGCAGTTTAATCACTATTTTATAAAAACTTTGATTTTTGGTGGGGTCATCAAAGTACAAAACAGGAAATATTTAAAATGTACTTCTAGAGATACAAAGAAATAGATCTGATTGTGGAATTGAAAGAACTAGTTTGAAATAATTGTGTCGTTATTGTTAATTGATGATCACTTTCTTGTTTAATTTATAACATTTCATTCTTCTATTTCTTTTTGTTGTATATTTTGTATTATTATTTTTGACAAAACTGTAGGGATACTTTACAAGACATTTGTCAGGCTTATTTAGGCCTGACCAGCTGTCATGAGACCAGATCCTGTAAAACATGATTTGTGATTCTTCAGTTGACACAAATGGGCCCATTTTAAAGAGATAATCATATTTACCATATAATTCTGAACGTATTAAGCTTTAACAATACAAAAAATTCACAGTTTTAAAAAGATCTAAACTAAAATACTGTGCAACATGTTGAACATGTTATTAATATGGTATGTAATTGTATATATTCTCACAAAATGTAAAGAAAGAAAAAATGCAATTTCTTCCCTGTAGGAAGGAAATGTCTGGAGAAAAATGAAATATATCATTTTAATTTGCACCTCACATGAAAATTAATAGGATCCATTCCAGGGAAAAAAGTAATTTCACTTCTATGGGCAAACAAAAGAACAAGTGTCTTTAGCTGCTACATTTGCTGACAGAATATGGACAAGAGAGAACACTAAAAGACTCAAATCTGTAATAAAAAAGCATCAAATTTAGTCAGTCAAACAGCTGTACCATGGATATCTACATAAACAAAGACTGAGTACGTTTATGGCTGTAGTTGAGCAACAATGCCCTCTATTGGTTAATCAGTGCATCTGTTGCCCCAGCAGAGACCATCACATTAAAAGCACATCGTTGTGTTTTCCAGCACACTCAGCAGAAACATCACATTGATGTGCAATCACCTCAGACCTCAAAGACTCTCCTTATTAGCCTCCTAACTACCACAAAAAGCTTTGTTGTTAATTTACTAATGTTATGTAGCTATAATAGTAATGATTACCACGATCAGGGATTTCTTATTAGAGGTTTATTAAAAAAAAAAGAACAATAAAGAATGAAACCACAGTAAGTTATTGCAGTCAGAGTGTATCCAGTATTAAGAGGCTGCAGACTCTCAGACAGCTTCTTGAGGTAAGACTGTGCATGTGTGTGAGTGTGCAAATGTGAATAGGATGCTTTACAGGATCGGTGAAGGAGTTCTTGACAGGACTGAACACTGAGCCTTTCGTTTCCCTGTTGTGTTCTCTACTGAACCGGAACAATGGTGCAGACAAACAGGGGTGCCCTGGAGAGAGTGGCAAGCTAAGTGAGTGAGCACAGAGACTTAATATGACAGCTCGACTGCTTGTTCAGGGTGAAGAAAACGTCCTACATGATATATTTGCATGTGTGTGTCATCTTAGCAAATCAAACCATGCTACTTAAATAAAATAAGTAGAATTTTAAGCAGCTGAATGAGTGTGATGAGCACAGCATTTACTATAAAATCCACATGGGGACTTCACAATACAGAGGCAGTCACTTTCTGTAGATAATATATGAATAAAAGTAAAACATTGCTGTTATTTATTTTTTAACAATAACGGTTGCATATTGTGATTAGGATTAGTAGCAGTGGACAAACTGTATTTAGTTTTTTTATTTTAGTTCAAATAGAATGGTTCATGTAAAATGCTGTGACTGATACGTATGTAGATTTATAAATTATTTTACAATTATCACTCTATCAATATAAATGTTTTTTGTCAAACGCTGAAAAGGTTTGACCTGCCGGGTCCTTACTGAGTGGAGATAGCATGTTCTCCCTTTGCATGATTGGGTTTTCTTAGGGTATCTCAGTTTTCATCCAAAAAACATACATCCGTGGTCATTTGGGGTTTAAAATTGGTCCTAGGTGTATGTGAAAGTAGGTGTCGTGCTCACAGTTATTTAGCATAAAGTTTGACTCTGTGATGGACAAGCAACCTGATTTATCATTTATCCCTTCAGTTCAGGAGACTATTAACAGAGATCTTTATTTAGCGACTGTAGTCAATCATTATTTAGGTATATTCTTACTCTCATGATCAATAGCTTCTAAACTAACTTGTATTGAATCTCAAAAATCACCTCCTCTCAACAGCAAAAAAGCAGCCAACACATCCTAGTCTCATTTTAATCACACCAAGTCATATTCTAAATTGGACAGATGACGCTGAAGTCTATGTTGAGTCAGCTGTGAGACGAGTAACCCAAAGATAAAAACTGCCCAAAAACACACACAAACACTTTTAACTGTCAAACTGTTGGTATGACATTATTAGAAAGCTTTGTTGTTTTATACATTAATGGTTGATGTGATTTTGATGTCCTGAAAGTTTTTAATATAAAACCCCGATGTTGCAATTGGGAAACAAACTCTAAATTCTTGTTGTATTTTCATTTGATTCCCTGTTTAAATCAACCAGGTCTAAACTGAAAACATTATCTGTATTTATTTATTTCACGTGGAAATGTATTTACCAAAGCTTTACTTTTATTTTGACATCTGACCCGTTCATCTCAGCACCATCCTGCCAAAACGCCCCTCTCTCTGACCTATCTGTAAATTTGAACATGCTTTCAAATAAACTGTGAGAGTCAGGGCATCTACGCAAAGAAAAACTAAAACAGATACGTCTGTTTTTAATTTTGCAAGAATACATGGAACTGTAAGAATTTGTAGCTTTTGCTTTTCCAAATGGTCTGAAACAAAAATCTCTCTGAAAATGAAATGATTTCATTATTTGGTTAAAAAAACACTTTACGGAAAACATTCATGAATAATTTTGTTACACTTCATTCTGTGGAGTAAATTATTGGAGGTAACCTTCGACGTTGTCTTACAAAAAGCCTTGAGAAGAAAGTCACACAATGCATCAAAAAGGCATTATGATACATACCTGAGCAAAGCTAATAACCTGAGTCCCATTCTCATTTTTATTTCAATTAAACCTCTCTCTTTGATTCAGAGGCATCCAAATCTTAGTGTCTTTGATCCCATAACCCTGGGATAGACAGGAAAATACGAGTCCCCTAAACAGGGTTAAAAGAATAAAAATAGTGTAGTTCCAGAGCAGTAGATATATTTCCCTGCCGTGGTTTTCAGTAGCACACGTGTACTTGAAAGACCTCACGCCTGGTTTAGCAACAATGAACAAAACAATTCACCATGAGGTAGAGAGGCAGAAAGCATGCACGAGCACGCACACACACTCTCACACACACACATTTTCAGAGAGAGAGTTAAAATGGTGCTGACAGGCCTTCTTTCATTCTGAGTCTTACCTCCCCAGATGTGATTAATCAGGGGTCTGAATATGCATATAGAAAGAAAGAAAACAGACTCAAACAGCCCAAGTTGTTTGAGGCTGTGTTATGTGAGCACAATACCATAAGGTAAAATAAAGAATAAATATAAATCTTCTCCAGGTATTGTGCCATGAGTCCATGATATCCTTGTGATGAGCTGTTGTAAGTCTTTTCTCCATTGCAACATTTTTTTAATCTTTATTGTTTAATTATGAATGTTTTTTTTTATTTGTTTGTTTTCCCTAAAAAAAAAAACAAATCCTAACAAATACAGCCCTGAAGATGGAACATATTATTTGAGTTTGTTTTAGAAAATAACACATTTTTGTTTTAAATACCCACTTGAACCTGTTGAGGTTTGCTGAGAGCTGGTGTCTGTCTCTCTGTGGGTCATATGCACTAGGGGCAGGGTACATCTGGGCAAGTCGCTAGTCCTCACAGGGTCTCACAGCTAATTTAGAATTGCCAATTAACCTAAAATGTATGCTTCTTCTAGTCAATGGAGGAAACTACCCAGAGAAAACATGTAAACTACACAAAACAAGGCCCACACCCAAATTTGAACCTGCAACCTTTCTGCTGCAAGAAAATATGTTGATTTACTGCAGACTCTTAAACAAAATATCACCCAAAAAAATGTTTTATAATATGGGAACATACTTTTTGGTTTGGCCAAATAAAGTGCAGACCATTCTTATAGAATTTATAGCCAAATCTAAATACTTAATTTGTAGATTGCCAGTGTGTTTTTTTACATTGTAAATTCTGCATGACGGTTCTATTGTAAAAAAAGAAAATCAGACATTGATCATTTTAATGCACTATACTGGATTCCAGACAACTGAGTGCTAGGATGTTCTCTGGTGTGCTGCTGAGCTGCAGGGGCAACATAAAGTAAACCCACATAATCAGATGTGTGTTAGAGTCTGAAAGAGTTTAGAGCCATTGAATGGTCACTAAACAATATTGCTGAAAGGCATAAAGGCAGAGTGCAGGAGCTTTAATGCTGGAAATGTATATTCAGTCTTATCTATTTTAACAATTATTATTATTATTTTCTTGCTACTTATTCAGTCAATTTCTTAATCTCTCTTTACCTGCATAAGAATTTTGCAACCAAATACCTTTGATAATGAGGGAGTTTGTCTGTTTTGATTAATGTTAATCAATTTAATCTATGTTCTGTGACTCAAGAGATCTCTGAGCCTCTCTCACCATTCATCCAGCTCTTTGTATGATGCAAGCGTGCATATTAAAGCAAAGCAGCCAGCTGTGAAAACAGCTTAATTAGTAGTAATCACTTCAAATGGAACATGTTTCCACTATTTACCTCCATTAGGGATGTGTTCTTTCTCATATTCTGTCATTCAGTGGCTGCCACTTTAAGCCAAGAGAGTCTCGTGAAATAATGAACGTGTCCCCAGAGGCAGATTTCTGTATTTAAATACACTCTTATCGATGTAAATTTGAAGTATCTTAGAATTTGAGCAATTTTGTACTGCATGCCAGTGCATGCAAATGACACCACCTAGTATAGTCTGACTGTCTAAAAATGTATTTTTAATATTTATTTTTCAATCCCTGGCAGACTGGGACGATCAGTGGTACAATCCAAGAAAAATCCCTATCCATCATAAGTTTGTATTAATTTTTAACATTGCACATGTGATCTTTTATTTGACAACAGACTGCAAATTGAAATCAATCGGACAACAAAGATAAATCAAATACATCCACAATGTTTAGGTGCACAAATTAAAAGAACATCAGGTAACAAAAAACTTCAACCCTGGATCATAACTAACAGAATTAAATCGATTGACTGACAAGAAAAAAGAAAGCGGGACAGAAAAGACTTCATTCCAACTGACATTATAGTTAACCTAAAAAATCCTTTATCTCTGTCATGCCATTCATATTAAGATATCTAAGTTACGTTTTTTAAATAATTTCTGCGGTCTGTGGTCTGTCTTCCTGTGGTCCAAGATTTAATTTCTTTAACCTGCTTCAGGTACAAGTGAGGAATTCTTATGGACTTGTCAAACTTACAACGACTGAGAAGAAGGAATATAGAGAGCACCATTTAACTAAAAAACTTAATTTAAACTAAAAGAAATGCAGTCAAAGCAAATATTTTCTAACATCTTATCAGGCCCTATGATGGACTGTCAACCTGTCCAGGCACCAGCACATGAACAAGAACAAGCAGGTATAGGATAATGACTGCCATACATCAGTTTTGCATGAGATAGTAAGCAAGCACATGTACAGTATTGAGCCAGTTTACAGATTATATTTTTGTGCAGAAACACAGTTGGAAAAACTCTGTTTTTATTTCTAAGGTCACAAGATATTTTTTTTTCTTTATTTCTGTCTTTTCAAATGAGATTGGAGCAAGAAAAGAGAGTGACTCTTCCACAAAAACAAACCCTCACTAAGCTTTCTTATCTGTTAGCCAGGTGAACTCTTAGCTCAAAACAATGTCTGCACAATACCTCCTTAATGCTTTACTGTAGTATACATTTTAAGGCTACTGCAATGAGCAACTTGCAGGTGTACATGGTGTATATATAGCACCATAAAAGTCAGCTTGCTATAGTGCAATCAGAAGGGATCTAATGTAAAACTATTTGTGTTCCATGGTAATAGCATCACTGGCAGGATGTCAGTGACCACTGGACAGATAGATTGGACTTCTATGTGTAACATTCTTAAGCATCCATCCGTATGCACTCAGTCAAAATACACCAAAGTGAGGAGATCATCCACCCACACACAGACACACACATTCACTGACATTACCTATAAAAGGCACAGATGCCCAAAGGAAAGGACAACATTCAACTCAATACAGTTAAACATTTCTGCTGAGTGGACATTACTATGTATGGGGGATTAGCACTTGGCCAAAGGAATAGAAGACCAGGTTGATTGGTGTGTCTGTGTGAGTGCGTCTCAGTGTCTGTGTAACTATAGGAGAAAAAAAAGACTAGATTGACTTTAGTGTTTAAGTGTCTCTCTTCTGTTTGTTTTGTGTCTTTTTAAAGAGTATTCTTCCAAACCAATTTCTTCAGATTACAATGACCTGAATCAAAGATTTGGATTAAAAGCTGAGAAAACATTGTGTGATACATTTTACCTGATTTTCTTCACCTGCTGTCTTTTTTTGCATGTCTTTTTTTCATATGCACTGTGTATATCTAGTTCTTTCTTTTCGTCTTTGTCCTTCAGTCATCTGTGTATTCTGATTCAGATGATTCTCGTTTTCCCTTGATTCAAGTATGGATTCCCCTTCAACTGGATTTTTTGTTAAACCCCTTTTGAACTGTTCTTTGTAAGTTACACTGAAATAATTTGTTTTTCTTTACTACCTGATTCATCTTTAACAAACTGCCTAACATCCCAGAGGGACAGCTTTATAAAAGGCCTTGTGAGTAACAGGATGATAAAAATTCCCTAAGCCCAAACGATTTAGCCTATTATTTTCATGATAATTTTATTTTTTTTGCTCCTATCTGTTTCATTCTCTTTATGTCTTTGCTGGGTTCTCAAAGTCCTGCCTTGAGGGCAGTAAGTATATGCACCATGAACACATTTAATTTTCCCTGTTAGTCAACAGCATGACCAGAGGTGAGGTTTTATAAGGATCAATGGCACTTTATCTGGGACAGGGCCTACTCCTGTGCATGCAAATCACAACAGCAGCAACGGATTCAATTAAAAAAGGACCACCAACTTCCACTGCTGGAAATTCAATTAAAGGATTTATGCAAAGGTTCGCTGGCTTTTTTTGTGTGTTGGTGTTTCTGTTTATGTAATGAGCTTTTCATATCAAGAATCAATACGTAATCTGGAGCAGAACTACGGGGTAGGTGGTGCACTGCCTTCACATATGTGCATGTTGGATATAATTCAAGATGAGGCATTTCAATGGAGCCATCAGCAGAACATCTCACAATGCCTTTCTGAGCTGAAGTCTCCTCAGTCTATTCATCTGTTTCTTCTTTTCTTTGAAGAAAAAGGTAACATTCTCTCTCCCCACATGACGTTCACATCAAATATCAACTGAGGTTCACTTTAAGGTACAGTGATCCTCAGCACCTCTTAATCAGCCAAGCATTGAAAATAAAGAGCCAAGGCCCCTACAGCAGCTCTACTGTTTAGCCTTAGGTGTGTGCTTTAGTCTAATGAAATGGGATCTCAACAGACAATAATCCTTGTTACAAGATTGGACCAGAGCCCCCATGTCAATATTAGCAAATGGGATTGCTGCCTTTTCATGTTTGCCTGCAGACACCCACATGCTGTCGGTACATTCTCATATTTGCATCCAAATCTGTGTAAAAGTGCTTTCTCATTGTTCTTCCACCCACAGATTTTAAATAGAATTAAAAAAAGAGTTCCCTGGCTGGAATTCAAGATTGTGGGTGGGGACCCATAATATTTTTTTTTCCACACCTGCATGATTAGAGGATTTAAGGTCCCCTAAAGTTTTTTTTTTTCCTTAGTTTTTGATTAATCTGCTGCAGATGCACCTAAAGGGGCTGTTCCAAGAGAGAGGTGTTAAAAAGGGGGATGCTGCATCAACATAAAAAGGTACATAAAGTAAAAACAGTTTAATAAACATCTAGCAAGAGAATGAAGAGGGGCACATTCTTAAGCAACCCACATGCTTTCTGCAGAAAGATCCTCCACATCTTCTTTATCTCTGCTCCCTGTAGCTTCACTGTTCCACTTGTGTCCCTCTCATTCACACTTATATTCTGTCTTGCTGCAGCTAACCTTCATCCCTCTTCTTTCCAGCTCATACCTCCACCTCTCCAGATGTTCCTCCACCTGCTCCCTGCTCTCACTACAGATAACAATATTATCTGCAAACATCATGGTCCATGGAGATTCCTGTCTAACCCTATCTGTCAATCTGTCTATCACCATAGCAAACAAGATGGGGCTCAAGGCTGATTTCTGATGCAGTCCCATCTCCACGTTGAACTCCTCTGTCACACCGACAGCACATTTCACCACCACCTTACAGCTGTCATGCATGTCCTGCACCAGACTAACTTACAGTACTTCTCTGGCAGTAGCAGCAGTAGCTCACCAAGGTCGTCTGGTAACTGGAGGGTTCATCGGTACAGATCTCTGCTATGTCTGGAATAGATCATTTTGCTTTTGTGCCCTTGGGCAAAAATCTTCACCCACCTTGCCTGTTTGGGGGTGGTTAGAAGGTCTGGTTCCTGGAGGCAGCCTTGCCTCTGAGGGCAGCTGTTGCTATAGTATGTAGTTTACCATTGTCAAACGTGAGTGTGTGCGTGAATGAGCAAATGACAGAACTGTAGTGCAAAGTACTTTGAGAGTCGGAGTCTGACTTAAAATCTGATATACTGTACAAGTACATACCATTTAGCATTTCCTTCCTGGATTCCTCATATAGTACCACAGTTCCTCTCCCGTTACCCTGTCATGCCATGTGTCATGATACCTACAGACACAATGAAACTTCCTCTGCTTTTTGTGTACTTCTCCATCAATATATTCAAAGCAAATACTGTAGAATATTAATGTATTCTGAATATTATGTTATATGCAAAAAAGGGAAAAAATGACCAATGCAATAATGAAGAAACACTTTCAAAAATAGTCACTGTTCACTAATTTAAATTAGACAATGTCATGAATAAAAAACAAAAACGTTAAGTAGGGAGCACTTGGAGAGCACAGACCTCCATCCAAGTGCTCATTTACCCCATCATGTGATTTACACTTAAAACTAATAGTCCTACAATTACATTCTCATTAATATTGGATTTATTGACCATGAAAACGCACCCTTAGCATTTGAAATCACTTTGAAATCCTTATTAGTACAATAGTTATTTGAGAAAAAACAATGTTTCCACAGTAGTAATTTTCTTCTGGATCTAACTCCATACTACTTGGGGAAACATCATATTTAACAGAGTCTCAACGACAATTTGGTGTTTGTTGCATAGCTGTAACTTTGTTTCTACTTACAGAATCAAATATTTATTGAACCCTATAAATTCAAGCTTTCTGTATCACAACATCTGGACTATTACAGGTATGCAGATCCTAGAATTATGGTGTGAGAGATGTTGGTGGTGTCCTGTAAAATGATGTCACATTTTCTAGGTGTTAGTTGTGGAGGCAAATTGAATATTAAATATTAAAATTGGCCCTATATCACTATAAGAAATGCTCCTTTAAACAATTTCTGGATTCCAGATCGTGATTCAGATCGCTTCCACACTCTGATCAAAAATGGTCCACATGAATAGGTGGAGGTGGTAGAGGCATATAAATACCTTGGTTTTACAATCAACAAAAGACTGAAGTGGAGATTCAACATGATGTTGTTTTAAATAAGGGACACAGGAGACTAAGACTTTTAGAATCTTAGGTCTTTCAGCATTTTCAGCAAGATGTTGAATATATTTAAGTCTGTTGAGTGAATGCAATCTTTTCAGAATTCATCTGTTGGGGACACATCAGAGCAAATGATTTAAAGAGGCTGAAGAAATGGAGAATGAAGGCTGGTTCAGTTCTTGGGACTGATCTTGATCCAGTTGAGCTGAGTGTGCTAAGAATAATGCTTTTAAAACTTGTTGTTTTATTGTTGTTTTATTTTATGTTATTCTCAGTTATGTTTTGGGGGTTTTCTTTTGGATTGTTTCCTCTATTCAGTTTATTCCCTTGCCTCACTGGTCCTTGTTTCCCCCAGTTCACGCTATAAGTCCCACCTGCCATGTATCTGGTTAACTAATTCCTCTGCCTTTCAGCCCAGCTGCATCCCCTTACCAATCACCCTCACAATTAAATAATCCTAAATTTTTAGTCTGTCAGATTTTAGTGTTCGCTTCTCTGGTTGTTTCTCTGTACAAGTCATGGTGCTATTTGTTTTTGTGACCCAGCCAGCCTTTTCTTTTTTGCACTCATGGTTATTATTTTTTGTGCACTTCTTTTGTGGCAAGCCAGCATTTGGGTCATTTTAACCACATCTCATGACAAACATAATGCCTTCCTCATAAACAGCCCCAGAGATATCTTCAATAACTTTAACCAGACAGAGCAGCGTAAATGGGCTGTGTTGAGTGCTTTATCCTTCATCCCATCAGCACTCTTAGTCAAGGAGAGGCTTGGGATGTAGAGCAAAAGAAGACTAAAATTACCATCTGTATGAAAAGTGAAACCAGACAGGTTATTCACATCCTGGCCCAGCCATAAATAGGGTAACACACACAGCTAATATGGTGGATTAGTAGCAGGAAGCAGACAGACAGTCATCACAGTCCTTGTTACCCTTTAGCCTACTAGGTCCTGGATCCCAGCAGATATCATCCTATCTACCTAATCAGTATTAGCCAGGGACTCTGCTCATTCACAAAAGCAGTTACATACAACTCTCAGCCCCAGTGTGTGATTCACATAGTGGGCAAAAGGTCTTGTTTCAGAAGTTGATATTCTGTCAGGATGTTGCTCCCCCTTTCCTCTTCACTGCACCATTTAAAGAAAGTGTGTAACACAATCCAAACCCAAGGACCCTTGCTTCATATTTATATATAAAGCTTGATGGCAAGAGATCAGGGATTAAGTGACTGTTTACTTCCAAATTCAGTCACTAAATTCTAACCAAAACTCTGTCACTTCCAGTTAAGTCTGATGATTAGTGGCTCTGAATAACTGTTTTAGGTCCTATTTTATCTGTTTCATATTGTCAGAAAATGAACCAGAGCCAAATTACATAAGAAAGTAAATTAGTAAGATTAGTAAATTAGTAAAATGGTATATATAGTTGAACAAAAACCTAAAAATAATTGTATTTTTATACCAAAACATGCAGCTCTACCTTTGAATATTTTGACATTTTACTAATGCTTTAGTACATGACATATACATACATAAACCTATTTCTTAGTTCCTGGTACTTTTTAACTAACATGAACTCTTAATCAATTAAATTCTAACCATATTTACACAATAGTACATACTGGCCTAAATATCAGAATTAAAGTAATTGATGCATGCTGCATTTTTTTCATTATTCTTCATGTTGTAAATATGCCACACTTAGTAATATTATTTTTAGTTTTCTTTTTTGTCCTGGCTCATTGTCTTCACCTCTTGTTTGGTTTGTTCCCTGCTGCTTCCCATCTAATCACCACACCTGTTTGTTATCAAGCAATACCCATCCCAGTATAACTGTTTCCTTCCTTCTTTTGTCAAACGTTACTATTGCATATACTGGTCTATGTTCCAAAGTCTTCCTGCTATCATGTCTCGTCGTACTGAACTTTTGAAAGTTCTTGTTTTTCAATCTTATTTCATTTAACTTGTTCTAAACCAGCCATTTGCCTTGAAACCTGCACTTTTGGTTCATAAAATCCCCAAGATTCGACACTGTTTCTGGTACTTGCAACAGTTTCTGCAATGACAACTTCAGCTGACTTGCAAAGGGTCAGATCAGCATGCCAAATTTTTGCTTTTTCATCTTCACTAAACAGGGTTACTTACATTTTACATGACAACTCAGCCAACTAGTGTCAGAGTGAAACTGAAGCTCTTTCAGATTAGAAAATCATGTTTTCTTATATTGTGATAAACTGCAAATGTTTGTAATCAGTTAAGAATAACTATATTGTCCACTTATAAAGAAAAAAATGTGTTGTTGGCTCACTGCTGTTCATATTTGTCGTTTTTAACAATTGATGGCATATGGTTAGTAAATTAAACAGTGATGCATCTGCACAGAAACCTTTATTACTGTTTTGTTTCATTAAATTAGAAAAGGCAGCAGCCTTCTGTTTCATCCTGCTAACAGGAGACTTCCAGTAGACACTCCCTCACCTTTTCCTCTCTCCTAAACACCAATTAGGACTCCATTAGTCTGGTCTGGCAGCTCATTTGCTCTTGAGGTAGCTGAGGGAGGGGGCTGTTATGTGGGACCTCTGCCCACAGTGTTCCGCCCCAGCAACTACGGCATTATATGGCTGTCATGGTAATACTTCCTCTGTGTCTCTCTCTGTTCTGAAAGGGAAAGTCCCTTTCCGTCTACTTCACCGCTATTTGCCTAACAATGCTTTGCCAGGGAAATCTTCTGCCACACTGGCAGCCTGGAAGAGCACCTTCCCTCCAAGGAACAGGGGAAGCAGGGGATGAAAGTGAAGGGAGCAACTGGAGGGCAGTCAACATCAGCCACTTGTTGGGTACTTCATTAAATGCATGTCCCTATGGTAAAAAGGTGAGGGAGGACCCTTATTAAATGAGTAATAAGGAAGCCCTTAGGAGCTAGGAGACAACTTACAGTG
Organism: Pachypanchax playfairii; assembly: GCA_006937955.1. Taxonomy (NCBI): domain Eukaryota; kingdom Metazoa; phylum Chordata; class Actinopteri; order Cyprinodontiformes; family Aplocheilidae; genus Pachypanchax; species Pachypanchax playfairii. The sequence goes on from SSNP01000035.1 coordinate 2,029,398, forward strand.
CCAGCTGCCTGGAAGCTATTGTGTGAAACTGGGGAAAAGCAGAACAGCCAGTGGTAGAGGAATTGTGCCTGGCAGGGGGAAGAGTTTGAGACTGAGAGTAGGGATGGAGGCACATTCAAAGCATTAGCGTCACTGAAATTATCCCACTGGCACAATACAAGACCCATAGCTCTCATGTTACCTCTCTCCTAAGCAGTCACTTGAAGGATGTCACACAAGGGGAACTTGGTCAAAACCAGATGCAAATATGAAACAGAGCTTACTCCAAAGTTAAAAAAGAATGACAGAAATTATTTCTGAAGAGGATGTAAAAAAACTGTTTGTGATCACATGACAAGTCTGAAGGTGGATGGAAGTATTATTCTCACATTTCAATCAGATAAACTGAGAATGCTGGAGGTTATTTTAAAAATATTTTTATTTATTTATTCATCCGTCAAGTTTATGGATGTTCAAGAATATTTGACCAACTTTCTGTCCTGGTGGAGGGGATTAACATGATGAATATAAAACTGGCACACAGAGCAATCACAGGCCTTAAGTAACATCTTTGACATGCCTGTCATAGTTTTTTTGAATACATTAAGGATATGTAATTGCTTTTGCCAATCTTGTCAAGTAAGTGCAAAACAAATCAAATATCGCTAATGTACAGTTTGGCTTTCTTGAGTTGCTTTTTGTGATCCCATTTCCAATATGCTGGCATCTGCAGTCTTTGTATTCTCCATGGATCCCAGGAGCATGTACAAGCAATTAAAACAATAGCATCTTTACGCCCCTGCAACCAATAAACAAGCTAATGTCACTGCTGTGTAAAGACACTTAGTGTCAGGGGCAATACCCCAGCTGGATTAGAACACTGCTCTTTGCTTTTTAATACCCCACTATAAAGAAGGTTTTAGGAAATGCATGCACTTTATTAAAGAGACTCCAAGGAAATAATATCAAATACATAACCAAGACAGCAAACTGAGGTTGGAGCATAAATTTACAGTCCACACCATTTAGAGTGAAATTAATTGATCAATACTCATTCTGCTTTCTTGGTGTCTTGGGATAGTTCTTAAATAAGTTCCTCTAAAAATCACAAATATATGTGTGTATACTGTGTAAATGTGTGTGTATGATTACATGTATTTTTTAACTATCTAACTGTATTTTGAAATAAATGGAAATACCAGTTTTTTTATTGTTTCTTAATTTATTTTAAACTACTGTGTGGGCTCTATCTTAAAGGGTAACTCAACTTCCCCAGATTATAACCCCTACCTGTGCTTCCTGTTTAAAAAAAATGCTTCAAAAGGAGGCGTTGCTTTGCAGATCAGTGCACATGCAAGGGGGGGGGGGGTTCTGCGCTGTGATTGACATGTCGCACCAACACAGACCAAGTGGACCTGACTGCAGCCCACAGAAAGGGGCAGCGTCAGGTCAGTTGTCAGACTCATACCACACAGACGTCCAGAAAGGAACAGAGGATAATGGAGGAAGGTTCTATGGAGGAGGCGAGCAGCCCTGATCTGTGTCATTATGAGCCTGTAGTGGCATAACTGCGTAGAATGGGGCCCATGTCTGAGTGATACATTGTTGTTGGCCAAAGCTAAAGCTACATTTAGCTTTAGCCTACCTCAACAGGTGTAGTTGCGCGCAGCCACTGTACCTCATTGTCTGCAACAGAAAATGTGTGTTGCAGAGAGGTGCGCGAGGTATAGATCAAAGGATACCAGCATGAAGAGAAAATCATTCAGTAATGTACACAAAACATTTTTTTTCACACAATCACAAACATTGCACTAAAATGAACTCTGATAAACACCGTAAACATTTCCTATTCCACTTTGCTACGGAGGTGTGGCCAAGGCGGAGCTTCTTTTATACTCCACAGCAGCAGAATGCTGACATCACCTATAGAGAAAAGGTTTCATCTAATAACAATGCCAGATTCAAATTCAAGTGCAGTGTAACATTTTAACCTGAAGAGGGCGCTTCACCAGCAATTTTTGGTAGAGAATGTATAGTTTAATTGAAATGTGCTACAATACCAAAAATAATAACCAGACATATAAACAGCACTATTAGACACTCATTTATAGAGTTAATCAACAAAAAAAGTTGATTTGGGGGTCAGCTGCACTTTAAGCCATCTGATTATTAAAATGATTAAATGTAATCTAACGTCCAAGGTCAAACCTAAAGGTTTCTTTTTGTTATAAGTTTCAATCTGAGATATGAACTGTAGTTATTAAACTTTGTTGGTAGTTGTTGAACATTGGTGAGGAAACATCTATCTTAAACATCTGTGAAATTAAAAAGCAATGGGGTCCTATTGGGGCCACCTGTGGTTACATCTGGATTTAAACTTGAGAACTTGTCTTTTGTCAACTAAACCACAGTTTCAAGAGCAAGAAAATCAGTTTTAATTTTTTTCCTTACGTTTTTCAGCTTAATCCTAAGCATTGTCAGAGAAATGTAGCAGAAGACATGAGTATGGAATGTGCATTATTTAGGAGGGGAGGGAAAAGTGGTGACAACAATGGTATTAGTGAGAGGAGAGAGATATGATGTGTGCCGCCATGTCTCAGAATCCTAATACTGTGCTTTTATTGGCTTAGTCCCAAAGGTGTGGAAGGAGTAGGCTGGGAGGGGTCCCATACCTTCAGCTTCCTTTTAACTCTGCCTGACTGTGGATTTACATACCCTCACCCTTCTTTTTTCAAATTACTTTTCACTTCCTGTGTGCGTGTGTGTGTGTGCGTGTGTGTGTGTGTGTGTCAAGTCTAATGTCTAATGGGAGTTTCCTTGCCCATGGTAAATAAACCATGCAGCTGGACAAACAGAACCCAAACCCAGCACCAGTGTAGGTAATAATTGTGTAAGTGGAGAATGTGAGAGTGATTTAGTGAGAAGAACCTTAGATGAAGAAAATAAGTACTTTTGAAATGTTTAAATATTGGAAAAGTTTAATTCATTTTTTCTACTGACACACAGTCTCAGGCTGTGTTTTGGGCAGACTCAAGGTCGGGTTATGCAATCATCAGTAGAAGTGAAGGGAGGAACCAGTCAAACTGAGCTCAATATGACCTTCAGGAAAAGAAACCATCAAGAAGTTGAGTCAAAACAGGCACGAGACCAAAAGTTTAAATCCTCAGTCTTCACTACAACTCAAATGTCATCAGTTATAATTTTGATCAGAAACCTGGCAAAAGAAAAACAGCTGTTCAGTGGAAAAATGTAAATATTTTTGTTGCGTCACTGAACACTTACAATTAGAAGTTTATAAAGTAGTACACATAACATGTAACAACTCTGTATGCACATATTCATTGAGTTGTTTTAATAATGACAATATTTACTTGCTAAACTCGCTGCATTTACCTTCTTTTGTTATTGTCATGCCATTTTTATACTGTGTTTATAAGATCAAACAAATAACTGTATTTTACCCTGCTGCTGGCACAACACCCATTTTTCTGTTGAGTCATTCAACACTAACTGCCTTTAGGAGCAGACTTTGATAGTAGCAAAAATTAATAATGTAAATATAAAATCCAGTTCCACTGAGAATATGTATAGGATATTTCAGATCTGGCTGTATTCTGAATTCTTTATGATGAAGAATTAACCTTAAGAAGGTCTTTTTTAACTATTAGGACATTAATTTAGACTCAGTTACAGTCTCAGTTTGGTTTTAAATAGTGACATACAGTAAATGCCCAAATAAATAAATAAATTACAGACATGGGCTCAGGTAAAACTAATAGCAACAATTTTGCATGCATTTATTCTTTGGCTCTGGGCCTTTTCTTCTATTTTTATATTATTGCTTTAATGTGAGAGCATGAAAAGAGTTAAGCCTTAGAGGCTGCAAGACAGAGTGGAACCAGCAACACTGAGTGTAAGCAAGTGTTAGAGTTAACAGGGTAAGAATGTTTTCATGTATATTTATGTTTGTATGCATGTTTCTGTCCTAAATGACAACTTTAAAATGTGTAGTAATATATCAAATCAAAATAACTGAAAAAAGTTTGCACACTTTTTAACTGTTCACAAACTGAGTAAGTTACATTTCTGCCTTTAGGCGAGCCTCACTGATTCACGACAGCAACAATAATGCCAAAACTATTTAACATTGATTTCATGAGAGCAAATTCAGACACTATACAGAAACAAATACTGTATCACATATACTGAGTACTTTAACAGAGTCTGTTATTATAATTTGTTCCGTTCAATACTTCTCATCTCTTAGCGCCTGTTTCCATTCCATCATCATCCAAAACCACAGTCAACTAGATATTAGACAATCTTCTAATTAACGGTAAAACCACAGTCTGGTGGTCATGTGTAATTTCTCCATAGAATAGATTCTCCACCCCCGGTGCGTGTGTGAAAGCTACGAGCTTTAATCTCATTGCCCCTTACGCTAGAATAACTGTGAGTACTTTCTTGGCAAAGGCATCCAAAGCTCAAGGGTTACTGCATGGTCGATCCTCCAGCAAGGTCCTTTCCATTCTGATTCAATCAATCTTTATTCCATCCATTGCCAAAATCAATTGCTCTCTGCCTGGTATCCCTGGTTAACCCTTTTAATGTCCACACCAAGAAAAAAGCAATGAAAAATGTTCTTTGTATATCTTTTGTTTTAATTAGGGCACTATGGGTTATAATGTGATGCAAGGTAATAATAATATAATTAATTGTAAAATAATAACAGTGTATGGTAATGTTTGCATTTTTATTCAAATGCCCCCATTTTTATTAGTTATTATTTCAGTTTAACTTTGATTGCCTTTCAAAGTTTAACTTCAATGAAATACTTCGACATTTAAAAGGATCAAATGGTCACTTGTTCTTTAAAGGGTTAAAATGTGGGCGGGTGCAGAGTACCACATGCCACAGATGTATGAACTAAAAGAACTCATTGCCTCAGAATCCAGAATCATGGGTTAGAGCAGACATGTCTCTGATAAAGAATCAGCATTCTCTTTTATTTTTGTTCCATCCCAAATAAAATTATTTCCAGATTAACCCTTTTTTCAACAGGTTAAAATTCTCAAGCACCAAACAAAGATCAAACTTCCTCTTGTGTATGTACATAAGGATCCTTTGATTACACATCTTCACTCAATGTAATGCCATTTTTTTAAACTAAATTGTATTTTTTTTTGTTTAAGATTGAAAAATGAAAACACTGGTTGAAAAGATTTAATACACAATCTCTTCTCTATTGTGCACAAAATTAATGGACTCAAGTGGAGCTTTGTTATAGTGATCTTGTAGTTTTCACCCCTGTCTGGTTTAGACACATTAGTCTGTTCATCTCAAGCCGTTGCCTCCTGCAGGGACCCACCAGCTGAAAAAACACAAGCAAGGCTCCTTTTAAAAAACAAGTTTTTATAAAAGCTAAGAATCAACTGGTGTTTTCACTTGACTGCCAGATTATGAGATAAATAGATCCTAAATCACACAAACTGCGGCTCAAATCAAAAAGTCAGTGCACATGATCACTTCCATTGTGTCTCCTGCCTACTAACCGCACTGTAACTATAAATAATGGCTGAATAAACCCAAATAAATGTCTGCAGTCCTTATATGTTATGAATAAACAGAAATTTAAAACATTCAACAAAGAAAAAATGATTTTGTTAAATCATCTCCTCATCAAGGCCATTGGTGATTTTATTACAGTTTTTTCTCCACTGATAAAATACTTGTATTCGTAAATTTTGTAAACACAAACATTGGTCACTCACCTGACGGGGTTTGGCTTAGACAAAGATATAAAGATGAACATGAACAATGTTACTATAACAGTGGAAGTTCTATTCAATTACTCCAGTAATATGCATTGAAGCACAGAATGTTTTAATGTATAATAACCAAAAACATTGGTCAGCTATAGATTGTTCTCAGTTTGATTTGTTTGGTAACTCTGACTAGGAGGGTATCACTTTATTTTCATTTTATTGGTAAATTACCTTTTTCTGATTTGCTGTTTTTTGTCCTCTTCAGTTGTTGTAATGCTAAGTTTCCCTGGTACTTTCAGTGTCAATGTCTTTGAAGAATACTGTAGCTCCACTTTTGGAGAAAAATGCATAAGAGTGGCAATTGTAATTCAAAATGGTTTGACATTTCAGAATATTTGATAAAATCTGTTTCATTCAGGGCATTAACTTTATGATTCCCCTACTCATACACACACAGTTTCATACCAGGTTAGCTGCCACAGCTTCATGAAAAGCCAATGCGTCAATATTTCCCACATATTTTTCTTTTATCTTATATTCAGAAATGTAACATCTTTAAACAGATCTAAATCTCTCATTTTACTGCATTTATCTTATCTCATATTTATGTTCATACACCAGGCAGTTGTATACATCACTTTCATTTTGTTTCTTTTACCCACTGGGTCAGACAGACTCAGAAAACTGCATTATTTAAAAAAAAATTGTGAACAGCTGAATAAAAAAATGAATATGAGTAAACGATCCATATTTAGCACTGATGCTTCCAACACAGATGCAGCATTTGAGACAGAGAACCCCCACCCCAACCTTTAGCAAAAAAGCAACCGTCTAACATGGTAAAGTATGATAGAAGTAGTAACTGGCCCACACCCAACAAAAACACAGTTTTGATTCCCTAACACAGAACTCTCTGCCAAAAACAGTGGTTCTATGTGGAGACAGAAAAGAAGGGGAAAAGAAAGGAAGAAGGAAAGAAGACTTGATTAGGAAACCTTAATAGGACTACCTTGTCACATTGCATCTGTATCTGGGCCTTGGTCCAAAGCATTACTGACACTGCAGTAAAGTAACAAGGTAAAGGTGAGGATCAGACAGCTGCTGCACTAAGAGACTTCCTGGAACTTACTTCTTCCCTTACACTGTGTGAATAACACAATTAGACTGGAACGGATATTGTATAAAATAAACTACAGGTGAGAGAACACCTTCTAGTCCAATACAACAGAAGAGAGACAGATAAACCAGTTAGGCCAAGCACAATAAGAAATATTTAGGTTTCCACAAGTATGCCAAGTCTCCATTCAAAGACCTTTGCCTAAGGCCTTTTTTCTGCAAAATTATACAACCAACTGATCAGTACAATTGAAAAACTGGAATCTCAGGCATGTTGGTTAAACTCAACACCACACACTCAAACAATTATTATGCTATTTTAAGGGTGGACATGTAGATGGTTAATTTAGTCAGTCTATTTTTCATTTTCCTGAGTTTGACTACAGATTGGCTCACTCCACTGCTCATATGAAATGTATGAGGTAAATGGACAGACAGGGCCCAACCTCTGAGAGTAAAGCCTGAGGGGTGTGGCCTTGTAGTGGGGAACCCTTTGTGGCATGCTTCAAATCTTAAATTACCCAAAATTACCCAAATTCTAAAAAGATTGGCATGTTGTGTAAAATGTACAGAAAAAACAGAATGCAACAATTTGCAAATTTCATAAACAGAACACAAATGACATATCAGATGTTGAAATAGATATATTTTTCTTCGAAATGCAAAAATAAATTGCTAATTTTGAATTTTAAGCCTCTTGAGTTGATTGTGCAAAGAAGCCTGCTTCAAAAAATGAAAACACTGGAAAACCAGCATGTTATTAACAACTCAACAACAAAGTGTCTTCAGAAGCTTCATCAGATCCGCTCCAAAACAAACCACTTCAGGAGAACCTTGCTGCTTGCAGCTAGAAGGTTCTATCATGACTCTAAGAACAATGTAAAAATGAGTTACTATGACGTTTCCTTTTGGGAATTAATAAAGTTGAATTGAATTTAACTGAACTGAACTGAATTGAATTGATACCAAATCTAACCATATACTAGTTTTCCACTTCCCCTCCAACCATTTTAAATGAGCTTTGGCTGAGAGACAACACCAGTGTTTCTTGATCTTGTTTACATGAAACTTCTTCTTTGCGTGAAACATCTTTAGCTGTCATTGGTTGGTTGCAAAGGGACTTATGTTGATGGACAGAAATATCTGGAGGTGTTTTAGACACCATGGTGTGATGTCAATCCTTTTGATGATATTATTCACTGCATGGTGACTTTTTGCAGACTGGTGAACCTCTGCCCATGTTTACATCTGAGAGAGTCTGCCTCTCTAGAATAATCCTTTTATACTGTCTGTTACTGAGCTGTTGCCAATTAACTTAATTACTTGTCAAACGTTTTACCAATTGCTTGTTAATTGTTCCAATTCATTTTGTTTTGGGTGTTTTTTTTTGCCTCTGTTCCAACTCTTTTAACATATGTTGCTGTCATCAAATTCAAAAAGAGCTAATATTTTGCCTTTTTTTATTTACATTTTAAAATGTCCTATCTTATTTGGAATTTGAGCTGTAAAAAAGGCAGAGTCAGGATTTTAAAATGCACATCCCATTTTTTAATCATACCAGAAATCCATAAAAGAACCATTGTTGAAATGTTCTCCACAGCTTTTTGGTGTTATGACTGCATTGAGTAACTGAGATTGTTTTGGCTGGGACATGTAGTTCATTCTTAAAGCAAACTGTGGGATATAAGATCAACAGAGTTATATGAAATGGATCAAAAAGTATAACATTGGTTATTTTTTTATCATTTGTAACATATGGCCTGGTAGTCCTAATGTTTGCTGTGGAAAGAATGATAAGTATCTAGATGTGAAGATTGACCTTGTGTGAGACACAGCCCTTCTTTTTCTTTCTGTCTTTTTTTCTTTTTTTCCTATAGCTCCATCAGCCCGAGCAGTTAAAATTGGGTCTTTTCATTATATGAGACCAATGTCTCTGCCTCTACTATTTTATAAATGCTCTTGAACACTGTGTTTAACATCTACACTGAACAAAAATATAAATGCAACACTTCTGTTTTTACTCCCATTTTATGAGATGAACTCAAAGATCTCAAATACTTTCCACATACACAAAATATCCATCTCTCTCAAATACTGTTCAAAAATCTGTCTAAATCTGTAATAGTGAGCACTTCTCCTTTGCAGAGATAATCATCCCACCTCACAGGTGTGTCCTTTCAAGATGCTGATTAGACAGCATGATTATTGCACAGGTGTGCCTTAGACTGGCCATAATAAAAGGCCATTCTGAAATGTTCAGTTTTGTTTTATTGGGGGGTCTGTATGAGGCAAATGCTGGTCCCACCAGTATACTGACTGGTTTTCTGAGTCCCCAGACCCCCCAATAAAACAAAACTGAACATTTCACAGGGGCCTTTTAAGGCATTCTAAGACAAACAAAATTTTGAATGTCTAATTATTCAACCCTGCAAAGAGATCATTTTTAGGAATCTAATGAAGCAAAGTCTACATTTGATGTTGGTGAGATATTTTAGAAAGAGTTTAGAGTTTGAGACAAGCTTTATGAAAAAGATTAATTCTAATAACATCATCGAACATGTTTTTTTCTTTAAATTTTTTGCAGCTAATATAAAAGAATACTATTTATCAGTCCTGTTACATTTTTTTGGAAATGACGTTCTCTGGTTTCTACCTACAATATATATATATTTCACATTTTCACTTAAAATAGAAGGGCTAGCTTGGGTCATTTAATGAGAGCTGGGTTCCATCCATGTTCGTGTGCAAACTGGTCATCGAATATGTGCAAAAATACGACCTCCATCAGCTCGAATGAATTCCACCCATGCATGACTTTTTAAATAAAATGCTCTGTTGTTAAATGAGTCCATTGGCCAGACTGGATGTGTTTGTCCAGGTATTTATAACCAATCTGGGTGGTTTGCTGTGGCCACCATCAGTCACTGTGTAACCAACCTCCTGGATTGGCTCTCCTGTGATGTGTAATTGAGAGCTGCTCTGAGACATAATACCCCGCAGGACTTGTAGCAAATCCCTTAAGACACAGTTTTAAATAGTGCTTCACATGGCTCTGTTGTGAATTTTTCCATTTCCCATGAAGAAACAGTATCTCTTCTGTCTTTAAAAACATGAATCATTTTCACTTTTATCCACAGAATATTATTTTCATAATATGTTAGTAGCAGCACCAATGTTATAAAAAAACTTTGTTTTGAATTTACAATATAAAGTTAAAATGACTTGAAAATAACAGCAAGACATTTGGAGTTTGAGAAGGAGCTTCCAGACTAAAATGCCACAATTAGACTGAAGTTGCTGTTTTAGCCAAGGTGTTTTGCAATTTTTCATTTTAGAAAGTCTTTATACTAGATTCAGACTGGATCAGAAATACAGCTGTGATCTGTGAGTACAGATTGATAATTCATGGAGTAATTGTACATGGTGAAAAAAATGACCCCATGATGACAAAATAATTACAGCATGCCAAAATAATAATGAGAAGGCAAAATCATTCAGCATAAACCAAAACGCCCCTTAAACTTGCCCCATTCTGCTTTTTTATTTTTATTTTTACGCACTTTTCCAAGTAGAATTGGCATTTTTCACTGCTCTGAAGCTCTGTCTAGGTTTACATGAGGATTAAGACCCAGATGTCAAGCTGGAATTTAATGTAAAGTTATTTATAACAAACTGAAGTAATTAACAGCTCACTTCTATGTCTGATCTCTTTCATTTTATGTCTTATGAAGCTGCTTCTCCACAGGAGTGAAGACCTTAACAAATGGATTTAATAGGCAGACCTTCATAATGTAAAACTGTGGTCTTATGGGACAACTCACAGCTCTGACCACAGAGCAAATATGAGTAATTTGTATACACGTCTGCAGGGAGCCATAACAACCACAATGGGAGAAATTACTTGATATAATTACTCAAAAAAAAAACATCTTGGTAAAACACTTGGAAGGCTATGTCAAGTTGTGGAAAAAGAAAACAGGGAGATACAGAGCCAAAGACAGAGAGAGAGAACTGATGTGATCTGCCCCTGTGGTGGTTGGAGTGCTCCACTGTAAAGCTTGGAGGCAAACAGAAAAGCTCTTCAAATGCACACTGCAAATTTACCCACACAGAAAATTAAGCAGAGACGGCATTCTGTCCCCCTAAAGACTTTAAGATATATGGCCACTTTTATAATTGTCATGGGTCAATTCCCAAATTGAGATGTGTTCATATACCAGCGATGTGTATGATGATACTTTCAGAAGCCTGCTGGCATGTGTGCCCTGCTTTTTTCCCTTTTGTGCATCCTGGTTTTTGTCTGTGTCGTACATGCCTGTGTGTGCGGGTGCAAGTTCGTGTGCATATATGTGCATGCAGCGGGTGATATATGAGTTGCGATAGGATTGCAAGAGGCTTGTCGACAGCTGCTGGCTGCCATTCACACCTGAGAGGACCCATGTCCTGATGAGAATTAATGTACTCTGACATCCTCTGGGACTTTGGCAGCCCCCAGAGGGACTAATGAAGAAATACAACCTTGCCAAGAGAGAAGGGGGTATTTTAAAGGGCTCCCTTAGGCCTCAGGAGAGGGCAAAAAGAGAGGGCATGGATAGTTAGAGGAGAGAGAGAACAAGGGTATTTAGAGTCAATGTAGAAACAATGAGATCTTTCTTAGATGCATGCGTTGTTTATTTGTTTTTGTCGAATGCATGAAAAGACTTAAATCTTCATCAATATGTTGATCTATGTTGTTAATTAAACATGTAATAAGTGCCTCCAAAATATGTTGGAAAATCCTCTCCTGCTCATTAAAAACTTAACAATCAATCATTTGTAATATTATATTTAGATTTCTAATGAACCAATCACCTACATGTTAGGATTTTAACCTTTTGAGCAAGTCTGTACAGAGAAAGGTCTTGAAGGTCTGAAGGGTTGGAAGATTAATCTCTCTGGGTCATCTGTTCTTCAGAAGAGGTCACATGTCTGACGTTAAGGGGAAAAAAGGTTGCACTTGGGATTACTGGTCATTATGCAAAATCTACGTGGGTCCCATGAGATGTATCATCCAAGTACCAATTAAAGCAACTTCCTTTAAATCCAAGATGACTTCTTTATCTCTAAATGGATGTATGGTAGAACATAATGGTATATTTATCCACACAAGCTTGCCCAGCTGCTCATGAATCAAAAAGTTGTGGCATGAAGTTAAAAAAGTATTGCATTTCTTTGACCTCAACTCTTGCTCTGTTTAAATTTCTCATTTGCTTGTCATTTTTTCTCATCCCACACCCTACGCTAAATCTGTCTCCTAAAGACAAAAAGCTCCATGATGGTTTTCAAACACTCTGCCACTGTTGGCAAACTGGGTCACTTTCACAAGTGAAACAGACTTTATAATCCAAAAAAATAAAAAAATCTGACATTAAAAATTAGCATTGGAGTCTACCAATGGAAAGAGGAAAGCAATACTAAGTAATAAATAAATAATAAAGACAACTGAGGATATTGGCACAGATTGTACATGTATGTTGGTAGAAAACCTTGTATTGGTTTTGAAACAAGAATGCTTTGGGATAAAGTCCTAGAAGCCTCTAGATCCCCTCATCGTGTTGACTAGTCATCCCAAAACCTCCAGGAAACTGTGGTAAGAGCTGACCTAGACAGAAACTCTGGCACAAAACCTTTTCACGTCAGCACAACCAACATCTATCATTATTAAATCTCCAGAATCTACCCTGCCAATCTTTAACTAAAATCAGAGCATGGGAGTTCCAAGTGATGAAGACTTTGAAAATACTTGTCTTCTTCCTGGACCACTATTGTTATTTTTTAGCTTAATAAAACGGGTTTTGGGTGTTTCTTTTTTTCGGAAAGTTGCTCAGTACTCTTACAGTAACGTTGTTGGGAGGAAATCCTGGTCTGCTTTCAGCTCAGCCACTAATCCCTGTAAATTACAGTGTAACTGAATACATGGAAAGTCACTTCAGCCACTCAGGTCATCCTGTTCATACCAAATGAACATCTATATTTATTGTGCTCTTGCAAATCCATTTATGTTCAAATTTGTTTTCCTGTTGCAGACAAGTATGAAAAACCAAAATATGTCCATCCCTTCATTTTTCATGCCTTCTTGATCCCGTGCAGGCTCACAGAGAACTGGTGCTATAGTCTCCAGTGGTCATTGGACAAGAGACGAGTTACACCCTGGACAGGTCACCAATCCATCCCAGAGCCACATGGAATCAAACAGCCACACATACATACTCATACTCCAGGGAAGTTATATCAAAATAACTAACAAATAAAAAAGTAAGTAATAAAGAAATAAAAGTAATGTTTGAATTCACAGACGTGTTTGCTTTTCTCTCCATTACCCCAGTTTTGTTTGGCTGGTGGTTAATAATCTATTTGTCAAGCAGAATTGAGTGTTTGGACAGAAATTGTTCTTCCATACTCCATAAAAAAGTCTGTGCCATTCTGGTAAAACGATTTCTTCTAAGTCTCCGTCAAGCATGTGTTTCAATGTGAAAAACCCCTGTATCATCCTACTGCAGGCAAAAATTACTTTTCCCCAAAATAAATTTGACAGAATTCTCTAATTTCTTACTCCAATTAACTTTTACAACTTTTAGGATTCCTAGTATGTTTAGCTAGTTTAACAGCTGTATATTTTTAAATAGGAACTGTAAAAAGTGGGAGTTTTTTTGTTTGCTTTTTGTTATTAAGATGAGGTTACTTTCTTCTTTTAGTTCATTGGTAACATCATGCAAATTCACAAACAGTGCAGAACACTTTACACAGCAGCATACAACTTCCCAATAGTTATACATGTTTAGTATGTAGGTCTAAATTTAACAGCATGCAAATTTAAATTTTGAACTCAAGCCAAACAAACTAAACTTCCTGTCAGGGTCATGCAGCGTCAATTTACGTCACATCCCTACAACTGCGCGGGAAATTCGGACGTCGAACTGCAGCGCATTATGTAGCACACAGCGTTTCCAAAGCAACAGACATATATGCGGATGGCCTCGTTATTTTGGGTTTTTAATGCTTCATGACCCATTAGCATTGAATAAACTGGAAATGCATGTGTAGTTTTTCACAAATCTTAAGTCCCTTTAAACTTTTCTCAGAAAACAGTGAAGAAACTGTCAGTTTTTAATTGATAGATACGTATTTAAGGGACACAATGTTAACTGCAACAAGTAAATTATGCTATGTGTCTTTATAAAAGCTTGCAAGCAGTTACTTCCACTGATCAACAAGAGCATATTCGAGTATTCTTTAAGTATAAATTCTATTATATTTGAATCTGGTTTAAACATGGTTTATTTACTAGTCTCTGCATAGGTTTGGAAACTGAGAAAATTATTATTGGAGTTTGTCCCAATGAGTTCTTTCTGCAATACACTGAGGTTTGGTCTTAATTGATTTAAGTGGAGGTTTATGTAATAATCAATTATTCTCAAGACACCAGTTTGATGTCTTTATTTTGACCCCACATCTTCACATGATTAATTATTATAGTGAGATTAGACCCTTGGCCTCACTTTAGAGTTTACATACTGGTCAGAGTGGCCATGTATAGTATCTGTTGTTACTTTCAAGCTTCTAAATATTATATTAATCAGTGTGTTTATTTAACTGAGTGTTAAATAACAAAACAAACTGCATTTTTTAAAATATTTACAACAGCCTGAATTTCACCTCTGAACATAAGACAGAGTGGACAATGGTCTCAACATACTATATGCCATTTAAACTCTCTTTCCCCTCGAGTATATGCTATTTTTTGTCCCAAGTGGGCCAGAGACAAAATATACTGTTAAGTATGTTTAATGTTAGAAATCCTGCTTGACATATTTTTAATTATATAATTCTTTATGACATATATATGTATCAGCAGATGTATCAGCCTACATAATGTGAAAGGTGGTGTTATTTTTTAAAGGAGCAAGATTGGGCTTTACAACACTACTCTGACTATGAAGAAGAGTCTTTGAAGTGCTGCTTGCAATAGTAAGAGCAGGGGCTTGGAGAGTTATGGCTTTAGCAAGCCTGTAGTTTATGTGCACTCTGGGTAAAATGCAGAGCACTTTGAGAGCATTTATCATAAAACACAGGGAAAGGACCTCGATGCAAAATGGCTGCTTTGCTCTAGCTCAGTATCTGCAATCTGATATTAACTCTACAGATGAATAATATACGAGTGCATTGTTGAAAAAATATCAGAGTGCCTTTTATGTCTTACTCTGACAATTAGAAAACTTATCCTCTTATTCCCAGTTGGGGAAACTGTTTGTGTAATTTTTTAGTTAAATAAAAACAAGGTGATCCTGCTTGTCCAACCCTTAAACATGCTGCAGAAAATTGAAGTTGCATTCAGCAGAACAGTTTCAACACAAACAGGATGGTAATTTAAAATACACATAGCTCAAAGGGAGTTTTGTAAACCAGGTAGCTCATCTGGAGGACTGATATATCAAAAACATGTGTGGCTGTGGTGTTGAACCTAAATGCAAGCAGGGGACGGGGAAACTGAGTTTAAATAAAATATATAACAGAATTTAAAAAGAAAATACACAGACTAGAGAGCCAAGCTATGTAAATATCAATATAACTAAAAGCACTGGCAGAAATGATTCACAAAAACAAAGACACGGGTCAACTTGTATAGTAATAGCTGAAAAAACAAAATACACAACAAAAACCCCAGAGTTATGACATGATGTTGAATAATTATACCAGTGTCTTTGATGTTGTATGTTGCCAGAAAAGTTGACTCCTAACCCTCCCCTGACAGTTCCTTCTTACAGGGAAAGAACTACTAATTTGATAAATTGCTGAAACAAGTTTGATCAAACCCCTGATGTAAAGGTAGTTTATCTGCCATGAAAACCACAACAGCCATGTTTCCCATTTTCAGCAGCTTCAACTATTTCATAAATCAACTAAATGTCAGTACACTGGAAGGAAAACCTTAGTCCTCCTTAGTTTTCTCGGTCTTTAGTGTATTTTCCCAAAGACATAAATAAAACCTACCTCCTCTCTCTCTAAAGGACACAGGCAGTGGGGACTCCACACACATTGGCAGCATTTAGCAGGTGACAAATGGAGTTTCTCAGGCTGAACCAGCCCAGAAGGCTCACTCAGATGGGTTGATGAATGTAGAAGCAAGGCCAGACAGGCAGGTTTATTTTTATTACGTCTGTCAGTGCACCTTTGTGGTGTCTCCAAACCAAGCCCACATGCACATGGTATACTAATCTGAGAGGTGAGTGGTTTTGAATCACTTTTGTTGTTTGCACTGTGTTGCTTTCTAAAAACAAAAACTCAGATTCTATAGAAAGGATATAAATTACTGGGATTAAATTTATTAATTCTTCTCCATCTCTGACAACTCTGTTGTGACATAATAAAATTCCACAGAATCTATTTGGTCTTTGCAGAAATTTGGCAACTTTTTCAAGTGAAACAGCCTAGAAATCTTGCTCAGATTAGGAACACAGTAAGGCCTTATTATACCTGAGAGAGCGTGATAAGTTAACGATGGATTTTATCATGCACAAACTTCTGTAGTGAGGTCATGATAGTTTATCACTGACGTTCAGTGTGAGGTAGCTTGTTAGCCTTGGTGGCGTGGATTCATGATGTGCACACATGGCTTGGCTGGGCCTCATGCTTAGGCTACTTTTCAGGTGGCAGCACCGTGCCAGTCTGCATCTAGCTGCACCCAGATGCAGTTCAAGAGAGTAAGAGAGTTCAGGGTTTAGTGCAGTACTGGAAGCATCTGGTAGGATTGTTGCAAGAACAAGTTGCTAATTTTTAGAGCCCGGTAAGGGCACAGGAGAACATCTAGTTGATGTGGAAAATAGAAGGTTAAATCCTATTTAAGTGAGTTCTGAGAGCACAGTAGCATCAAGATTATTTCACTGAAGATGTTTTTTTTAAGATTTATTGCAATCCAGCCACATTAACCCAAGTTTTGTTAGTCACGATGAACATTACAGAGTCATAATCATGAGAGAAGACATTCTACTTTGTAATCCCACTTAATAAAATAACATGGAGACATTCAAAAACAGATCAAGCAATGTTAGTATTGAAAAGATGCATGGAAGAGAACACCACTGTCAGAGTGAAACAAAGGTGTGGACACCAGGTGACACAGCTACTAATTGAATATAAAAACTAGACAATGAAGGGCAAACTTACATGAAGTGGTGAAACACCCACCATCAATTCAATGTAGTTCTCTCCCAATGAAAAAACACATGATGGCAGTGAAAAACACAGTTTCTGTATTTGGCTGCACACAGAGTACTTTATCTAGTTGACAGAGGATGTGAAATCCCAGAAAAGGTGCATGGAGAAATGGAAGGATATTCTTTTTAAGAAAATGATTCATGGGCTCCTGGCTGTGCAACTCATGAGTCAACAATGTACTGTTGGTGTCTTTGAGGGTGTGTTCAGGGAGGGTGTGTATCAATAGGTAATAAATCTCCAACCATTCCCAAGATGAGTACAACCTCACAGGTGTCTCACTGTAAACACAGCAGCTTCAGCAGCACACAGGTCATGGAGATGCTGTGACTTTGTGCATCAAAGGTCAGTTTGGATTCTGACTGAGTGCTGAATGTGGTCGCATCCTAATAAAAACATTTTTTAAAAAAGGAATTATTTTTAAATGATAGCTTGAATCATTGATGAAGAAAACAAGCTGTAATAGAAAAAAAATAGTTATTTATCACAAAGTAGCATGAGGTAAGACAAAATTGTTTATTTTTCAGAATTTCCAATATAAGATTATGTTTGCAAATAAAATGTTTAAATGTTTTTTTAAAGTGTGTTCAAATTTACAAAAGAGGAAATATTAAATTCTGTATAATATCTGTCCTTTAGTCATTAAAACAAAACAGTTTATTTACAAACTCACAAAAACAACTAAAATTCAAGACACATAATATGAACATCTGGTTCTCATTTATTTAAATTATTTTAAACATAAAGTAGTCATAAACATATTTTGAACACCGATCCACCAAAACACTTTTATCATATAAAATGTGTTTAAGGACGAGAGTTATTTATTTTCAATTAGATTTTAGAGAATTATGAGAAATCCTGTTTAGTAACTTAGTAACTATTATTGTCGTTAGTGGAAAAAATACATTTAATGTCTTTTCAAGGCTGCACAGTGATATAATTGGTTAGCGCTGTTGCAGGTTTGATTTCCTGTCTGAGGCCTTTGTGCATAAAGTTAGCATTTTCTCACTAGCCATGTTTTCCCCCAACACACCAAAAACATGCATGTCAGGTTAATTGATGGCTCTAAATTGGCCCTGTGTCTAAGTGTGGGTGTGTTGTTTGCCTGTACGTGGCCCCTTGACGGACTGATGACCCATCCAGGGTGGATTTAAACTCTCGACCAATAACAGCT
Organism: Pachypanchax playfairii; assembly: GCA_006937955.1. Classification (NCBI taxonomy): domain Eukaryota; kingdom Metazoa; phylum Chordata; class Actinopteri; order Cyprinodontiformes; family Aplocheilidae; genus Pachypanchax; species Pachypanchax playfairii. The sequence continues at coordinate 2,047,686 of SSNP01000035.1, forward strand.
GGTGCACCAACTCCCCGCAGGAGCAAGTGGACTCAGGAAGCAGATAGATGGACTTTTCAAGATTTTCAAGGGAACCATGAATCTCTTTTCAGAGTTATAGAAGATGATTTTACAGCTCCAAAAGATATTATTTATACAATTTCTCTCTGAAGCTGTCAATAAAACAAGTAAACAGAAGAACATATTGTAGATAGAACAAGTCAAGCTTATTATTTAAAAAACATATCTGTTAAAAATAAACAGTTTTTATGTTATTTTGGTGAACACAAATGGTCCAAATGTATCCACCAAAAACGGAGAAGTTCGGGACTTTTGCCCACACAGTTATTTCCTCAAGTTGCATATTAAAGAGACACATTAGCCCCTTAAAAATCTTCTACAATGATAGTTACAAATTAGATCTTTATATATATATATATATATATATAGTTTTTTCTCTCCACTATGTCATTTCTACTTCATACAGCTAAAAGGAGGTTTAGTCTCCAGTTCACCTGGAGTTCAAACAGAGACTAAAAAATTGTTCATCCTGTCTGTGTCTGGATCGGTCTTATAAGTAGCAGCCGGGGAGGAATCCTTTCAATTAGAGTGATTTATCAGAGATCTTATTGAGCTTATTACACATGAGCTAAAACTGGGAGTTTTCTGCACTATACAGAGGGTCATTTATGTGTTGATAACATGAAGAAAAATTGGAAACATTGGAACCGCATCAAATTTAATCCTGACTGTTATCAATCTATAATAACGTGTGCTCCATTAATTTTAATGAAATCCGTCTACCCAACAATTTTCTTCTCATTTACGGTTGTAAAAAGGCAAACAACAAAAACTGACCAAAGATCTTTTAAACATTCTCAGTTTTTCTATCATAAAAGGTGGGATTATTAAGATCTCACCTCTTTTTCTAGATTTGCTAAAAATGCATATTTTTTTTTTGTAATTTCACACACACTACCTGCCTTCTCCCAGAATAGACTAATGGCAACCCTAATAATGTTATTTTATAATGTGTCTGCAGTGCAACGTAAGCTTTTAAATTTCAAACAATTATCCAAGTCTCAATTTGCAATTCAGCAAAGGCCTTTAACTGTAATGCTCCATTTTTGTAAAGATGAAAACATATAACTTTAGCACAGTTACAAGGTATAAACACATGTTATTTTTCCCATGTCTGGCAAAAACAGAACTCTGGAAAAGTTTGACTTTAAATGTACTTTCAAAAGTCAGCAGAAAAATACTTAAACCCAAAGTTATACAAACATCCTGGTCTAAATGAAGAGAAGACAAAACAATAGAATTCATCACTACATAAATAATGATAACAATATAACATTAGAATTATTTGCTTTTTTAAAAAATTATTCTAATTTTGCATTCGCATGCTGCACATGAAATTTAAATTATACATCATCTTTAAAGAGGCCCTTCCATTAAAAACGTTTTTTCTGAGGTTTCTGTTGAATATTTTAGCTCCACAGGTGTTCTTACCTTCATAGTGGGTGTGAAAACAGGTCAACAACTTCTCTTTCAGTTTTAATCTCTCAAACTACGCAGGTGGCGATAAAACACGAGTTCGAACGGACTGTATCTGTTTCATCACAACTCCTTATTACTCCTTATAGTATTCATCAGCTCCTGCAGTTGAAACCACGCCTAGCATGCTGCTGGCTAAAGGCTGTAGCATAAGACGTAGCAAACAGGAAGAGAGAACATCTGTTGTTGCCATGCGCACTGGGGCAGGAAACAGTATACCTTGCTCTCATGGGCTAATTTGTTAGCCAATCTGAGTCCAGCAAGTTTAAATAATGAATATGAACGAGCTGCTACTGAAGCCTGACAGAACGAGCCGGAACAGCCGAATTTTGACGCAGACAGATTGAAAGGTCTGTTAATCAGTGTTTCCTGACGTTTTTTTAGATATAAAATGTTTCATATTACTGGTTAATACTTAGGAAATAACTACAAAGTCCTGAAATTTGTATGAAATGGCCTCTTCAAATAATCCTATATTTAGTAATGTTTTTGATATAAAAAGTATATCAGAATTGAATTCAAGAAAATGTTCATTTTGATTTAAGTTATGAAAATGGTGAAAGGAAGACATTTGTCTTCTTTTTGTAGAATATGAAATGGTTTAAATTAAGAACTGTTGCAAGTAGTTTATAAAAAACTGTATGTTAGTAAAGGCACAAAAATAATCTCTTGTACTCTGTCCAACTATGCTTATGGAAACCCTGGTATGATGCTCTCAGTTAAATAACATTATGAAGGAATAGTTCAGATAAGAAGAGGATTTCTGGAGAAAGTTTTAAACAAATTATATTTTATGGAGAAATACATTACAATCACAGATTTTTTTTTTTTTTTTCCAAGTAAGAAATTATTTTTTCATAACTTTCCACAGAACCCACATCAAAAGATTTAAGCTATTGATTTAAAAGGTCATCCAAATAATTTGTGATAAATATGAAACAAATTTCTTGTAATAATTTACATTCAAGCTGTCCTGTCGTAATAGTGCTTGTTCTTTTACCAGAAACAATAGTTCTGTTCTTGTTCTTCTGTCATTCCAACTTTGCATCTAAATAAAATGTGCAGGGGGAGTATATCAAAATACATAACACCCCAGGTAATTACCCACAGGTTTTTGTCCTGTCTCACTGATGAAATGTACTAATGCTTATACACAAGAAGAGGATTACACTTTCAGAGAGTCGAATCCCTCTATCACAACCTCAATATGTAATTTAAATGGATTAGAGCATGTTCAAAGGACAAATGAAAAAGTTTTCATATTTACAATATTCTGTTGCTTGTAATACAGCTAAATAAATGTGTGTCCTCATCTTATCATTTGTTGTTTCAACTGAAACAAGAAAGAGTGCAAGAATGGGCGAACCCTGAAATAGTGAGACAACACTTTGTATTTTTAATCCATGGAGCTGCACGGTGTTAAAGTCATAATGGGCTGCAGGCAATGAGCGAAAAAAAACAGTGAGTTAATCAACCTTGCAAAAAGAAAGAAACCCTGGGTTGACCCTGTATGGTTTCCAGAGGTCCCCCTGCATGTCTGCCAGATCCATAATCACCAGAATTACTAACTAAAACTACCAGAACAGATTCTGGTTTTTGTTACACGCATCAGACAAAGCAGTGAGATAAAAGTAGAAATATGAGACTTTTCAGTTTTCACAGTATGGATGGTAATTTTCTTCATTTAAAGTTCTAATAAAAAATCTATTTTAACAAAAACAGATTAAATTTTAAAGTGTTAGTTTAGTTACACAAAGATGCAGCACTAACAGCTTAAATAAAACATAGACACTAAGGGAATTACACATACATTTACATGATCTAAACGTTTGTTTCAGATCATTTTGTACTTAATATTTCAGGTGATGAAATGATGATGAAAGATGAAAAAAAAATCTTGTCAACTTCTCTGCAAAGAACTCATGAGCTCTGACAAATTCTCACAATATCCGTTAAAAATAATCAACCACTAATCATCAACATGCCTTATTTCTAGGTTAATTTTCCTTTAATCAGGAAGAAGTCACAGTGCAGTGTTTAGTAATGTTTGTTTGTGGGCATTATTACAGCGGAGAGACCCTTCTAGCACATCGGTGAGGTGGAAGTTCAGAGAGCAGACCCTTGTCATTCGTCCAATATGGAACAGTCTCACCAGAGACAGAAACAATAACTGCACCTCCTCAGTAGTGCTGCCCCGTTTACCTAAATGCAGAAAAATGACAGGAGGTGACGATCCCTGCTGCATTACTTTTGAGTTACAGAGATGATTTGCAATTCAAAGAGTCTGAGGAGTGCTGACCACAACACTAACGCCTCCACAGGCCCACTGAGGCAAATAAGACCGGGAGCAATTTGCGGCTCCTTTGCTTGGAAACAATTTTAGGCCAACTCATGTAAAATAAAAATATGATAAATATCTTGACTAATGAGGCCAAATTTTGTTTTCTGAACTAAAAATAGAGATTATGTACAAAGTTCACTTAATGTCAAGGATACCTTTTTCTGGCAAAAAAAGTGTTGGCCTTGAGAATGTTGCAAAGCGTGTATCTTTCATGTGTAAATGAACATTTTGCATATCTGCTTAAGCTGTGAAATTAATAGCTTTTATAAATTATGCACAATGTTTAAATCTTCATTTGTTAGAAAGAAATATAGCTCAAAAGGTGAACAGGTGATTAAACATTTCACTGACAGACACAGAGGCAACCAGCCCTCTGACCATCACCAAACAGGCAAGTGAAGTGCCTTGCCCAAGGACACAACGACAAAGCGATCTTTTCTAAGGGATTCTAACTGGTGACTCTCTGCCTCTTGAGATACTGTTGTCGTGTGTATGTGTCCAACTTCATACATGTTTTCTCTTTAAAGGTCACATGTTTTCAACCCTATTTGAGGTTATTTTTGCAGATCCAGCTGTACAAAACTCTTAAATTCATTATAAGAAAGGATATTTCTCATTTTTTTAATAAACAACCGAAACATATCTTGTCAGCCATCTTTTGTACATAATAGTTCAGTGGTTGAGGTACGAAAATCTCCATGAGGCCAAATCCTATCAAAATCCTAAAAACAAACTGTTACCAATACACATTATCTTTGTTAGATAATATTTATATCAGTAACAGGGTTGACTTACAAAAAACCAAGTCTGATTATCTGTTTGAAGGTAGCTATCACAATATGTGGACAGATATTATTATATAACAATACAATAACATACTTGTTAAAGCTAAGAGGAGGTACAGAGTCATCGTTCATAAGCTCAGCTTCTTCCTATTATTTCTGCTCCAGTCTGACCTTGTGAGACAATAAACATAAACTTCTCTAGCAGACTTTTGGTCACTGAGAATATGCTGGGAAGAAAAGAGGAGAAATTGGGAAAGTGAAAGTTAAGCAAACACCTTTAAACACTCCAAAGAAAGCACGAGGAAACGGTCAAGAGTTGTGAGGACAGTTGTTCAAACTGTGGATAAAACTTCATTCCTTCTGATCTGTAGCTGGGTCGTGGCTTCAAACATAAGACAGTTTGGATGGTGATTTAGAACATTCTTCAGCTGAATCCCAACCAGTGAGACAATAACATTTGTTCTTTATTTTCAAGTTAAATTAAGTGTTATTGAACTGAACGGATCCTTTTTCTTCCTCTGTTTTCAAAATGGTTTTTAAATGATCCCTGAATGAGACCTGTGCTTAAGTCTTTAATAAGTTGCTATATATCATTATCACTCACTCTGTACTGCTTTTCTTGTGTTTGCCTTGGCGTGAAACCTGCTTCTTCCCACAAGGTTATGAGGCTCAATGGAAGGATCAAGAACTGCTGACATCTACGAATCTAGGAAAACTGTCATTTACACGAAATGGGGCAGGGTGCAAAAGAACCCTTTATAGCAGTAACTGGGAAAAAAAATATATAGAAATGATAACCACAATTTTGTCTGTCATGTTGCATTAGAAAATAAATCCCTCTTGAAAAGGCACACATAAACTTCTAAACAAGCCTCCCTCCTAATGAACTATGGCTCTGTAATAAACGGCCGTGTGTGTCTGTTGGACCACCTACCCGGCAGGAAAATCAGGTCGTGCACCTGGAAATAGTCAGAGCCACATACACTAACAAACACAATGTGATTAGGGTTGGTTATTACTCAGGACATTGGCCCAGAGCAGAGTCAGACATAGATGGAAATAGGAAGCACTGAGACTTAGGAGAGGTGGGATGCCCCACACACATCATCAGCAGACACGTATAAACACAGGGTGCAAAAACATGTGCGAAATTAAACTTAAACTGAACATCAAGGTTACATTCAAGATATAACCCATTATAAGACATAGTAGTAGTAGTCTATTCAAAACTGTCGTGTCCTTATTTGTCACTCACTTATTCCACTTCAGTTCCTGCCTCATTTTGTTCAGATTTGCAGGAGGGAGCTGGAACCCACTCCTCTAGACAATACTGTACATAACAGAACCAAATCATACAACCATGTGCACACATTCACAGCTCAATTTAGAATCATCAATTGATCGAACATGCTAAAGTTTTTTTGTAATATTTGTAATGGGGAGAACATGCAAACTCCACGCAGAAAGGCTGGATTCAAACCCATGACCTTTTCATTGCAAGGCAACAGCTCTAGCAACTGTGCCACCGTGCAGCCAGAGCTGGAACTCTTTATCCAAAAACAAACAATGTTCACTCACAGTAGACAGAAGGTCAGAAGTACCGATGGGCTGAGGCAGAAGGTGATGTCCGGGTGGGAAAACCGGTCAGGGTCAAGTTAATCTGATGTGCAGCAGGTACCAACAGGGTCAGGCAAGAGGCAATGACAGAAACAATGTTGATAATCACAGAAGGCAGACAGGTAAACAGGTAACATGGATAACAGACTGGTGGAAGGAGCAGGTCCAGAAGCGTGAAGCCATTCAACATGCAGGTGAAACACAGAGGTTTATGTATAAACAGAGACAGGTGTGGGAAGTGAGTGTGATTAGGGTATAAGCAGGTGCAGGACATTACCTAAATTACAGCACAAGGTTTGAGATGGTAGAAAAGAAACACACACAAAAGTAAAGTTAGACTAACTAGGCATGAAACAAAACCCAAAACTAATAAAATAAACAGTAACTCAGAAGCCATTACACACAAAACCCAAATAAACTAAGAAAACAATAAAAATGTAGAGAACACAGGACACAGAGAGACAGAGGGCCTGGGACGATACACGATGCAGGTAGGAAACTCAAAAAAGAAGGTCCAGGTTTTTTACTTCCAACCGTGACCTTCCTGAATTAAATTTGCATGTTCTTTCCATCCAAAATTCTACCAAAATATACAGTTTAGGTTAACTAGCAGGATGAACTGGACCTGGGTGAGAGATTGACCCTGTGATGGACTGGTGATCTGTCCAGGGATGGTTGTGATATGCAGGACATTGTTTTGAAAGAAAAGACTGATCAGAATCTGGATTTGGAAAGAAAAGGACCGTTGTTCAGTTTTTGGACATCAGATGAACATCATCTAGTCGTTTGCTCTGTAAATCACATCATACATTATAATGCCCTCCAGCAATCTACCCACACCTCCCACTGTGACACATTAATTATAACTTCATGTACACGGCTTCTCCCAGGCCATGAATATGTATGGCCAAAAAATGAGTCATACTCACATACAGTAGAAGACATGAAGCAGTGAATAAATACAACTAATCTATCAAAGACTGCCCAGAGAAAAATAATGAGAGATGGAGGTAGAAGGCTGGACTTAGCTACAGGGAAGAGTCAGAATTATTATACTTTATATAAATGTGTATTTTTAGTAAAAAATGTTTTTTATAGTCACTTAATTTAGATGTCTGGAACCTGATCACCTGTAAGTCATAGACTAAAACAAAATCCATTTAATTTCTTGCTTCCTATTATTTCTGTGGAAACAAGGTGTTAACATGGACTATAACTTTAATACTCTCTCTCTCTCTCTTTCTCTCTCTTTCTCTTGCTGTCTCTCTGTCATCACTAAGCCTTCACTGTCTTTCCTAAAGATGGTGAAAAATGCTGCAGAAGCTGGCAGGTCATTTATCTCTGTTGCCCTGGTGGGTGGTGCTGGCTACAGGTTGACTAATGGTCCTGTTGAAATGCTTCAGATGTCTGAATAATGACAAGCTATAAAAGCTAAGCTGACTATAAAGTCAACTGGCTGTTTTCTAGCATTGTGAGCTAGTACAAATTTAAACTAAGGAAAACATAACAATAAAAAAAGACTGTGATCAGAGGATACTTAATTCTAACTTCTCCTAATACTTTATAAAATCTGAAGAGTAAAGAAATATTTGAAAAAGTCTAGAATAGTTTATTTTACAATTTATGTAACTTTCATCAAATAAAAAAATCTGACCAAAGGTTCTAGGAGGATTCTAAAAAAAAGGAAAGGTAAATTAGCTACTTAACAGCTCCTGCTAAAACCACTCCCTCAACCTGATACACCCCCCCCCTTTTTTTTTTTTTTGTTATTGCTCCTTCTGCTCCTCGTGTCTGTTAAGTCAGCATGACATTTTATGATGCCTGGATATTAAAACGCAGTTTCTATTATGTGTGAGAGGAAAGTGGAAACAGCCATGCTCATGCTAGGTAATTAGGAAGAAAGCCGAGGGTATATTTATCAATGTGGGGGGAGGATTTGGGAGAGACCAGGGGAACTGGTGTGTAATGTCCTGCTGTCAGAAACACTTTTCTCTTTAACTCCATACAGAACTTAGTTAAGGATGGAAATCACTTTGGATCTCATTTAGGATGCATGATTCCTTAGATATCATTTGGTTCATTTGTCTTTCGCGCTAACGCTATAAAGCCAGTTACAGTAATGATGAAAGTAGCACTAAACTGTTTGAGCAAATAGGGCCATGGCTGGATAGATTTGATTACACCTGATGAGATGAACACAGAGGGGTGACACAGTTAAACAGTCTGTTTAGTGTTGTCAACAGGACCATTAGCTACATCTGTAAAGTATAATTCCTCACGTCAAAGAAACTGTCAAATAAAACATTTTAAAGAATTGAAAAGGTCTTTTAGCAAAAATCAAAATGTTATTTGTGTGTCGTATGTTATCCGACCGTCAACATATTGTTGTTGAAAGACTTGCTTGAGAAAATTGATCAAAAAGGAACAACCAAAAAGAAAATATGTAAAAATGTGCCTATTTGTAAATGACAGCAAACAAATTCTTCTGTTTGATGAAGAGTTTCTTTGAACAGAAAGAGGTAAATAACTGCTGATTAGTGTTTGGTTCTTAGTTTTTCTTTGTGGTCTACTCGTGCTTCCAATGCACACACTGTCTGAAATGCATCCGCTGCTTTGTATAATCAGAGTTGTGGCTTCGGCCCTGTATAGCTGCACTATATCATGCCTTTCTCTTGCTCCAGAACATTAAACAATATTTTCAGTCAGACCCTCAAGGCCCCCAGCTCAATAACTGTTTGAGGCTGTGAGAGAAGTGAGTGGAGGTTGTTCAGACACCTCAGAGCCTGAGGGGCAGCTCTGGGTTCTCGCTGGAATCACAAACCAGTACAGGTCACTCTAAAGTTTGTTGCTTTTTGTTTTGTCCACAGCTCGGGGGCAAAATGAAGCCTTAACCTTGTAATCCACTCAATGTTTCCCCTGGTAACACTTCTGGATTTAAAGCTGGGAAATTACACTTCAGGCCAAAGAGGTAAAGAATGACAGGTGTGATTTGGAGCAAAGTGACAGAAGATGGCAATTTAGATCACAAAAACATGAAATATTGAATGTTTTAAATGAACTTTGAAGTTTGATGGTTTCTCTAATATAAGTTACTTACTGAGACAAACAAATATAAAAGAATCTAACAGCTGTGTTTATTTAATTATGATTTTATCTCTTAAGGATTTGTTTTGAAAGTTAAGGTGGGTTGTAACATGACAGCAGTTTTTATGCCACCTGTCATATTGCGGCTTCAACTAAAAGCAATGACATTTTTTTCCTGTCTAGATTCAACCCGGGTCCTTCAACCCACTCTGTCTGCTGCACAATCAGCCCTCTGTTCGTGACTCTGGGTGGGTCCCACTCCTTCCACCAACACTTCTGTGAAAACAACCCAATCTCAAACACACTCTCTCTCTCTCTGGACAAACCAAGAGCAAATACACACTGCTAAACCCACTCCTAAACCCACTGGACGCCCTGCTGCAGTGGGACTTATGTGGAACCCGATCCCACTCCTGCCACTTACCATTATATCCGTGCATGTTTGCCTAATCGAAAACACATGCAAGTGTGTGCTTAACGCACAGATGCATGTAAATGGAAGCCTGCTTAGGTAGAGCTGCTGTAGCGTTGGGTGTGACTGTGCACACAGATTTGAAAAACTTGTAAAAGTTGGCAGGATATGTGACTAAGGCCCTTTCGTGCACTCATTCCTCAGCCTTGATCTTAGCCCACACCACTCAACTTATATTTACTTAAGCAACCACTCTGGCAAATCTAAGCATGCAATCGTCTGAATATTTTTGACCAGAATTGCCATAGACACACCTACAGCTTTATTTTACACATGCACCACATTGCATGAACAAGTCAGCTAGGTCTCATATCTGAATAAGAATCTATGTCACATATATAAAAATCATATATTACAGAACCTCATAATTTCTTCTGGATGCGCAAGTACTGCATATTACAGACATGAATGCCATCAGAACTGCAGCCAAACAAGGTATATTTTATACAGAAAGTTTTGAATTTAGGATTCAAAAAAGAGACAATTAATTAATTCTGACAAGCCAAAAGATGCTTCACATGAACTGGCTGTACAATATCACATTTTCCCATATCGCCTCAAAGGTAAATATACCCAGATCTTTTGTTCACCTCCAAAATAAAAGTAGCTCATTGCTACAGTTCGTTGTTCATTCAGTCCCTTTTCTTTATAAACTTGGGCAGAGTCTGATTTTAAAAAGAAAAAGTGAAAACCTCATAGAAAGTAGAGTTTTGTGTTGTGACTCTGCAGAAGTATTTCTTACAGCTTTTCTAGACATCTATAACATTTATTTCTCTGATTTCAAGTTTCGGATTTTCATCAAATATGCATTTAAGTTATTAGAAGTAAAGGATCACATTGAATTGACTTTGGTTCTGTGTTTTGGGTTCCTTGTAATGCCTAAGAAGGGTGGCTAACTCCAGGCCTCGAGGGCCACTATCCTGCATGTTTTAGATGTTTTCCTGCTTCAACACACCTGATTCAAATCCTTAGCTTGTCAGCAAGTAGCCTGTTAATGACCCGTTCATCTGAAGCAGGTGTGTGGAAGCAGGGGAAAATCTAAAACATGCAGGATAGTGGCCCTGGAGGCCTGGATCTGGACACCCTGGTAAGGCCTGTACTTCAGTGTTAAACCACATGGAGAGCATTAGAATATTAAGAACAAGATTTTTCATACTTTATTTGTATAAATCCTAATTTGAAGAAAAAATCAAATGTCAGACTCATTGAATAATGTTTTAAATGGATCTGTTACGATACTTTCACACTAAATAAGGACCACTTTGTGATGTTTAAAAAAATCAGCTGGATGGTCTTCACAGGGTCTTAGCAAGGTCTTCAGGCCCATATCAAAAAACAGTAGGCTTCTTATTACACGATAGATCATGACAGAAAAACTGGTCAGGGCAACAACAACATAAAAAACAATTAACAAAAATTAAACTGTACATTGTATACTGTACAAGTTTCAGGATTTCCCTGTTTGTCTTGATTCTGCTACATTGTAAGTCGTGTAGGTCATGAAGAGCTCAACAGGATCATCTTCCTGTGAGATGAAGGCCTCTCTGATGTGTGGATTCATGTCATGTCATGTATGCTCTGACCAAAACCAGCTATCGATTTAACAGATTACACTCATGTGAAATTGACAACACACAGAGAAAAGAAAGTAATTGCATCATTGTCCTCCTTTAACACCTTAACTCCAGTGTATAACAACATCCTGTGTGATACAATCATTGTACAGTCAGACATAAAGGAAATGCTTTGTGTAATGATGAGACTGGGCAACTGTGATGAGAAAAAGTCTTTGCCTCATGCTCCAAAAAAAAAAAAAACAGCAAAAATAAAAAACACGAGTCGACATATGGTTCAGTGTATTCCACCCGACAGTGACATATTGTAAGTTGAGCTGCAGAGGGGCTTACATGAAGAGGAGGCTCATCCAAACCATGCACTCTATAGATCACCAGAGACAGAAAACTTTCCCTCAGAGTGTGCACGTTCCTAAAGTGGGCTCATTCAGTCTGAAATGAAAAGGAAAGAAACCATATAAAATCATGAAGTACAAGTGGATGTGTGTGTGTGGCATGAAACTTATACAGGCATGAGAGCATCAAGGCGGGCCAATATCATTTACTTAGACCACACATGCACACATGTATATGTTTTTACATACTAACATCAATGCAAGCCTAAACCCACTCATTTGCCAAGTTAAACACCCAAACAACACAAAATGAAAACCACAAGTCTAGAAACACAAGGCTACAATTTTGCCACATCTACCTCCAGAGAAAACACACCCCCTTTTTTCCCATGTGGTACATTCCAGTTAAACATTCTTAGAAGTGATGTGTCTTTGATGAACTTTGCTAGGTAATATAATAATCACACTAGCCAGAACACTTGTGCTCATTCCCCCACCATCTCAATACCCTCAAGGGGATTGAGCCAAATAAACAGATTTGGTTTCTAATAGCTGAAAGTTGTAATACGGAGTCGAGCCAGATCAAACCATGGATCTGCCACAGTGTTCTTCCACTTGATATTTTCCACTCACAACAGTGGTTTTGATGCTGCTGGAGGCATGACTCTTGTTTATACTGCCTTCTAGTGAGGCTGCCTCTATTCTCAGAACACACTGGAGGATCTTTTGTCATCATAACATCTAAGGTACAAGCAGAAAACAGGACAAAGAGGGGTAAAATATGCACTGGACAAAGCTCTCACTGACACGCTCACAGACAATAAGCCAATTGATCACTTCTGGCACTGTGGCATCACTCAGCCCGTACCTCACAGTAGAACTACAATCATGAGTGGCAGTGATGCACTGTCTTAATTTTAAGTCAATAAAGAAGAAGGGCAATTTTGAACAAAATAAAATAAAATAAAAAACCCATTAACCCACATATTTTTCATTATACTTTTGTTCCTTATGGCCCATTTTATTGGCAGAAATGTCGTCCCAGGATCCCACCCAAACAGAGGTGAAAGCTGTTTGTTATCACTACATCCTAAACTCAAATACCAGTCTTGACATCCACCATTACCACAAGACTGAAGCCCCATGCTTAACAAGACTACCAGCATATATGCTGATGGTTTTTAGGATTTTGTGGTGGCACTGGGCCACCCAGAAAAAAATGGTTTAAATATCTTTCACCCCACTCCCCATTAGAAGCCTGTCCTACAGCAACATTGACTCACTAGGAATTTGGGCTCAGGGATACAAGCAGTTCTTGCAGAGGCACAGTTACCCAACACATGTTGAATGTTGGTGAAGGTACCTGCAGAAATTATTTTACCATCATAGCATTGAAAGTTTTTTTTTATTATTTATTTTTTAAATGGTGATCCAAACTGCAGCAAGCATGGAGCCATTCAAGAACTTTGCCATTAAAGGTCCCATATTGTGAAAAATCGACTTTTTCTGGGATTTGGGGTGTTATTGTGTGTCTGTGGTGCACATACACTCATACAAAGCTGGAAAAAAAAACATCCATGCTGTTACGAGTGACATAGGGGTTTCTGAATCCAGTCTAATATGTTTGCTGTTCAAAATTGTCCCGGCTTCTGACGTAGGAATCTGGGAGGGGCTTGTGCTCTGATGGGATTCACACACCCTCTAAGAATTTACTCCACCCACCAGGTACAGCAGTGACTTCCTTGGACACCCAATGAGAAAGCTGCATTTTTCTATCACTGTGGAGCACAGAGCATGTGACAGCTGACAGTTGCTGCAATTGTAATCAAATGGCAAAAAGAGTCAAATTAACATGGGAGTCTATTTGAGATGATGATGATTTCACTGCTTTTTACTAAGAGGGTGTTAAAAGGATCTATGGATCTGTCTGTGTGTCTGTCTGTCTGTGTGTCTGTCTGTGCAGTGAAGATTAACAGGTGCCTCCATCATTAATTACTTAAAGACATTAACCATCAGCGAAATATCAAACAATAATCCAGTTTATTAAATGGCTTTGAAACATCACAAGTAATGTTGTGATTATTGGCCTGCAACATATTCCATATCTTTGGTTATGTGTCATCTGCATGTCCTGTACATGCATCCTTGTGCATGTTTGAGACATAAACAAAGTAACATAGAAAACAGTACACGTGAAAACAATGTTAACATTAAAATTAGCATATACTGTAAGTGTATTATTATGATTGTTACAATATCATTAATATTTAAGACAAAAGGTGAAGAACAACCTGAATTGATCACCAGTCAGTTAATTACACTTGAATATTTAGTTAATGTTCTTAATTAAAATAAGCTGCTTTGCTAAATAAATTTATTGAGAACAAATTGTTCAGCTGACTGTGATGAAAAACTCCTTTGGACAATAGTATTATATTGATCATGACTTGGTCAACAATGTTCTCCGTTTAAGACAAATTTAGATTTAAACAAAGAGTTTATTAGTTGTATATAGACTTTATAAATCTCTTTATTTTTGCCTTCTTTTGTGCCATTCTTATTTCCTTTCCTGTAATAAGTACCTGAATATATAAAAGATGCTTCTCAGGTCCTTCCTGTTTATATTAATGTTTTATTTAGTGTTTTGTATTATCATAATCAAAGTCCCAATAAAAATAACAAAGTGGAATAAAATATACATATCAAGTGACAGCCTAGTTCTGTAACCTGTCCCGCATGGAATTTTGATGTTATGTTAACAAACAAATTAGCATTTAAATGAGTCCTGCATTTTATCCTTCAAGGTTATGTTGTTATGGATATTAAATTAGAGTGTGTGGAATTGCTTGTGTGTGCATGTGTGTAACTGTGTGTGGTCCGTAGGCTGCCAACCAACAAGTCCCCCTGAGAGGTGTTAGAGCAGGTTTGTTTAGGGTTGGCTTGGGAGAGAGCGGCATGGAAATGTGCACGTTCCAGAGTGTGTGTGTTTGGCCTGTGCATGTTCGAGGGGAAGCCATCCGGACAGTTTCTAACTGTGGAAAATTTAATATCCATTTCTCCTAATGGACAAAATCATTGCAGTTAAACATTCCTTAAAGCCATTGTGCAGATTGTTTCTTTGTGTTTAAGGGTAAAATCTGTAGACAACATCTTTTTCACACAGGCAGAACGGTTTGTCAGTGTGCTGGCCGGGTCAGGCCAGTTATTATGTTGGCCGAGGTCCGAGGGAAGCAGTTAAAGCAATGAAAGTGTTTAAATAGCAAACAGTGCTTAGAGCCTGACAAGAGCCACCAGAGAGTTCAGTTGTCAGTTTATACTGTAAACAATACAATAAAGGTTTTTGCTTTCAAACTCCACCAGTCTGCTGAACTTCATTTGATATGTCAGTATTTCTTTAAATTAATTGTTTCCAGACCAAGATGTGATGTGATTAGGGTGTCCATAGGTGCAAAATTATCTTGTTTAATCTTGTCCACAAGGTGCATTTTAGAAAATTAAACTAAAACCTTGCAGCTGATTTTTACACTAAACATTGAAAAGAAGATTTCTGAATTTCAGACCCTGAACAGTGTCTGGCAGTTTGTTTAAGGTGAGGATGTACAACCCTCAGATTCCTCTATATTATAGCCTACAGTATTGCTAGTTTATTATTAGTTGCCATACTGGGATGTTGAGCCTTTTTTTTTTTTACTTAAAAGATCTTGATGTATTCTGTACACCTGTGCACAGGGGGCTTGTTTAATCCCCTTAACATCAGTTTCAGGATGAGGATCAAGAAAAGAGTATGCTGTGACCAAAAGAGTACATTTCTTGAACCTCAGGGAATGATACCAACCAAAAGCATTTCATTGCTGCAGATAAATAAACAACAATTTACAAAACTACATATTGAAGATCTTTATGACAGACAAAGATTCAAAAGCTGTGCAGAAACAAAAACAGCATAAAACTCAATACTAATAATGTTTAACATGCAATATTTTTGGACCTCCATGATTACATTTTGTCATTTAAGTCCAAAATTACCTGCCTATAGATTTTTGTAAACTGAATTCAGAATGTGCAAATTGCCTAAATGCATTTTAATAACTTCTTGTCTCATCCAAAGGCAGATTGAGATTTACCTGAAAAATTCAGATCCATGCGAGTAAACATCTTATTAAACACAGGAACATGCAGAAAACTAAAAAAAAGTGATGTAAAACCAAAAAATTGGGTCACACTCATCCAAAAACATTTCAGTCTATAAATTAGAAAATAGTGTGTTCACACTTAATCTCTTAAGCAAACTAATCTTCCCTTCAATACAAATGCTTTATGAACTTCCTCAAAAACATCCTTTTTTTTCTTTATTATCCAGCCCTTGCCTGCTCAGCATCCATAATAAAACGTGGAATAACTTGTAAGATGGATGATATGTGGAGTCTGTTATTCCTGATTCTTATGTTAGTGCATCTCCTTGTGTCTGCAACAGTAAATATGTATGCTAATACAGTTCCTCATAAAGGTTTTTTTTAAACACATCCCCATAATATTATAGGCAGACAAAGCTTATTATAACACATACACGGTCTCTATGCTTGAACGCCCCAAACACACAATAATGACATTGGCATGTGGCAATATTCAAAACAACTGGATTTATATATATTTTTGCAATAATTCATTCAAGATTTCACTGTTGGATAATCCATCCAGATAATCCTTCCTGAAATCCAGGGTTTTCAGGGTCATATGAAGATGGTGTCTCTCTGCAGCAGACACTGAGGGAGAGGTGTGGTTACACCCTGGACAGGTCAATCGGGGCCACATAGAGACAAACAAAAAATGTTAATTCGCACCTGGGGCCATTATAATTAGTTTAATATCCAGGTTTTTTGGACTGCTGGTGGTAATCACAGTGCCTGGAGTAAACCCATGCATGCACGCATTAGAACATGCATAAAAGTCCCTGTCAGGAGTTGAACCTGCAACCCATGTTGGAGAATGAATATTTAAAAAAACTAACTCATAGTAAGATGCAAAATCCTTCAAGACTGAGATAGTAGGAATGTTTGTTTTTCAGGACTTGAGTGAATGCATTGAAAGTATTTCTTTTCATAAACTTAACATTTTTAAACTATCTTCTTTTATATAGCCTGAACTCTTCATCTACAAGACTACATGTGAAAAATGATGTTTATAAACCTTAATATACTCTTTATTTACACAATTTGACATAGTTTTTTAATCATCTTGGTGAATTACAAGAATTTCTGGCGTCTGCCCACAAACCCTTCTTCTATAGGTGGTGTCAAGCGATTTGATACAGCATGCAGTTAGTGAGTTTAATTGACTAAGGCCATATGGGGATGGTTACAGTTGGGACGACTTCTGCCTGCTTGCTTCCTGATAATTCATCTGAAATTGTAGCTACACTTTAGATCACCATTCAGACATTCCGAGCAATGCTGATCCATCACAGGGATGTCAACGTGGAAGCACTCAGACCCCCAGGAAACCATTTCCTGGAGCCTACCTCTACCTATTACCTCAGCCAGACATTTATTTATTCAGCATTGCTATCCCGTGCAGTTCCAGTGATTGAAAAAAATAATAATAATTTTAACAGTATTTAGGAATTTGCAGGGCTTGGTCTTAAGTAGGGCTTGAAGTGGAATATCTGATGTGTTTTTGTGGGTTAATAACAGGAGACAAAAATGTACAAATAACCTGGAAACCTCGTTCAGATCAGCAGTTTACTTATTTTAATTGTTTTTCAAAATTACCAATACTTGGTAGCACTGTTTCTTTGCAGCAGGAAGGTCCTGGGTTCACAAACAGGCCAAGACCTTTCCGTGTGGTACATGTTCTCTCTATGCATGTGAAGGTTTTCTCTAGGGACTGAGGTTTCCTCCCACAGATCTAAAATATGCGTGATAGATTATTTGACATCTCTAATTTTTTCCTATAGGTTAGCGTGTGTATGGATGTGAGTGGTTGATGTGCTCTGTGTGGACTGACAGGCAACCCATCCAGGGTGTAAGGTCACCTCTTACCTAATGCCTGGTGGAGAAAGACACCAGCTGCCTGCAGAGCTGAACAGGAACAAGCTGGTATGGGAAATGAACAGATATGTATTAATAGATCTTCTTATATGTTGTTTTATAACAGCTAAAGCCATAAAACCTACACATAAAAAATAGATTTACACATCACATTAGACCAACAGCTAAGCCACATCAAGAGACTGCAGCAGTCTCAATAGTATTACAACCCAACCCCCGCCCCCCAAAAAAGAAAATGTGAGTGAGGTGCTCCTTATATTGTACACAACATCACAACTTTTTTTGGAGTTGTGGTTGTACGAAATGCAGTTTTCAAATGATGATTTCATTCACTGAGGGGAAAAACTGTCCCAACCAACATGGGTAGAAAGTAATTACTCACTATTTAAGAACAGATCAGAATTAAAGGATTTGGCATCTATCTGTCTGGAAAGTGTAACAAAGACCTTTCCAAGACTTTGGGACCCCAGTGAACCTCTGAGGGAGTCTTTATCCACAGATGGAGAAAACATGGAACAGTGAGGAACTTTTCCAGCAGTGACTGACCTACAAAAATGACTCCAAGATCGCGTCAACAACTTATCCAGGAGGTTACAAATGAATGCAGAACACCTAAAGCACTGTGGCCCTCAGTTCTCTAAGTTAAGGTCAGAATATGATTCAATAATACGAAAGAGACTAGACAAAAATAGTATCTATGGAAATGTTTCAAGGTGAAATCTACTGCTGACCAAAAAGAACACAAAGACCCATTTGAACTTCACTCAGGATGAGCACAGTATCCATCCCTTCCTACGTGCACACAGCTCAATTGTCCCCACCATTACTTCTCATGCATTTACAAACACACACTCAACCTGTAAAATCCTGTTTAAGGTGTTTGAACTCATCATTATAAGCTCCAGCCTGGAGATTCACTCCACCTGACAGCCATGATGATAGACTGTAATCACATGGTAGCAACTGATTGACTGCACCTTCCTCAGTATGTGTTTGTTAGTGGTTCTACGTAAAGGGAGTGGTAGTAATCACTTCTCTTGTCCTTTGGCAAATTACCCTCTGCAAACTCTGATGGACACGTTTCCAGACTAAAGCAAAGAGAGATATTTAACTGTTTCACCTGAGTTATTCTGCTTACCAGACAAAAAGAAGATCTGGTCCTCCTTTTTAATCAAATTTCAATTATTCCAGTGGATAGGAAAAAACATTTCCATTTTGTGGCAGCCTTTCTCTGTGTTCTTTAAAAAAAAACAGTATTTTTTCCTCCTGCACCTCCAGGTAATTAATCATCCATACATGTTTTAAAACATCAGCGACTCTCATCGTCTGTTCTCTTACTCAGTACTTTGCCTCTGTTGTCCCAGTGCGTGAGTGATTACCACCAAACTAAATATATATTACATATTCCAAAGAGTGGGAAAAACACATATGGCTTGTTCTTTGAAGCTGCGTTTTAATTTGAGCGTAAGTAGGAGGAAGAAGAAAGTTTCTGTGCGAATAACTTCCTAAGTACAGGTAGTGATGATAAAGTTGTGTGGAAAAAAGGGGCAATTTGAAGATGGTCAACATGCATTTTTTTAATCAGAAGTTAAAATTAAAAGAAGCTACTTGTTAGCCAAACATCTATCTGTAGAAGAATACCTTGTTTGTATTCAATTACTTTTTTATACAGAAATAGACAAATTGTTGGTAGTCATCTGTTATACAAAGGAAAACCCACAGGGTTCACTCAAGCAGTTTTAAACAGGAAATAAAAAATAATAAATATAATTGTTTACATGTATTGCTTTTAATTATGGTTTAACAGAATAATTTAGAAAAACAAATTAATGAAACTGGCCTAGACAAAAAAAATGAAGGTACTCCTAGAAAAGACTGGAAAAAGGTTTTCCCTAGGAACTAGGTGTGTACTTTGATTAGTATTACAGGTGAATTGAAGTTTTTCATCAGCCTTTCTGCCTGTATAAAGGTACTTTGGTATTGTTATGTGGACATGTTTCAAAGGAACATGTCTGAGGAGCTCTGAGAGAATATTCCATGTTAAATGTAAAGACGAGGAGACCCTCTCCTAGAAGCTTCATGTTCCCATGACCACACCTGCCAATCTGTTTTAAAGTGTGAGGTTCATGGGACTTTAACCAAATTCCAAGAATGTGGAAACAAGAGAGAAGGCAGCACAGATGACATGCTGTCTGGTGTCAGAAAGTTTGGTCTCAATCATTTGATTTTAAGTATTTTTATTTTTTTGCATTATTTTTGTCAGTTTTGTGTTATTTCCGTGACCACTGTATCTTTTTAAAGGTAGTAATAAGTTTATCCACATCTGTAGAAATGTTTAATCTTTGTATCATTTGTGTAATACAGTCACATTTCTACACTCAATGTATCATTTGTTATTTTACTACCATATAAGGTCTGTGATTTATTCACAAATACGTTTCACCTTGTTGTCTGTATGGCAGTATAACTACAACATGAGAGTGTAGTGTGGTGATTCACCAAAGCTGTGTTCCTCTAAAATAACTGAATCACAGCAGTTTGTGTGACAAACACATACGGAGGAGACATAAGGCTCCTCATAGAGATTACTCACATACTTCGCACACAAAGTTCCTGTCTAACAATCCAGCCATGATTCTTCTGTTTCATTGAACACAGGTTGGTGGAGTGGAGTGGATCTAAATCAAGCTGCTAAAAGCTGCAGATGAGTCTGAGTTGTTTCCTGGGTTATCTGACAAAGACAAAGGACAAAATGGGAGACAGATCGGTTTCACCTCCATTTACTTCCCTTCTTCCTCCCTGAACTGAAGTCTTCCATCTCTTTGCAACGCTGTCCGGAGATACAGGACCTCTATACCCAGAGCACAGCCGGATGAGACTTGGATGATCTTCCTTCTAGAAATAGAGAAGGGTCGTAAAAAGTCTTCCGCCAACGTCACCATATCAAGAGCAGAGAGCTCAAAGGGATCAAGTGAATAAATGAAAAATATCTCTAAAAAAAAGTTCATTTAAAATATCTTTTGTGTTACCTCTTCTGTTTTAATTGCCTTACTTGTGTACTTAAACTGTTAAATGTTAGTTGACTTTGTAATATAGTCCAACAAAATCAACAATAATATTACACTTAGACATATGAAATGGGTGTGGCCTGAGTCTACATTATTGTTTTAAGCTTTGGCCTTCTGTTCTGTTTTATGGGTCTCGGAGGATGGCGAGCATTGAGTGCTAATTGGTTCCAAAGCGAACCATAAAACTGATTCCACCAACGAATGTCTGCCTTCATCACTACAGGACCGTAACGAGTGTTTTGCAAACAACACAGTGGGACTGATAAGAAGCCAGGTGGGTAATTGATGTGGTTACTAAGTGGCTGATTTGCATTCTTTACGCATATCCTAACTAGGAAAAGGGAGACATACGAGTAAATTAGGCAGAGTTGGAGAAAACTGCAGGAATAAATGACAACAAAGGCTTAAATTTGTGACTTGACTGAAAAATCTTTAACATTGGGGATGTTATAATGTTTCATAATCGTTGAAACTTTTCACACATTTGCACGCCATAAAGTAAACTTGAGTTTTACTTTAAATTAAAGACAATAGCGCTGATACTGATATTGAAAAGACTCAAAGGATTTCAGTTCTATAACTTGAACCAATCTCTGTCACTGCTGCTTCACAAAAGTCCTAAAACTGTAAAGATTAAAAGTGGATGTTTAATGGCTCTCTGATCATTGTTGGTTTGAAAGTCGCTTTTTATTTGATTCAAACTCACAGAGAGTTACTAGTAAGATCAAACCACAGCAAAGATCCAGGGTTAGATGGGGCTCAACTGTAGTTTCATTTTTGAAATATTATATTATTTTCATTTTAGTTATAGTCTTTTGTCTAAAATGTATTTTACTTTTACTTTTTAATTTAATAAATTGCAAGTATGTTACATTTTAGTCTAATTTAAATAATCTAAATATATTTTAGTTGACTGAGTCTACAGTTAATTTAGTTGACAAAATATAAAATGTAGAAGGTTTTGCATTTCTAAAGGTTTCATATAGTTTTACAAACCAGTATTAACACCTGTTAAGATGTATATTCTATAAAACAAACAAAGATGATTTAATTATCTGATCTTGCCTTTTTTACAATAATTTACACTGAGTTATGAATAAATATGATATAAATAGATATGATATATATTTTTAATATAAGTGTTTGCTGGCTGTTTTATTACTATCTCTCCTCCTTGATCTATTTGGATTTAAACACAGTTTTATATTTTAGCAATTATTTTCATAATTTATCTTTCTCAGCTTTGTCTAATTCAGGTCATTCTTTTGAAATGACTTTATTTTTGCTTCCATTTAAAGTTTGTTGTACTGAAGCAGGAATTGAGCCAAAAGACAAACTCACTGCTTTATTTATATTCGGATCTTGACTGGAAAGATGAGATCCAGGTAATAAGTGACTGAAATGAGCTTCCTAGAGTAGACAAGATCAACCTTAGAGGAGAAGTGAGGAACTCCATCATCCAGAGGGAGCTCCTCCACATTGAAAGGAATCAGCTGAAGTGGTTCTGGCAGCTGATTAGGATGCTTCCTGGTCTGAAGTATCCTGTGTGGTTCTATATCTCCACCTAACAGTAAACATGTTGTCCTTTTCATACAGTCAGATATCAACTGAGCAGAAAACAAACAGATGTTTCTGCAAAGATGTGAACAGTCTTCAGGTTCACCTGAATTTATGGCAGAGTTATTTATAAACATTTCAACAAGCTCATTTATGTAACAGTCAGAACATGGGAGAAGTGAAGGGCCATAAAAATGATTTGCAGTCTGACAGAGCTCAGTGCCAGTGCAACTCTGCTGACAAAAACACACACGGAGGATCTAAACCTACTAAATGTTGAATGTTTACCATTATCTGTTCTCTACACTTCTATACTGTCTATACAAACCTAGAAGAATTGTAATTGGACTGATGTGAAGCATTTAACAGTATGATGACTAAAGTGGTAAAAGGATCAATGCCCACAGCAACAAAAATGAAAATAATGCTATAATCAGAGATCAATATTTTGACAACAAAAGCTCTATTTTTTTTTATTGACCAAGGTCACAAAAATGGAGTTATATAAGAAGGAAGGATCTCGTGTAGCTGTCTGTTCTGCAGCGGATCTGAAGAAGCCTTTGACTCAAGACACTCTGTTGTTCAGTGACTGTGTTATGAAGAGGATACGCCAACGAGCTGCCACCAGTTGTAGCGCTATAAATGTCAGAAACTTTAACCACGACGTTGAAGGCAGCAAACTGGAAAAGCAGAAGATAAGACAGTGAGTTATGAAAACAACCAAGATAAAACAATACAGAAAGAAAATGAGAGACCGTCAGTTTCACTTCTGGTGTAAAAAATCATTGAGTCTTTCTCTGCCAGATTCTGGCTAGAATCATGAAGCTTGTGGCTAAAGGAAAGGTGCTTAGTAAAAGCAGAGACCTACTGTATGTACAAAGCTTAAATATGAGAAACTCTCTTGTTCTCTTTAAATAAAGACAGATAGTTTTTGCCAATATTGTTCGTTAGTGTAGCAGCCACTTGACTTGTCACTCCTCACCCTGCCTGTTCTCCATGAAACAACATATTCACAAGAGTACTATCAACTCACACAAAGAAAACTACAATGACCTAAACTGAATCACACATTCTTAATCTAAAAAGGAAAGCTGTACAAATTGCATCTGATTATGTAAGAATCAGGATAACCTACATGGTAGGAGTTTCCTGAAGCTTTCTATGTGTAAAAATCAAGATAAAGAATTAAATTATCTGCTGGAACTTTACAATCTACTCCTGTTATGTATAGAATACCCAAATTGTCCAGAATAATTGTGTAAATGTGTAGCACTTTTGACACCAGTGACGTGTGGTGAGGTTCATGGCTGGTGAGGCACTGACTCTTTTTGAGTCAATATTACAATTCTAAGATTGGAAACTAATATTTTATTCACTATTTAATTCTCAGTATGAATATTGTCTACAGGTAATATTTCTCATTCGATTTTCTCTCTCACACAGGCTTTGCCTCACCTGCCTCCCTTGGCCGTGTGTCTCTGGTTGGCACATACCTGGTGCAGGTTTGCACATACTTGTGCATGCATGAGTTTTCCTGTGGTACTTCCACAGTCAAAAAATACATGCATGCTGGGTTAATTAATAATTTAAATTGTTCCAGTTGTGAGTGTCTGTGAATGGTTGTTTATCTCTATATGGCCCTTTAAAGAATGATGACCTGTCCAGAGTAAGCCCCGCCTCTCTAGACACCAGCTTCTGGTAACCCTGCATAGAATCATTAACTTTCTGCATCCCATCAAGTCTGAATTTCTTTCAAATGAATCAGACTATCGGAGATGTGAAAAACAAATAAATACATGAAAACTTCTGTAAACAACTCTTAAAACATTCCTGCTTTTGTTCAGGATTACCAGCAGGAAGTTTACATGTCCCTTCGTGCTCCATTCCAAGCTTCCTTGTTGTCACATTTGGAAGATTTTGATGCTTCATTCATCACTGTGAGCTGCCAAGAGCTAAAGAGCTGAGAGAATGATCCCTGCTGCTACTGTGTATTATTGATACTGCTACTCCCCTGTGGCAGATTTCCCACTGAACACACAAAAGTGAGAGACAGATTATGTTTGCCAGACTTCTACTCTCTAGAGAGCGATATGTCTGTGTTACAGCAATGTTACTCACATGGATTAAAGTACCATGTGCTCCACCACAGTCTGCAGCATTTGGCTCCTTTTTTCCAAGTGCTTTTAAAACATAAGTAATTATGCATGATGTGCAAAGTAAATGAATGATTGTGATGTGTGCTAGTGATTTCCTACCATAGCAAGCACAGTGAATGCATAACACTAAGGAAAAATAGGGCAGAGGTGAAAAACCAGTATAATAGGAATGTTTTACAGCAGACAAAGTTGCCTAATTGCAATGCATTAAACAGAATCTTCTATGTACTGTTTATTTAACGATGTCCCAACATCATAATTTGTTTACACAGATGGGGTGGGATTTAAATCTTATACTGCAACCAGCTACTAGGGGGGTGAAATTATTGCAGAGTTTCCACATTTTAAGTAACGGTTCATGGTATCGATTAACTAACCGATACCGATACAATTATATTAGAGCGGTATTGGCCCCAATACCCAATACCAGTATCGGTATTGGTGCATCCCTATAGGACAACATTTAAATTCTGCCTTTAGATCTGATTAATTTAATTGAAACTGTTATATGTGTGTGTGAATATGTCTTTATATGTCGTATGAGTGTCTACATTTACACAAAAATGTATTTTATTCTGAAATATTTGAATGCATTTGTATTTCTATGTATTTTCAAATATCGTATTTTGATTTTTGTTAGAAAACACATCAGGTTTATTTGTGTATTAATGTGTTTAAATAAAGTTTGGAACCAGTTTTCGTTGATTGTACATATCTGTTTGGAAAATGTGCAATAATCACTCTCTCTAAGAAAAAAAATATTGCATTTCAATGATTTTGTTTTACAGTTTATAAAAAGAAATGGCATCAGTGGTGGGTGGACTGTTCATTATTGCAGCCCATGTTTAAACAGGTCATATTACTTTGCGAAATGGCTCTATCTGCTGGGGAACCACATTTCTCTCAACACCCCCTCAGGCCATTGCCTCAGGTCCATTTCAGAAAATATTCTAACATGTTTCATAACACTTTAAACGTTTTGATCACTGAGCTATATTATCTCCTTTTTTTCTTTTTTTCTTTCACTGAAACACCATCAGTTTATTTTGTTAACTTAATGATGCCTACTTACTGTATATGAAGAAATAAAAAGGTGATAATAATTTAGTTGCACCGTAGTAGGCTGACGAGACTAAGTTAACAAATAAAAGAAAATCTCCCAATTGAGAAGAAATGCTGAATCAGCATCTCCAGTGCCAAAAAGTTTAGATAAAAACAGGAAATGACTCCTTTATTACATTTTATTCTATTCTTTTTTCCTAGTGCATTGGTCTCTGTGGATTTCTGGCATCGATTGATGATCTAATGAAAGTGTCTGTTCTTCCTTCTCTGTTCTTCACTCCTCCTCCAAGTCACTCTGGTTAAAACGTCTTTGTTAATCTGAGGTCTGTTAAATCTGTAAAAAAAAATAATGGGTTAAGTTTTTTTGTTTGTATGTTTGTTTTTTGCACAAATTTTTTGTGACAAACAAAAGTTATAAAATGTGACGACAAACATGGTGGTTTAAATGTTAAACGTTTACATAGTGTTTGTTCATTCTAAAATCCACTTTTTTTCTGTTCGTATCTGATGTGATTTTTTTTTCTAAAGGTATTAAACATCTGCTCTTTATTGACTGAAACATGATTGGTGTGTTTTCTGGGGTTGTCAGCAACACAAAGCTCTGACTTCTACCTCTGTACAGTGTGTCATAATATAACCTATAAGGTTAACCTATAAGGTTTCTTATACAAATAAGACAACTAGACTTTTTTACTTATTTATGAAGGCCAGACAACAAAAGAACAATTTAAAATCTTATTTGCGAAAAACCTTTAGCAAAATCTATCAGACTGAAGTCTGATTTAATGCTTTATAGGTGCAGGAACAACATCAGAAGAAGAGCTCATCAGAATAAGAGCCTTACTACTCTTACAAAACATATTATTTAATATTTGCATGTAAACATTTGAATAACAGCAATGCATTTTATTTTTAAACAAACCAGGTGGACCAGTTAAATTGAACACAGAACATTTTAGCTTGATCAAACATTAATTACTTATATAAATAACAAAAATTACCAAGCATCACACTGAATAGCAATTGAGGTTAAAAGACAATAGATACTAAAACAGCATGATGAGTCTACTGAAAAAGAGCTAAGACTCCAACACACTACCTCAGAAAGCTAAAACAGAGTCAACCATGCGAGAGTGTTAAAAACTCAGCCTGGAATAAAACCAAGACTTTCTTGCAAAGGGGTGACAGTGTTATTACAGCAGCCATGCAGTAGGGAAAAACCTTTTCTTCAAAATAATAATAATAATAATAATAATAATAATAATAATAATAATAATAATAATAATGATTTCAATAAATTCAAGGAAAGCTTCCTGTACTTTATTTTGCAATGTGTTTATTCATTCCAAATCATGTGACAGAAAAATGCTTCAGGAACATTTTCTATTCAATAACGTATCAAATGCTTCTTTCTTTTTCTTGACAACTTGATAGAAATGTGACTAAAATAGTCATGGTGCATCACACTTAAAGCCATTTGGTGATTTTGCGTTTTTGACGTTTGATGACATTCAACTTCTGTCTGAGTGCAATCATCACATAAAAGTGTCTGGCAGATAACTGTAATATGATGTATCTACACTCAGTAGGAGACAGTCAGTCTCTGCTTGCATCACTTCCTGAGAAGATGTGCATGAAGGTTTTCACTGCAGTTTACTCTAGATTGTCCCCGTGTAAATATGATGCATTAATGATTTCAGCACATTCTCACCTCACTGTTTTGCAATAAATATCTTTTTTTATCACAGATGTATGCCAAATGTGTTTATATGATTATCAAATGTGTTTTTAATGAATTAATTTTCTGTATGTATAATATTTTCATATTTTAGAGCAAAAGCAATCGTTTTAAGCCTGACTAGTGTTTTTTTTTTTTTTTTTTTTTTGCCTAAAGGATCCTGTAGGAAACTTTATTTTCTTTGTATAAGATAAGCAGCTCTTGGACCGCCACGAGAGCTAATCATCACATTGTTCCTGATGAATAGCCAGCCAAAACGATTATGCACTCTACAAAAACTCTTAATTAGCAAAATCTCTTCCTCAATCAAGTATCTAAATTACATTTGTACAGTTCAGTGATTACTGACCAAAAGGAAGATTCTTGAGCTGGAAAGAATAAGCTGGCCCATAAATGGTCCCAGTGAATGGGTGACCACTTACTGAATGAATCATGTCCTAATAATTAAATTGTACGGCATACCAAGAGTGTTAAGTTTAGTGGATGCACATTGAGCGGTTCTGACTTCTCAAAAGGCTTTTAAAGAAATTAAGTGATAGGCTCGGACAATAATTTCTCTTTTCTGGATCATTGATTGTTCTCTCTCTTATTTTGGCTTCTCCAGACACATTTTGCTCTGCTTCTTGATTTATTTAGCCGGACCCTTGCTTTATTCCATCCCTTATAACCTCAGATAAGTAGAGGTTTTAGGAGATGCATTGGGCTGAGCTTTCATGGTTCTTCCTTTAAAAATGCAGTAAGTGAGACATATTTTTATTGAACTTTTATCTCTTTAGATTTGTTACATTGTTGCTGAGACAAGCTATCTGCTCAAAATCTGCAATCATCAAAAAAATCATACAAATAGACAAAGAAGGCAAGTGATTCTTTGCAATTTAGTGAAAGATAAGACTAATAGAGAACAACTCACTGTCAAAAAATGAAAGCATCGACTGGTTTCAGTTAAACACTATTTTCATCAGTGCAGTATGATAATTCAGCATGAATTAAGACAAGATTTTTGGGTGTGAACCTTTCAGAATCATAATGTTTAACATAAATGTCAAATCTAGATGGATATAGAGCACCTATCTATCTAATTCTGCAAAAGTTCACCTTTAATTTGAATGATTTGTCTGTGCCAAAGGTATTACTTATATCCGTTAATGGCTGTGCTTAACCTTTAAAGTGACAAGCTGGTCCAGAAAGCTTAATATTGCAACCAGAATACAGAGACCTCAGTGCCCTCTCTGTAGGTACAGTAGGATGAACAGCTGATCAGAGAGGCTGTCACAACCAGAGAGATTTTTCACGTTATAACATTTATCTTTTTTAGGACCTTGCTGGATGAGCAGCTGCAATCTGTTGGTATTTGTCAACAAATCAAGTGGTTCCGGAACACTTTGCCGAACTGTATAATTCAGAGACCCTCCTGTTAATCTGGATATCATTTGTTCCTGTTTCTCCCATCTGCAACTGCGTGTCAAATTATTATGTCATTTGTCAAAGTCCTTCAACGCCCCCCTTTTGTTTCCTTTCTTCCTCTTTGAAACTTGATTCTGACGCCCGTGGCATATTTATGATTTTCTTTTTAGAGATCCAAAAAGGATTTTACACATATCAACTTTCTTCTTGATCAATAAGTAGGACTGTAAGCTACTGCCATTCATCACCCCCCCAAACCATCAGTCCTGTAGAGTGATAGATCTCCCATGCAGTCTGTATCTAAAATTACTCATAAAGACCGATTATGGCAAAACCAGAACTTTCCTCTCCTGAAACTTCAACATATCATCAGAAAAGAAATAGCTTTCTTCAGTCAAATCGCCTCATGATCTACGAGCATTTCCGAGCACAAGGCCGGGGTATTGTGTGTGCCATGAAGCTTATTTTATAGGGTCTATGATCGATGTTGTTTAGAGCGATTCAAGCACCCCTTATGCTGGTGTCAGCATCTGACCCCTCCGCAGTGATAAAGCTATTAGAAGGAAAGAGAAGAAGCAGAAGTGAAATACGGAGGGAGGGACATGTGTGCCAGATAAACTCCTGCATACTGGGCACCCATCCAGGTCTGGGAGGGAAACGCCTTCACTTTTATCTGCATAAATCGTAAACGGGTACAGAGGCAGTGGTTTCAGTGATATTGCCTGTTAAGTCCACTAACAGTCCAAAACTTTATTTAAATCAGCCCACAACTTAAAATGACCAGAAAAAAGACGGATGCAGGTTAAAATATAAGTCTGTGTCTAAGCTGAGAGCAGTCGCCAGGGGCAACGCCAGCAGATAAGTTAGTTTAGTCACCACTATCATTAATGTCAATAGGAGCTACTTAAGTTTCAGTATGTAATGGAAGATACGTTTAAAAATAAAAACCCAAATGCCTTCATCTGGATTTGAACAGCATCATTTCTAGTTAAGGTGGAGGAACTAAATTTTCTTCATCACAGAATTTATTTTGTAAGTAAAGAATCCTGCAAACCCAAAGGGAAACAAACCCACCTCCACTTCCTCATTAGCTCATACATAGACTTTAGATGAGTACTGTATGAGGTTGTCATGTGAAACTGAGGCCTATTGGTTGAAATCAGGAAATGCGACAGGACTGTCCCCTCCTGGACCAGGTAACCTTTGCCCTCTTTTCCTGTTCTGAGCGCCATGTTTTGTTCCCTATTTCTGTCTCTTCACATTCGCCTTGTCATTTTTCACCTTGCTGATTGATTACACTGGTTACACTGTTGAGACAATCTCCACTTACAGCTCCATGTCCTCTGCGGCTTTATGACATTATTACATCTTTATCACCACCATCAATACTTCTGGTCCCTTGGTGGGATGTTTTCACCACGCTCGGCCCACATATTTTACAACATATAGAGCATTTGTTGTAATATTTGTTGGACAGATACTTGAAATAATATGACTTCTATAGGTTCAACTAAATATTCTGCATTATCAATTATTTATTGATCAATCTGTACTTGTTTGATTTAACATTTTAAATGTTTATTATATTACTGTAAGTCTGTATAAACTAATCTAAGCCTCTAACATTTTGTTTTCAATTTATAGAGCAACAGGATTTTTTTTTTTTTGTTGCTTACAGATTGTCTCTTGTCAAATTGTCTGTTGTGTCAACATCCAGTAGATGTTCATCAACTCTATGGATCATGGGATATTAGAAAAATAAACAATATTTAGTGTCTTTGTTTGTTGACAAGACTTGTAATAAACAAACATTTGGCTGCTTCTCTCTGTCTGTCTTTTCTTTTATCATCACAACCCTCCGAATGTTTCTCAGCTCCTCTGCTTATTGTTTAAATCAGATGTGGGCCTCAAAGGCAGTAGGAGTCAGTCTGACTGACAAAATGTATTAATGACATGCAGAGCTTAATGTATGCATGATTTCTGAAATATAAACGCCTCAGAAGTTCAATATGATGTGAATCCCAGAAAAAAAAAATGTTAATTGAGATGCTAGAATAAAGATCAAGCGTTCAAAAACACATTTACATGTTTTTTTCTTTAGTTTTTAACATAAATATTAAGATTTTGAAATCAAGATTAGGAAATTGCACATCTCTGTGAAACTTGGTCTCACATTTTTATGCTTTTGTATTCTAGTATATGTTTATTCCTGAGAAAATAAAAACAGAATTTATGAATTTAGAACCCACATTTAACAGTTTGACGAAAAAAAAGTCAGTAAAATTCATCAGGAAACTAAAACAAAGCATCAGATTCAACATTCACTTCAGCCTTTTACACATTTAAGGATGTATAAGTCATAAAGACATAAAATAAATAAAAACAACACTATGTGAACCAGCAAAGAAGGTAAATCATCTGATGATTAGCTGAACATGCAAATGCTGTGTGAAAGAACAGATTGCATGTAATAATCATTATTATTTTGAAAGGATGTTTTTGATCTTCCCCACTCTTAAACTCCCGTTCTTCTTTTCATCTGAGTTTTGCCACATTAGGACCTTCAGTCCTTTCATCTCAGTCACTGTAGGTATTTCAAAGTACTTCTAAAGATGACTGATTCCACATTAATAAACTTAGATGGAACAATATGTCGTCAGATGAGAAGAGTTTGAACTTCTCAATAAAATCCTTGCTGTAAAAATGAGTAAAAGACAACAAAAGTTTGTGAGTTCAGACTGTCTCAGTCATGTTTATTATAAATACCTGAAACACATAGGGGTTTACACTCTTCAAGAATACTGTCATGTAGATGTGTAAACTTCAAGTGGAAGTGACAAGAGAAATCTTCTGTTTGTGAGTTTTGGTTAGTGAATCACTTTATCTCAGAGACTGAAAAATGTATTTCTGTTTAATTCAAAATGCAAAGCAGGTTGAGTTTTACTGAGAGAAAAAAGGCCTAATTTCAAGGTGCAATATTTGTTGTTGAAAAGTTGTTGCTTTTTTTCTTTTTTCAAAAAGCTCCTTGTAAAAATTGTTCAAAGAAAACAAACACGCCTTATCTGTTTTCCAGTAATTCATTCCTTATTAACCCGAACCCTCTGTATTCTGTGTGTGTACATTTACACATATTAGTGTGGATGATTTCAGTGCAGTCACTCCTGCCTCTCTGTGAATCTGTGTCTAAGTGGGTTTGAGCAAACAGCAGCATGAACACAAGCAGCAACTTGTATGAAACTGTAAATTTTGACATGAGAGAAGCATAATCTGTGTCTCACATCAGACTGCTTCAGGGTCATGGGAGCAGCGCAGTGGTGGTGATTACTATTGACATCACGTTAATTGTGGCTGAATAATTAATCCTCTCAATTTTGGAGAACAGCAACCTGAAGAGGTGAAGAGGATGTGGCAGAGTTGAAGTTAAACAGGGACAGACTGGAAATTAGACGACTTTGTTTATTGTGCCGTTATATTATTATTAATTTCCATTTAATCACTGTTTAAGTCAATGTCTGTATCTTGGGTTGCAAAAATTACAGTTAATATATTTATTTACAGCATGATGTTACAGTGAAGCAGATAATTATTAAACAAAAAATGCAGAACTTTATCTGATAAAAGTAATTCACCTAAACACTCGCGCATGAATCTGTTCAGATGTGTTGACTGACTAGCGGCTACTGAAATCCTCCTGCTGGTTTAGTAACACGTATCTGCCCTCTGCTGGACAAGCACCAACTATGTGTATTTACACAAAGAATAAGATCACACTGGAAACACTAACAAGCCAAGCAGAATTATTATTATTATTATTATTATTATTATTATTATTATTATTATTATTATTACATACAGGCTTTCCTGGATGATCATGTTTGTCTGTGAACTTTACTTTATTAACCAGTCAGGTTTAATCTAAATGTCTCTTTTCAAAGTTAAAGTAAAACTTAAAGTATTGAGTACTAATAAAGATTTAGTTTTATTTTTACTTACTTCTGATTTACTTACTCATTTTTTTAGGAAACTTTCTAAGACAAGATATTTTAAGTCACCTAAATACAGCAAGAACTGAAGCAGGATGTATTTTGTTTAAAATCCTTTTAGTATGTTTTACTTTTTTCAAAAATCCAAAAACTGGTTTATCAGCTTTAAACACCTGAACAGACATCAAAACAGCCCAAACCTGAAAATATAACATCAGCTTTTGTTAGTCTTTTGTGTTTGTCACATCAAGTAGGTCTTTGCTCACATGTTTAAAGATAAATAGCTAAAATGATGTATCAAAACTGCCAACAACTTCCAGTTATTTCAGCATGTAGAAAGATAAAACAAAACATGAAACACTTTACATCAACTGTTTTCTTCTTCTCTAATGTTCTTCATTTACTAAAATAAGTGTCGAGGGAAGTGTGACAAAGTACGTAGTTTCTCAGACTAACAGAAACCAACAACAATCTATTATTTACAGACATCCTGTTAAGGAGTTCACTAAGAACACTGAGCTTTTTCATTAGAGCTACTTTCTAGTACTTTTACTTCTTGATAACATTCCTGAATATAATTCATAATCTTTTCTTGCTTCAACACTTAAATAAACACTCAAACTAATTGATTGACTTTTCTAATTAATATTATTATTAAAAAATAATAATAAGTCTGAGTTTTTAAACTTTGATCTAACCTCAATGTTCTTCAGGAGTTCCTGGGAGACGTTTTAATCCATTGTACAGTGAGACGAGGTTGCCATCTAGTGGCCAACAGGTGGAAGTACTCGTGTGAGCAATAGGTTTTTGGACTCTTTCAAATAGTTTTCCTGCTTCAGTATTTTGACTGTTCCTTTATTTGTTTTATGTATTTGTTGTGTATTAAAGTAGTAGTAGTTTTTCACCACCTGTGCAACAGCAGTCTGTGTTTCAGTAACTTAACACTGATTTTCCTTAATGCTACAGTAAGCTGTCATCTTACATTAAAATTATAAGTAAGAACATGTTGTTCCAGCAAATTTACTAATGTTTAAAACAATGAAAGTTAAACTTTTATTTCATATTTAGCAGTTCATCAACTAAACCAAGTACAATAAAAATTCTGCTTTTGAAATTTCCCACTTAAATTCCTCTGAATTTCAGAAATGGCTACTTAAACGTTCCATTTTTTAAGTGTTTGCACTCTGCTTACAATGATGTGCAGGCTATATTTGTCAGTTATGATTACGCACAAATAAATATTACTTTATATTTTCTTTGCTACGTGAGACTCGATAAAGAGACAATGGTGATTCAGTATCTGGTTCCCATAAGTGCATTAAAACGTTTGCATCCACTCTTCCACAAATATGTGCAAACAGAATTTATCTGCACTTACGTTGTCTTGTTTCTCTAACATGCTATAAGGCCGTCACATGATCAGTCCCAACGTCATCATCATCATATGATCATCTTTTTTTCAACATGAGGAATTGTTTTTTGTTTTTTAAATTTTTTTTTTTTCCAATTGGTTTATTAATTTGTTCTTGTTCTAACTTGTTCTTGGTAATCTATTATGTTCAGTTTGATTCTTTATTTCCGTAGTTTTTTTTCTGTTAAGCCACAAATTTATGAGTTATTTAAGTATAAATAAAGCATAGAAGTTCAGAGATGTGGAAGTGTTTTGAATGTAAATAGATGAAGAATGACAGTAAATTTTCCTGGTAACTGACTAACTGAGCTAACTTGCTTTTGAGTCAAATGGGAAAAAGAAACCTTCAAAGTTCAGTTCAGTTCAGTTTGGGTCACTTGATTTATATGCAGTTGCAGTTCACAACAAAACAAATCCTCTCAGCATATTTGATGTTATGAGTGTTTGTCAAAGAGACAAAATTTAGACTTGAATATTTCAGTAAAACGATGTCACACATTTTGGATGTAATACAAAAGCATGACTCTGGATTGAAACAGTGTGAACTAAATTATTTACATTTACTTTTTAAATGCATTAGAGAGCTTTTGTTACATAAGAATCTCAAACACAACAACATGAATCAAAGGTATGAGTTTCCAGTTAAGTTGAGATGTTAACAAACTGAGAACACAGAAACAATAAAGAACATCTTCCTTCCTGTTGACGCAGTGTTCATCTGCTGTATCTTCTTACCACAGTTTCACATTTTATGTGACACACCTGTCAGTGTTTTTTAGGGGATTATATGCACAAAAGCAAAGTGATTTTGTGGTAAAGTCTGCTCAGTTACATAAGTGAAGAATGTATCCAGATGCAAAACACAACAACAGTGATGACAGTTGTGCCAGAGTGCTTTTGCAGGGAGAGAGAACTTTCAATCTAGACTTATGGTAATTATTGATAGATTTGTTTATGTTTTGGGCTGCACGGTGATGCAGTTGGTAGCACTGTTGACTTGCAGCGAGAAGGTGCTGGGTTCTAAACAGGGCTGAGACCATGGAGTTTGCATGTTCTCCCTGTTCATGTGTGGGTTTTCTCCAGGGACTTTGGCTACCTCCTACGGACCAAAAAACACATGCTTGGGGTTAATTGGCAACTCTAAGGGCCTGATTTATTTTTTAAATTCCATGTATAGAGCGCAAAAGTTTTGCGCCAAGGGCGTGTTCCTAATTTGCGGGTGGACTGATTGCGCAATTGTTAACCGGCGCAAAAAGCAATATTCAAATGAGGAGTTTGACGGCGTTATTCTCTTGAAGGCGCAAGAAAGATGCTAACAGATAATGAAATGTAAGCCATAGGAGCTTCAAATATGAAATATATTGTTGAGCTGCAGAAAAAACACCTTCAGGTAAAGTCCCCCCCCCCTCCAGTGCGGTCAAAACACCGACACCTACTTTTCAAGATGCGGTGCGCTCCAAAATGTTTCTCGTGCATATGTGGGCCAGATTATATTGATGTTACTCCCTAGCAGTCGAGTTGAGTGCAGGGGGTAAAGGGGTTCTGCGCCATCACCTTATGAATAGATAAAGAGCTGCTAATAAGTTCATAAATGTGTAGAATGATATTTACAGCAACGTACCACACGCACCCAAGAGCCATTTCCACATTCACCATCTCTCAACCTCGTAAAAATAACACTGCTCCTCAGAATAAAAGAATCGTGAGCCTGGATAATTTCCACAACGTTTGCATCACAAGTGTTCCCAAAAATGTGGCCATTGTTCAAAGAATGTCATTTTGATGCAGTAAACATTTGTTCAAGAGCATTTTTAACTTTTATTTTGTTTGGTTTATATTTGGATGGATGGATGGATGGATGGATGGATGGATGGATGGATGGATGGATGGATGGATGGATGGATGGATGGATGGATGTGGATGGATGGATGGATGGATGGATGGATGGATGGATGGATGGATGGATGGATGGATGGATGGATGGATGGATGGATGTGGCACACAGCAGCATTCTCTGATCCTGATTGATTGTTGCTGATGTTGATTATACCCCTACATGTTTTAAAGTATTTATCCGCTCATGACTGCTGCATAAATCCAGTTTCTTCTCGTGGTCCCGACTAATTGCATCCTGATCTTCTCTTCTCAGACCAGCTTCCTCTGTCATTACTTCAAATCGCCCATCCTGCCACATTCACTCTCCTGTCTGTTCTCCAGTCTCAGTCCACTCATCAGAAGCTTGTTCAGCTTTTGTTTAGCCATAATCTATTTCCAGGCTGCTTTTCTGCACAGCACACATTAGCTTCCATCAGCCACCGCTATCGTATCTCTTCATTTGATTCTTTCTAACTGTGAAGTATGGTGATTTTTCTTCTTTTTTTGAAATAGAGAAAAAAAGATCTCTTTAAAGCTTTACAATAGTTAAAAGTCATTTTCATGTATTCTTTTGTATTTATGCTTGGAGTAAATATTCAGCTAGAGGCCCAGTGGCTGCTACTATTGTTTGACATTATGCTTTTCATCTCTTTCCAAAAATTATCTTTTAAAGCAATTCCACTGTGCCTGGGGTGGATTAAAAGCATCATGTGAGATTACAAAAGCCTTAACATAAAAGACCTCTTTAGGGAAAATAAGACATCTTTAGAGAAGCAGTTGAATGGTAAGCCACAACAATAACATGTTTTTCCATGTGTTATTGTTGTGGCTTACTCTTCAAAAGCCTTTTTTTGTTGCTTTTATGGACATGAAGCTAATGTTACTTAACCGTAACCAATGAAACTTTTTTTTTATCATTCTTGGTTTTAAAACTGGCATAGAGGAGTATGCAGTCAATCAGTCCTGTATAGGCTTGTTCCTGTTCAGCTGGTGCTCCAGCAGTCATTGGGCAAAAGGCAGGGTTATACATTAGACGGGTTACTAGTCCATCACAGGGCCACATGGAAAACAACGACCATTCACACACACACATGCACACACCTAGGAATAATTTTGAGTTGCCAATTAGCCTACCATGCATATTTTTGGTCTGTGGGAGGAGCTCCTGGAGAAACCCCACATGTGCACAGGGAGAACACCCAAACACCTGGTTTCAAACCCAGCACCTGCTTGCTGCAAGGTAACAATGCTCCAGCACGTAGGGGTATATTGACATATTTTAATATTTACATTGGTGATGTTTCAACCATTTAAACTACCCTTCTGCCTTTGATCACCTTCACTTGGTCCAGAACTCTGCAGTAAAGTTCCTAACTAGAAAAAAAACAGAACAGATTTCTGCTTCATATGCACTTGTTACCGTTAATATAACAATTGATCTTAAAATCATGTTTTTAATTTCTAAGACTCTGCGTGGACAAGCTCCTCAGTATTTTACTGAAATGTTAAAACCACATACTTCAACTTGAACACTCAGGTCTTCAAACCAAAATCTACAAGCAGCTGTGATGATCAGATATTAAATTTGAGGTAATCACTCTTTACAGTCTGTTTGACCTTGACTGTGGAAAGTCCTTCTTTTGTTTTTCTATATTGATATGTGTCTTTTAAGAGGCACCTGAAGACATTCTTAGTTTAACCTACTTTTACTTAAATAATGTATTGTTTTTCATTTGTTATTTAAATTGTTTAATTTTTACTTTAAATAATGTTTCTTTTTTTTTTAAACTTGGTCATTTTTAGTGATATATATAACACATTTTTATTTTCCTACTAACTCTAAGTCAACCAATCCCTGCAGTACAGTCCAAATTTCAGTCTTTAAAAGGTTGTTTTGTTTCCCAGTGTAGCTAAAAGATCTTTATTTCTGTTAGTTTCTTGTGATTTCTCACTCTTTTGGCTATTTGTCTTGTTGCATCTTTAGATCTCCCTGATGGAGACTAATGTAAGTTTTTCCTGTGTCCCTCCCATCATGCTCACTGACTTTCCTTAACTTCTAAGAAACAAAGTTTGCCCACTCCCTGTTGCCCTTCCATGTATCACCTGCTGCTTCATGCTCTCCCTGCTGTTCAGTCAGATCAGCTTCCCTCAAGCTTCTGATATTTTCCTGCTCCTCAGGCATCGTCTTGCTCCAAATTCACCTCAAAAACACTTCAGGTTTTGCAATAAACATTTTGAAAAATGTCTTACACGACTGTTCTGCATTTGATTCTGCTCATTTCTTAACTCTAAACAGAACAAATTTCATGTGATAAGATGTTTTTGATCATTTAGTAACAGCAGATGATTCTCTGGCGGAGCCACACTTCCAGGTGGACGTTCACCTTGAAATGTTATTTTTTTAATTTCTTGATTGGCTTCTAAATGAATAGTTGATTTGCTTTCTTTGTTTCTAGTTTCTATGAGGATTCCATATTGGTGTGCAGTGACATTTGTGCAATATCACATGCGAGAGGGAGAGCTGTTGTTCCGAATATCAGCACTGGTGTGATTCGTAGGCACAAGGCTGCAGATAATCACACCAGTGCTGATATTCGGTACAACAACACGAACTCAAGTGTGATATTGTTTTCATACCACAGTTCTACAAGCACATGTTATTTTTAGAACAACAACAGATTATGATTTAATCATTTATTTAATCATTTATCAGGCTCCGCCAACACAAATAGTCCCAACACGAAAGGGAGACAAGGCTGTTGCCAGGCAACACAAACATTTATGTTTAAAATCCAAGAGTTAACTGATGGAACGTTAATGAGAACACCTGTGAGTCTTTAAAAAGTCCCAGTGCTGTTGTTCTGTAATATCAGCACTCATGGAATGTTTGTTGTCCAATCAAATTACTTGGTCGGAACTAACTGGTATAACTAGTGACATCACACGCCTCTAAATCCCTTGACCTTGTTTCAAAAACAGAAACAAAACAGAGAACCTGTGAAACAATATTCCTTTTTTTACATGTTTTGTGTTAGTCATACCAATGATGCAGTTGGTCAAGTTGTTTGGAGACTGAAGAGTAAGAAAAAGCTTTTACGTTGTACTTTCTATAAGTGTTCCAGTAAAAATGTTATTATTCTTATTTTTAGACATTGCAGTGAATGTCAGGTTACCATGGGGTTTTTGCAGGGAGATTTTTCTTTTATATGGGTTAGAAGCTCCACCACTCTCTTTGGTTCCAAAATCATCTTTAAAAATTTATTATCTGTTAGTTTGTAATGCTGCCAGGAATATTATGGCCTGTATTTCATGCAATTTCAAGACTAAATATTCACAATTTGTGTAGTTATCAAATAAAGAACAGTGTATGTGTTTCTCATCAACAAGACCTTATTGGAGCATTTAATATATTTTTTAAATACTCTTCAGTGGTTTTTAATGTTAGATATTTTAACTGGGCAGCATTCTTGTTGCAACAGTTATCATTTATATGGAGGCCTAGAGAGCAGTTGCACATCCTTTGCAGTGAGTTAGTTTGCCCAGATCTCAGAATCAATAATGTAAAATGGGTAATGTTATATTCATACTCTTGGACCCAGAATGTAACATCCTAAAACACCTTGATGCATGTTTTAAAATTATGCCCAGGTATGAACTTAGAATTATTTACTTTGTGAAATGCTGAAAGTAGAGAGGCATGTGTAGCCTGGACAATGCTGAAGCTTTGAAAAACACATTGAAATAAGAAAGTATTTAATTGTCAAATACTACAAATGTCTGTGTGTGTGTGTGTGTGTGACACACACACATATGATGTAAAAAAATGTTGTAAAAACACATTATTTTTCCTCAACATGACAAACTCAAAAATTAACCCAATTAAAGTCAAATGCAATAAGTAGAGATGACTTTTGAATTTGTACATATTCACTCACACAGATATGTCAACATATTTTACTGTAATAATGAAATAGATATGGGGTTTATTTCTTTTCTGCAACCCCTTTCCCATTATGGAGTTCCTCAGGGATATATTCTGGGTCCATCACTGTTATGTCACACTGTTTGTGTTTTCTTTATGGTTTGTCATCCAGGTCTATGTGCCGGTTAGATTAGACAGCAGTAATCCCATAAAATTCACTATTGCACTAAGTGACAATGAATCTGGATGAAGGTAAACAAGTCAAATGTATTTGTTTCACAAATCTAATATTTAAAATAGTTCAGTTAACTCCTTGGTTTTAGTAGTTTTGCATACCAGACTCTATATCTGCTTTCAGGAGTTCTTTTAAATTGGATAATCATATCAATGGCATTGCAAAATCCGACTTTGTCCTGTTCAGGTTTATATCCAATATGAAGCTTTGTCTCCCTGCCTAAAAAAAAGTTTTTCACACACAGGGTTAGGGTTAGGATTAGTCAAAACTACTGCAATATGGTCTAGATATCAATGCATTTTTAAGAAGCTGTTTATTAAACCGCTCATCTTTTAACTGGTCTGAAAAACTGTGAACACCCAACTTTGTTCCTGTCATCTCTTCACTGGCTTTCTGTTGGTTTACATATTGATTAAAAACTCTACTCCTGGTATTTTTAAAAGATCTACCCTCATCACATTTCCATAATATTCTTAACATCTGCACATCTTTCAGAGCTCTCCAG
Organism: Pachypanchax playfairii; assembly: GCA_006937955.1. Classification (NCBI taxonomy): domain Eukaryota; kingdom Metazoa; phylum Chordata; class Actinopteri; order Cyprinodontiformes; family Aplocheilidae; genus Pachypanchax; species Pachypanchax playfairii. Next base: position 2,088,393 of record SSNP01000035.1, read on the forward strand.
TCAGTTATTTTCTCCAACAGCTAGAGTTATAAATAAGAGTGACTGAGCGTTTGGTATGACTGCCTGTAATATTTTACATCTTTATATACAGTAATCAAACAGAAGACACATTCATATCACTTCCTGGTAAAGACTCATCCATTCACTTTGGATTCCCCATCAGAGTGTGGCCTTGTATTTTATACAGCTTTTGCATTTGCATTTTAACAATTACTCATTTACTCTTAATTTATCTGTTTTAAATGTTAATGTTTTAAATTCATCTTAGGTCAATTGTAGTTTTTTTTTTTAGATGAGCTAAATAAATTTTAGATTTAACAGTTTGTCTTTGTTGGGTAGCTTCATTTTACAGACTGTAAAATAATCAATGTAAATATCAGTCATTGTTTATTTTAAGGTTTATGAATGAAGGTCGGTAAATACTTGAAATTGGTTTAATTTTTATGATGATGTAGATTTAACCAAACTAACATCATCCATTTTGTATCTTTCAGTTCGTCATTTATAATTATGGTCGAGTAGTTTTTCCGATCTCTCTCTCCTTAATTGATATAAAACCCATTTTAAGCAGCAGGTAGGGTGAATCTCACCAGGATCTGACTCAAATGGTGTGAATCAATTCATAACATTCAACGTATCATCCGTTGAGTATTTGAACTGTAATAAGCTCGGAGGAGCTGGCTGCATGCAGACCTGTGCATTCTTAAACCAGGGACTAATTTTCAGTCCTCCACTTGGGTCTGGGTAAACAGCACCGCCCCGATGGTTGTTTGTTTTAAGTGTGGAACGATCCATCGCACAGCGCCGGGCTCGATTGACACTGTCTGCTGATCTGCTACTGCGGATTGCTCAGAATAACAAGGCTGCTCGCTAATTCCCGTCTATCGGGGCTTTCGCCGAAACGCTGAGGAGAGTATAGTGTCCAAAAAAAGCCCTAACAAGGCAGGCAAGAACGCCGCGCCGCCGTTCTTCTCACCACAGAATGTCTTCAGGAGACCTTTACGAGGTAGGATCAAAGCACGTCCACGGAAAATGCTCTGTAATATTGACGAATAATGGAATTAGGAAGTAAAAGGAAGGGCGTCGCGTATGTAAAAAGCGGTGTCCTAAGCCCTTTAACAGACGAAACTAACCCTGCTGAAGCTTTACGAGTACAAGGCTGATTCGTTTCTGCTTGTACTAGAAGTATCTTCTGATACACTTTGACATAATTTCTGTTGGCGGTGGTAAATTAGATGTATAATGTGGAGGGGCTGAACTCAGTCTGTCGCCGAGTTGAAAGTCGTGGTAAAGTGACAGCAGCGCTGAGCGGACGGGCATGACGGAGTGATGGCTTTCTGAAGGTGCGCGTACATGCAAAGAGATATTTAATAATCACCAGTCTGTACCGCCGAGTCTCATATGCTGTTTGACACATTCATCAAGAAACCAGTTCTTTTTATTTGTTTGATCTAGCAGTTGTAAAGTGTTTGTATGCGTGCGCGTCTCTCACCGGCAGCTGATGTGTGAATTTGTGAAACTGTAACTCCTACAGTTTTGGTGTTAGAAAAAAAAAAAGTTGTTCCGAATTTGGTGGCAGGAAGGTCACGCTGCCCTCGTGCGCAACATCACTCTGGAAACGGTGCCAAACAAGGCACCGACTCTAGTGTCTCCATCAGCTTTATGGAATCTCTCACTGAAGCTCGTCATTAGTTTTTATTGTGTCAGTATAGTGTCAGATGTTTCACAGAGATGGAACATTTAAGATCAACAATATTTCTTTTGAATCTGGTCGTAATAATAGTTTTTTAAAAGATCATCCATCTGAAAAGAAGCTGAAGGTGTAGATAACATTATCTTCTCACTACACAAAGTTCAGATCAGTTAGGAAACAATTCATCTTAATTAGAACACACCAATTCAAAACAGTTTAATGTACCACATGAACCTATAAGTACTTTTGTTTTGACAGTCAGCAGCTGTACTTCTCAGGTGCTTCATGAATTCAAGCTCCTCTGCAGAGCAATGAGCTGGTTGTTGCATGACACACTCATATCATTGTTCAGTTGTTACTGTTACTCTGGAGGAAACCATGACTGTTCTCTATTTGAAGAAAGTTTTATGGTGAGCAATATGTACTTTTGTTTTTGTGTTCCAGAACTACTAGTAGTAATAGTAGTAGTACTCTGATTCTCAGGTTCATACTTTGTTCACAAATAAGTGCCACAGTCTGATAGAAATGATGTCTTCTTATGTGAAATTCATCCCTGGTGAATAAATTACTGGTTTATTTGTTAGAAATTGTTAGTGTATTTATTGACAAAACTTAAGATTTCACTTTACTTACATGACAACAAATCTGTGATGAATAATTGAATTTAAAGGTACAATATGTGAGAATTAGACCTTGTGGTCAAATCTGAGTCCCATAGTTCATGTAGAAAAACAAACCATCTGCTCTCAGCCCCTCACCTCCTCCCTGATTTTTCTGCTGGGTTGCCAGGTCCAATGTTGATCCTCGTTTAGTTTCTCTTGTATTTGTTCAGTTTTTGGGAAGGATGTCATGGTTTCTTAGGTTTACAAGTTACCTCAGGGCCGCTTCTTTTACTCTTTGCTGCTGTTCGTTGTAGAATTACAACTGCTTGTGTTGAAGACTTGGTAACATTACAGGCTCACATGTGATTTGCTATGACACCTGGAAATATGGACTGGGATAGTTATTGTAAACAATGATTCTCTCATGGAACAGCGATTTAAAAATGACAGAAACTGGCGACCACCCAGCCGGCTGAGCTCAAAATCTGTGACAATGTAACTTTTACTTTCAACGTCAGAGATACATTAGACTGTTGAGTGATTATTTCACTTTAAATTTCTTACATATTGTACCTTTTAATATGGCCAAATCTATGAAGTGGAGCAGAACTTGTTTCCGCTGCCTTTAGTTTTAAGTTTGTCTCATTTATATCTCATAACTGGTTCGATGTGTGTGGTGTTGGATTTCTCTGCAGAAACTCAGCCACCTGCTTTCATGTCCCTTAGCTTCTTTTGTTTTGTTTGACATCTTTTAGTTTTGCTGCAACATTTTGGGCATTTTTTTATGCTAACATATAACAACATACAGTAAGTGAATGCTAGTTAAAACTGCAAAAAAAAAACATAATGGAAGTAAAAACCATCAATGTAGAGAACTGAGTCATTGTGTTGAATGGAAGTATGCAGAGCCACAAACTTCTCTTGTGCTTTAAAATATAACCACAATGAAACACATTCCTCGTTATAGCTGCCATACTGCTTTACTCTGTCTTTATTCCATCACTGAAAACTTGCACAGACATTCAAAGAACTAGCATTATTACGCTGAATACTTTTGAACCTACAATGCTGGAGAATCAGGATAACATCCACTGGAGAGCTAAACCAAAGTATAATCTTGTTTTTAATTCTGATTATGTATCACATATATTAGAAATGTTGAAGTGACACAACAGTCAGCAGTACTTGGTACAAATTCAAATTCTTGAAGGCTTTGTTTCACTTATGATAAATAAAATCAAGCTTTTACTGGTAATTAGGCATTTTTTCTCTAGATAAAATGAAGTTTTCTTTTATTGCCAACCTTCCAACAATATTTACACGCACGCTCAACTTTAACAGTTCCCAGTGCAGTAGTCACTACCCCACTAGTTAAATGTATTTGTGTCGACCAACCCCCTCAGATCATCTCACTCTGGGGACTACATGCTAGAAGTGTAAACTGTATTGAGGTAAAACCTCAAAATGAACAGAAATGTATTTTTATCCATAATTTATTAATTGTTCGAAATAAAGAAAGAGACCGGTTCCTTTAATGTTCCTAAGAACAGCAGCATCAAAGGTCTTAAATTGCTGTCATGAGAATATTAGATTTAGGAATCAGATGACTTTTGCACTGCGGTGCATTTGATAAACACTGTTGCTTTGCAGCATAGAAATACTTGTTTTAGACTGGTATCCCGTCCAGGTGCCTCTTGTCCAGTGACCACTGGAGATGGACACTGGCCCTCTGTGGTCCTGAACAAGATCAAGTAAATAGATGGAGGAATGACGTATTTCTTAAAGAGGCCATTTCATACAAATTTCAGGACTTTGTGGGTTTTTTTAACCAGTATTATGAAACATTTTCTATCTAAAAAACATTCAGAAACACTAATTAACAGACCTTTCAATCTGTCTGCATCAAAATTCGGCTGGTTCCGGCTCGTTCCATCAGGCTTCGAGCAGCAGCTCGTTCATATTCAGTATTCGAATTTGCTGGACTCTGATTGGCTAACAAACTAGCCTATGAGAGCAAGGTATACTGTTCCCTGCCCCGCTGCGCATGGTAACATCCGACGTACTCTCTTCCTGTTTGCTACGTCTTATGCTACAGCTTTTAGCCAACAGCATGCTAGGCGTAGTTTCAACTGCGGGAGCTGCCGAATACTAACAAACAAAGGAGTTGTAACGAAACAGATACAGGCCGTTCGAACTCGGGTTTTATCGCCACCTGCGTAGTTTGAGAGATAAAAACTGAAAGAGAAGTTGTTGACCTGTTTTCACACCCACTATGAAGGTAAGAACACATGTGGAGCTAAAATATTCAACAGAAACCTCAGAAAAAATGTTTTTAATGGAAGGGTCTCTTTAATTTCGTTGACATTATGAAAGTTTATCTTCATTTATCCATTTTTAAAAAGTTAATTTTTTCATTTCAGTGGTGTTGACATTTAAAATATGTGTGTATGCACATGAAGTAAAAATATATTAATGATATTTTTTTATCATTTAATCAGATTTGATCATAAGTCTTATGTAGCACTGAGTGAAGAGTAATTTGGGAGCCAAAGAAACAGTTCCTGTTAGTAATCTGAGCTAAAGGATCCAGATTCCAGAAGATATCAGTAATTCTATCACTAATAGGGAATTTTTCAGCTCTCAGAGTTGAGAAGTAAAGAGCTGAAAAAGGGGAAAAAATGAATTTTCCTCTTTTTATTGTTAAAAAAAATGGAGGGAACTAGAATATCTGAAACATGTTTTTTAATTTTTCTGAAAGTCCCTACTTCATTTATATTTTATTATAATGTCTTTTTTGTTTATAAAAAAAAAACGTTTCCTGTTTGTCTTATTTTCACAAAAAAACAAACAAACTTTGTTCTTACGTACCTCTGGCCAGGGTTGAGATGTGATGTATTGAACAGCCTGTTACTGCTTTTATTCTTACAACAACTGAAGTCTCTAACAGGTACATAGTGTGTGTATATGTGTGTTTCTGTGTGGTTAGTCGAGGTACAATAACAAGTTCTTTAACAACCCAAACTTTTAGTGTTCATTCTCCTGAAAATGTTTCTGACACACAGAACCTGCTTGAAGGCAGGAGCTGAGATATTCTGTGCTGAAACGTCCCACACGCATGATGTTTCAAAAAAGCACTTGTTAGTATCAGATCAGTACATAAAGATTCATGTTCGGTAGCACCGAACTGTTTCCTCTGCCAGGCACATTGTATTGTCCAACTCTGTACTCCAATATCTGCATATTGTTTGGTAAAGGACCCAGCTTGTGCTTGCCAGTGTCATTATAAGGGGAAGATGTTTACATACTGGAATTAAAAGCAATGCATGTTAAAAAACCACAAAGTTTTAGGGAGAATAGCTTTTGTACCTATAAGAAAAAACCGAAGCCTCTGACATCTTGCATTATAATGTTTCCAGAAGGAAAAACAAAGCTTTAAAGAAAATGAACACTATATCTATTGTAAAAACATGGAGGAGACTCAGCTTAGGTTTAGTTGGTTGACAAAAAAGAAAAAAAAGCACACACAGACACAAAAAAGCCTGACTGGAATTTGCTAGAAATCATGTTTAGCCCTGATGTTTTTAAGAGAATTTTCTTTGAACTGATGAGACGGAGTGAGAACATTTTGGCCAGAGGTAGTTGTGTTTTTGTTTGTTTGTTTATCTTTTGTGTGGAAGGGCTATGATCACCATACACCACAAACATTGTGGCATCTCATTGCTGAACTGAAACATGGAAGATCCAAGTAAAAGTTATTTCAAATGTAAAGACAGATGTTCTAATAAATAATAACTGAATTGATCTTTGGGACACGCCAGCACATTCCCTTGCGTGCAAGTGGGTATGGTTCTTTTTACTGTTAGGGAAATGGCAACTTTTATTAAATGTACAACTTTTATAGCATATGTAAATCAGATTATGTGAATAATCAGTGGAATATTTGATATAGTGCCCAATTACTAAAATACTCCAGAACTTCAGGACTGGATGTGGATGTTCTTGCCGTCTTGTCTCATAAATGTCAAAGCAGAGGTAAAACATATACTGATGGATTTGATACAGCAGGTGATTATTTGCGCTAGAATAAGCAAGCTGCAGCTTTATCATGACTAAAATAGATTAATTAAAATCTTTAAATACAGACTGAATACATTTTTTTTTAATAAAGGGTCATTTTTTTAACTTTGTGTCATAAAAAGCTGTTCCAGTGCTTAACTCTACTTACAGAATGAATCATATATTTCTCTAATCACAGTTAGGGTGATCATAGCCCTTACTCCAATTAAGATTTTTTTTTCCAACATGGCAAATTTGAGCTCCAAACACTTCTGGACACAAATTGACAGAGCATGTTCCACCTTAAATGAACTGTTTTACTCCATTCACACTAATGAGGCAAACTGACGTTAGCTTGTAAATTTAATATTTCCAGTTGTGGATTAAATTACCAACTTTGATTTCATTTGTAACGTACACTCTGAGGGTGGGCATATGCCAGTAATTAGCACAAAGTTAGCATTTAAGATGGGTGGGAAGGGAATCAGTTTGACTTTGATTATCCACCATGTGCCCGTCAATTCCAGCTGTTTCTGGAGAAACTTCAAAACAAAGTGAAATTTTAGATGTGTACTGGCTGAGATCCTTACCTCTCTGTCACTGTGACTCTGCACAAATCAATCCTCTTAGTGTCCATTGACCTAGTTACTCCTGTTACCCCTGTAACTACAGTTCTCTCAGTAAGAGTGTAATTATTCAGTCCTTGTGATTTCCTTATTGCAACCGTCAACAGAGAGAATGGAATCTATTCGCTTATATTGACATGCGGGTAAAGCAAAGCTATACACCCACTGGCCAATTTATTAGGTATACCTTGCTAGTACTGGGTTGGACTCCCGTTTGCCTTCAGAACTGCCTTAATCCTTCATGGTATAGATTCAACAATTTACTGGAAACATTCCTCGGAGATTTTGGTCCATATTGACATGACAGCGTCATACAATGGCTGCTGATTTTTTGGCTGCACACCCATGATGCAAATGTCCCGTTCCACCACATCTGAAAGGTTCTCTATTGGATTGAGGTCTGGTGACTGTTGAGGTCATTTGAGTTCAGTGAACTCATCGCCATGTTCAAGTAACCAGTCTGAGATTATTTGAGCTTTATGACATGGTGCATTATCCTTCTGGAAGTAGCTATCAGAAGATAGTACACTGTGATCATAAAGGGATGGACATGGTCAGCAACAATACTCAGGTAGGCTGTGCAACGATGCTCAATTGGTACTAAGGGGCCCAAAGTGTGCCAAGAAAATGTAAAACCATTTAACCATCACCAGCAACCTGAACTGTTGATAGAAGACAGGATGGCTTTCATGTTGTTGACATCAAATTCTGACCCTACCATCCAAATGTTGCAGCAGAAATCGAGACTCATCAGACCAGGCAACATTTTTCCAATCTTCTATTGTCCAGTTTTGGTGAGCCTGTGTGAATTGTAGCCTCAGTTTCCTGTTCTTAGCTGACACCGATGTTGAAAATAAAGTCACATTGTAACAGATCTCGATCTCAGCCAGGGTGGTCTCTAGTTTCGGTCATTTTAAAAAAGCTAGCCCCGAGCGTAATCATTATTTACATGTCCAGACTTCCTAGTTCCATAGCAAATCACATGTAAGTTGGCAAGATCAACAAGTTTTCTATACAAGCAGCTGATATTCCACAATGAGCAGCAGCAAAAAGTAAGAAAACACCACATCCTTCCAACTGATCAGCGAGCTGGTTGTGATGGGGCGTTCAAATGCACTTAGGAAAACTCAACACTTAACAAATAGACCTTCAGACATTCCAAAAAATTGAACAAATACAAGAGAAACAAAATGATAATCAACATCAGAACTGGCAACTCAACAGAAAAATCAGGGAGGGGAGGGGGTGAGTGGCTGAGAGCAGATAATTTTTTTTTCTACATGAACTGCAGGATTTGGATTTGACAACAAGGTCTAATTCTTACATACTGTACCCTTAATAGTTTGATTGAAACAAACTCTGGAGCGGTTTGATTGCATGTGTAAATGCAAACGGACCAGGGCCGCACCAAAAACAGGAAGCGGACTATATTATGCAGCCGTCTCGTGTAGTCCTCTGCCTCATTGTCTTCTCATCCTGAGCCCATTGCCACAGAATATTGATCTGGCACATTCGCCAAACACAAAAGATCAATCCCAAAACCACCAGAATCTGCTACCACTCCATGTTTGTTTACGTACATTATTGAAACTGACATTTTCTCTTGAGGTATACTCACCACTATTGTTGGCCTTTTTTTTCAATAAATTGTTTGAGATAAGGAAACCACCTTTGTATTCTTCTTCTTAAACACCTTACTCTATAGATGTAATATCACTGTAGTGTTAATTGTCAACGTTTTCACCCAAAAGCCAAAAATCGCAAACTTTTCAGTGAGTGTTTTCAGGGACCATAGCCTAATTTTTTTTTTTTTTTCTGACACTCCTGCAGCTCACCCATCAAAGCACTTTTCTTGCTAATGTGTTCAGAGTGTCTTACAGGGATGATTAGGACTAATTACTTTAGCAATACTAATACCTCTGATGAAACCCTTCAATCATTTTCCAGAAACTGGATGGCCAAAACCTTGTGATAGATTTTAGCTATAATCTGTTCATTTTTAGCTCATGACCAGGAGAAAAAAAACTAAAAAGAAAATAAAGATGCAAGATGCACTGTACCTTTTTTTGAAAGTGATTATTTGATTTCCAATCACCCCTCTATTTTAATGTATTACATCTGTATGAAGATGTCCTCATTAGAAAGCCAAATCAACTGGCTTTTTTCAATGATGAGGAACAGCAACCATACTCTGAGCTTCTCCTGAATGATCTTCACTGTATTTCAGTGTGTGAGTCCAGTTATTCTATAAGGAAGTTAATTTCAGCCAGTTGCATTTTCCATTTCTCTTTTGTCAGTACTAAAAATTTATGATTGTAGGTGAGGGTTGGAATGCAGATTAACTGGTACACCAACACACCTTTCAGCTCAGCTACAGTGGATTGAGAGCATCAGCATCACTGTATTACTTTACTACTTGTGAAAAAGATCCTGAAAAATTTCTTTATCATCCACTTGGGCTCGTCCTTGCCTACTTGGAATTTCAGGCCACTTTCTCCTGTTTGAGGACCATGGCCTCAGTTTGGAGTGGCATATTTTTATCCTAGGTGTTCTAGTCTTAGCTGTAAACTGCTTCAATTCCTACTGGTTAGATTGGTCTACAAAGTCTGCACTTTGGGGTGAAGACGGTGCCGCAAAGGCCTGCCTACGACAAACCTCAACAACTCCCATCCCATCTGGAAACGGTTCCTTTGCTATTGTTTCCTGGGGCACAAGGACACCTGTTTGATGTTGGTCAGAGGTTCCGGTGGGGCTTGGGACCCTCACCTCTTTCAAAGTGTGTCCCAGGATAGCTGTGGCCACAATATATGTGTAGTTTATCACCACCAAGCATGTGTGCATGTGTATGTGTGTGAATGGGTAAATGACAGATTGTACTGTTAAGCACTTTAGGAGTCATTTGACTTAAAAAATGCAGTATGCAAGTACATGCTATTTACCATTTACTGGAGGTTCACAGGATGAGTCCAACAAGACCACAATACTGGCAAGCAAGCAGCAAATCTATAGGCTGCTTAATTGAAAACCATTTGCCCTTGTCTAGATTTAATTTCTGCACGTAATTTGCAACAAAGGGAAAGCCTAGCAGAGTCAAAAACTTACCAGAAGTTGAAGTGTGATTTGAAGATCTTCTGAACTGGATTCTCTTCCAGAGGTTCCCGGCACACCTTCACTAGCTACATGGTTGAACACAGCTAAGTATTTGGCATCCTCCCCTTCATTAAATCACATTGTGTATGTTTATGCAAAATAATTTGTAACATCTTACTTGTATAGTCCCGACCTCTTCTTGGATGATAGCTGGAGATAGGCACCAGCCCTCTTGTAGCCCTGCACAGGATTTAGTGGGAATAGAAAATGGATGAGTTTTGTAGGCTTCCTGAAATGGTGTCTTGTTTTATTGTGGAAAATATAATCACTTCTCCTAGTAACCTAAAATTAAGGACCATGGGGACAGATGAAGTGTAGGGATAGGAATAGCTCTGGGAATTGAAATTCAGCTTAAGTGTCTGTGAGTAAGACACTAAAACTAAATTCTGGTGGGCAAATCAGCTACTGCCAATAGGACTCAGATGCTAGTATGTAAGTACATGAGTCAACATAGTGTTTTTTTTTTCAGGAAATGTAGTAAAAGGTTAAAAGTGCTATGTAAATATACTGCAGATACTTTTTTTTAATCCATGGTGCCCTTCCTCAACAAGATATGTATTCTAATCATGTTATTCCACAGAAATGCTGCCTTGAGTTTAATTATCACCTCTGCAAATCAAGCTGAATGCAATCAAATAAAATTGCACTCATCTTTTTCCTAAACAGTTAAGAGTATACTATTATCTTAAACTGTTATAAAAAAGCTTAGACCAAGAAAGATACATGAATCAGTTCATGAAGTTACTTATTACTTTCACTGCCATAGATGTTTTTTGTTTCATTAGTTATTCTTAATTTAAGCTTTGTTTGGGTTTATGTCTTTTGTGTGCATGATTAAATAAAAACACTGCCTTCTTATGTTTATTTAATAACTATGATTTATTGTTTTGGGTGCTTTGAGACACCGTAAGTCTAATATAATAGTATGAAATGCTCTGTTTGGGTGTTTTCACACCTGCAGTTTTTTAGTCCACTCAAAATGAACTGTGGTTTTGTTTTTGTTTTTTTCTTTGGTGCGGTCTTTGTGCAGATGTGACTCTTGTAAACACATTAAAGGTGGTAAAGAAGATTTTGGAGCAAATTTAGATGTCAAATTTACTTTAAAATAATTTAACTTTTAGTGGTCTTGTACTTATGGTTTCCAAAAGAAAAAGTGATAATGTTAATAAATCAAAGACCTGGTGGGGCTGAAATAAAGTAGCCAATAGATAATGAACCCATTTCATTATCTATTGGCTACTAGATTGTCAATCACACTTCTGTACATACTTCGTAGTTTGCTTAGGCCTCAGTACTACTGCACGCGGAAGCGCCGTGAAGCGGAGCGGAACTGAGGCCGCTTCCAAACAGCCTTTTACCATTGATGACTCTGAGATGTTTGAAGAAACAAAGTTGTTGTAGTTCCACAAAAATCTCCAGCGATGCGATAGTAAGCAAAACTACGCAATTCACAAAGACGTTTCTTCAGTTGAGGGAAAAGGAGGATTTTATACTCAGTAGTTGGTCCTTTGTCCTTATCAACCATAAAAGCAGCACATCTTTGGAAAGAAGAAAGTCCTTTTTTTTTTTTTTTTTTACAATGTCTTCTCAAAATCCATTCAGCATCCTGTTTATACAGCTGTGCCTGAAATATTACTCAGAAAAATATTGAAATTGAGTGAATTCTGTGAATGTCGACTAGTTTTAAATGGAGCACCTTATTTTTATATTTACTTTTTGCACTCCAACTCCAGACACATTTGGCCAATCATCAGACAGAATATTTTTCTGACCTTTTGTGACACATTTTGGTTCTCTAGAATCATTCTCTCTGTGTGAAAAGAAACACAGGAAAAACCCAACTTAACAAACTCATCAATTGGTTCAGACTGATCCAGCGTTCAGGGTTGTTGTGACTTTAGAGCCTCTGCGTTTGTCTTTGGGCTTCACTGTGGTCAGTTATCATTCCTTCACAGAGTAGGCTCTTATCTTATACTTGACAGATGCCACAAAATCTACCATTTAAAATTTTAACACTATCTGCACATGGTTCAAAATACAACACAACATAAAAACATGGGGATAAAGAAATAGCTAGATGACCAAAAGAAGTGAGTTGCTACATAGTGGACTGGCTGCAGCATATGATTCAAGTCCTGCTCCCTCACTGTAAACAAATTGAACATTTTAATGACTAAAAAAATAAAAATACACTTTTGTGTTATCTTCTATTTACTCACTTATTTTTTAACTTGCTACTCCATGTTCCAGTATCCATGTATTAATACTTAGTTGTAATTAGTTATTGGTGATTTTGAGTGGGTGAATAGGTGGGACTTTCAGCTCCATGTCTCTGGTTTGCAGACTCTTTTTCCAAGAAAATAGCATGGCAGCTTCTGCAAAGGGAATATTTTGGCTTCATTTTTGAACAACACAAGTAAGTGGAGAGGCTTTGTCTAGTTATTATCTATGTCAGTTGTGTAAATTGGATTGTTTCATGTTAGGAACAACCTGTTAGGTTCTATTTCTTTTCTAGGAAATAAAGTTTAGAAGAACTGAGAATAAAATATTGGAACACAGTGTTATGTTTTACAGCAAGAAAATTGTAGGAGGACATTTACCCAAACACCTATCTGACTTTTAGGCTATGAGAGTAGAATCTGCAGACTGAGCAGAAAATGTGTTTAATTGTATTTAATCTCCTTCCACTTCCATAGTTCTGCTGCATTGGGAACATTACATGAAGTAATTTCTGCAATGAAAGCTTTACTAAAATGAGATTATGTAATCACTTTTTTATTATTTGTTACTTTTTGATTTCAAAGTGTGATTTTTTTTCTTTGGTATTAGTTTTTAAAAACAATTTAATCAACTAAAACAGTATTTGTCTGTGCATACAACATAATATTGTTCGGCATTTGTCTTGTAACACAATGTTCTAATGGGGAAGAATCTACATCCTGGCATTCACATGGATGTTATATTGACAATTTCCAGCCATGTAAACATTTTTTTTAAACTTCTTTCTCCCCTCAAATAGCAGCAGTACTTCCTTACAGTTGCAGACCCTTCTCGACAGGACAGTAGTGGGTAGATGAAATAACAGGGAAAAGAGTTTGAAGTGTTTACACAGTCTCCAAATTCCCTACGTACCAGTCTGATGGCCTCTGTGGAGACCTTACACCACAATCTATGAGTCCCAAAGATTTCGACTGCTTACATCCTTACAGCTATGACTAGTCAGAGCTGTTTTGATGGTAAAAGAAGGAGCTGTGCTATATCAAGCGAGTGTCTTTAATGTTATGGCTAAGCTACAGCAATTATATTTGCCTTTATTAGATAGAACAATTAAGTTTAGTCTTCTGTTAGTTTGATCAGGAAAAAGTATTTTGTATGAAACGGAATTCCAGAAAGTTAGAATAACACAATGTATTTAAAACTTTATGCTACCAAATGATACAGTTGCCAAAAAGACTTTAAAACTTAAGTTTATGTGGATGTGCTATTCCAGTTTATGGTTATATTTTGCATATCAACAAATAAATTTACTCATGTTGAAAAATTAGGTTAAGACATAAAAACAAGTATTTTGTTTGGTTCAGCTGACCACAGAAACATGATAAAATAAACAAATTAAAAAATCAAGCTATTGGAATGGACCTAAAACGGCACAGTGACTTGTAGCTGTGGTCATACCATAAGTGGATGTGGTGGTACCTTGAATATTACAAGTGATAACTTGTACATTTTTGCACCCGTTTGTACTTCTAAAGGTATTTTTTTTAATTCTACTGTCCCCAAAATGTATTTTTAAATGTGCAAACAAAGGTATAAAAATCCATTATTGGTGAAGATACTTTGCACTTTAAGATACACCTGGTGCCAGGGCCAATGTACCTTTTGAGGTACTTTCTTGTACCTTCATTTGTTCTTTTTTATTGTGAAGGAGCTGTTCTTATAGAAATTGTACCTAGCCATGTTTAGTTAATTTTTCCTCTACACATTACAGTTTAGAACTATAAATGTGAAATAGAAATCTGCATGTCAGCATTTGTAAGTCATTAAAATATTGTGCTTATTTTTTTCTCTTTGTGTGTGGACCTCAGGTGGAGCGAATTGTGGACAAGAGGCGGAACAAGAAGGGTAAGTGGGAGTATCTAATTAGATGGAAAGGTTATGGAAGTAAGGAGGATACCTGGGAACCAGAGTATCACTTGCTGCACTGTGAGGAATTCATTGACCAGTTCAACAGCTCAAGACGACATTCACACAAACGGCCCAAGGTCCAAAAACAACGTGTAGAGTCCCTCCTCACCAGCCAACCTTCTGGAACAGAAAACTCCAGGGCTCGGCCTGAGGCTCGAAAAAAGAAAAGGACTTGTGGCCCACCTGTGGGGATGAGAGTAGGATCTGTATTGGGAACTGGAGGGTTGGGGGGGTTGGGACCCACCCAGAAACAGAAGAGAGTTGAAGCTGGAAAACAAACTTTAGGGGACAGAATGAGCAAAGCCATTACATACAAGCCTCATCCATCTAGTGGACCTCACTTTGTTTCTCCACTGAGAGTTCCTCATAACGGACTCCAGAATGGAGAGATGGAGCCTCTCATGTACAGCACTGCAGCGAGGTCACACAGACTGCCTTCAGATCGGGTGGATGCAGAACTAACACACAAAGAGACCACTGGACCACAGTTTACTACAGAAATAGGTAAGATGTTGAGAATTCAAACGATATCTTGAAGATGTGTATTTAAGACACGCATAATGATTTTGGATTGTAAAATTAAACACAGCAGAGATCAGATGAAACAAACTTGACAAAACAAAATTTAATATATATTTTCAGTGTTTTTTAAGGTGATTGAATTACTGTACACAGCTCAAAATTTAGAAATGTGACCTCTCTACTAGAGTTAGCTTGGGTCTCTTCCAGATGTTTACAGATGACTTTTATCATTTCACATATGCCGACTAAACCTGAAAACAATCTTACCGAGTTGTTACATAAATATTTGCTCATGACTCTGTATTACTGGGTAAACACTTACTTTGCAGGCTAGAAAACAATATTCACTTGTTAATTTATTGTACCAAATTTACCAGAAACTACATCCAAAATGTCCTTGTGTTGCTTACAGTGTTATATACATAACAATAAGGAAGATTTTAGAAGCCTTCTTTTATAAACTTGTTATTTAGTTAAGTACTGTTTACAGGAGGTTTTGTTTAAGTGGCCCTTTATGAGTCTCATTGCAGTGTCTCAGTTCAATTTCGGTCAAGATTTGACATACCAGGACATTAGTTTGAAACTATGTTGTTCTTGTTCAAATTTTCCAAAGTTTCCAGCTAAAGATTTCTGTAAAGATGCCTTGATATCATTTTGAATATTTCCTGAGTAAAGCAGTCACAAACTATAATTCACACTCCACTGTGCCTCATTGTTCAGATCAGGTTTTAGTGTTAGTGTCCAAGTGTAATATAGTGAACTTTCAATCACAAACATCCATCTTCTGTAGCAGATGATTGTTCCAAAAGCAGGGTGAAATATCCATGCAGTTTTAACTTATCGTTTTTTCCATTAAATCTTATTAACATGTCTTTGTAACTGATGTGATCACTGTAGCTCACACACTCCCTGTAGTGAGTTTCTTGCTTGTGAAGTCATCAGGATCATAGCCCTGTTATAAAAAATTTTACAAAAAATTGTCTTAAGAATTACAGACATCACTATGTTGCAAATGTTTACATTTATTTATTCACTCTTTTAAAATCTGATTTAAGCGTTTTTTATTTTTTTAGATGGGGCCAGTGTTGGGCAGTTGTCTGTCAGCCTTGTTTTTTTTTTGTGATATATTTTTGGTTTGTTTGTTTGTTTCTGCTCTTCTGAAATGCAAACTCCATCTCTTCTCTCTCTGATGTCATCCAAAGACATTTTGATTAAATAAAAAAAATTCCTGGTAAACTATTTCTTTACATAACCCAAGTTGGATTTTATCTTTGTGATAAAGTCCTGGGTTCAACCTGGTGGATCCATCCCATTCTCTGAGCTTCTCTCACTTTTTTCTTATTCATTGACCTCCATTTGTACGACAGGCAGAGGTGGAAGACTAGCCTCTGTGTTTAAATCCAACTATCACTGCAAAAAGCCACACTCTAGACCTCATTCTTTTAGATTGTGTAGGCTTCTCTGACACAGTATGTTGGACCATGTTGCTGTCCTATTTACTGTTACCTCATGCTCAGGTCAAACCACACTCTCCAATTTGTTGTGTGCATACTATTAACTCTTTCCCTACTTCTTTCTTTTCTGCTGCTTTTAGTGGCTCTGTGCACCAGTGAAAGCTGTGATAATCTCAGCACTGAGGACTTGTTAGATCTGTTCACCTCCACATGTTCTCATATTCGGAACTTTGTAAGTCCTCTGAGAGCCAAGTCATCCACATCAGTGACTGAACAATTTCTCTGAGTTGGTGTCAAATAATAGCCATAAACCTCACATTATTCTAAACACTGAACAGTCATCTAAAACCCTTGAACCTTTTCCTGTACTCTATGAAAGATTTTTCATCTGTTAAAAAAGCAAAACAAAACAAAAAAAAACTATATACATTTTTCTGTTTATCTTATACTTGATCCCTCCACCGCTTCTCCATGGAAAGC
Organism: Pachypanchax playfairii; assembly: GCA_006937955.1. NCBI lineage: Eukaryota > Metazoa > Chordata > Actinopteri > Cyprinodontiformes > Aplocheilidae > Pachypanchax > Pachypanchax playfairii. The sequence goes on from SSNP01000035.1 coordinate 2,105,161, forward strand.
TGTTTTTGATCTGTTTGAACCAGTTTTTCTCTCCATCTTCTCCCTTTGGCCATCTTCTCCCTTTAAGAATGTTTTGAAGTCCATCAGGCGATATATTACTGACCTAATTAATCCCTGTCTTATGTGTTTTTGTGTCCCAACTGCACTCAAACATGCTGTTGTGCAACATCTGCTCAAAAAGAGCAATCTGGCTTCCTCTGTTCTTTCAAACTTTAAGCCCATTTCCAAACTCCTGTTCTTATCAGAAGTCTTCATTGATCGTTTACAACCAGGAATTTTGGAAAAAAATTTGAACTGTTCTTGTTTTTAAAGCATTCTACAGAACAAAAACAGCTCTTTTAAGAGATTTTGTGACTTTCTTTGAGCAACTGGTTATGGTAACTCTGCTGTCCCAGTTCACAGTATTCTTCTCTCATGTCCTGACTGTTCTGAAAGGGACGCAGCTTTTCTGACACAAAGAGACCATGATTATACAAATGGGAATGCACAGATAAAAAAGCACTATTAAGGAATAGTCAAGACTTGCTTTTGGGTCCCGATTCTAGTAACTCTGCTGTCCCAGTTTCTCAAAGTACCTCAAGGCTCCATCTCACTGTAGGTCTCATTCTGTTTTTTATTATACGTTTCCTTTTGGGCCTGTTTTCAGAAAACACAATATTATGCTTTTTATGATTTTCCTGATGCTCTTTAGTTATCGATAGAACCACTATAGATGTATCAGTCAGTTTCAGTGGACAGTCATGAATTTAATCCAATTTCTTTGAGATGTTCAAACTTGGATTGAACATAGGCTTTTTTAATTGGAACAAAACAAGACAGAAATTGTATTTAGATTATCTGATCTTCTCAGGATGTGTTATGAAATCTTTAGTTTCTTACTGTGATCCATCTGCCAGAAACCTTTGTGTGATTTTGGACTCCACCTTTCAATTTGACCAACAGATTAGTTCAGTTTTTCCATCTTCTCCTCCTTAGCAAACACCCACGTTCCACCAGACCAGTTTGAAATTTTAATTCACCCATTCATTACATCTTCCTTGGATTATTGTCATTCATTACGTGTTGGTCTGAGTCACTCTTTACTTCAGAGTCTACAAGCTGTACAAACTGCAGCAGCTCACCTTTTGACAGGTGGGAAGACATGAGCTCATCATCCCCTGTACTGGCCTCCCTGCAATGGTTTCCGGTCCATTTCGGGATCCAGTTTTCAGTTTTATTGCTTGTTTTTAAAAGTCTTAATTAATTGTCATGACTTTAATTAATCAGAATTTCAGCACTATCACAAACCTGCAGTTTTGAGGTCCTCTGATTAAAGACAGAGATATTCCAAGATCCAGACTCAGAACCAGACAGTGTGTTTTCAGTGATGGACTGGATTCTGTGGAACAGCTTACTTAAATCACTTCTTTTGACCTGTTTGTTTCCACTAGCTTTTAGCTTTTAGTTTAGAACGGCTTCTTGATTGTTACGTTTACTTTTTCCCTCTTTTTTCCTTTATGCAGTTTTTGTATAGTTTTGAGTTCATTTGGTAACTGAATGTTTTATATTCAATACACAGTAAAGCATATTAGTTGACAAATGTTGGTTTTAAGTATCCCGTGCAAATATATTTTAACTTAATCCAGGAAGTTTTTGAAAAGTTCAGAACACAAAAATGTATATCGTTTTTTTTTTCCGGGACCATAAAGAAGCATAGAAGAATAAAAGATAAATATAATGAAACGTATAAGAAATCAAAAAGAAAACCAAAGTTTGATAAAGTTCCTAACTTTCTCCTCTGTAACTATTCTAAATCGCCAATTACATCATTCTGTAGACTTTTTCTGCTACTTGGTCTATTACATTGGTTATGAATGCAGTGAATAGCTGTATGCTTCAGCATAGCACCTTTTCTTTTGATTGCAGAGAGTTATAGTGTCACATCATGATATCACCTTTGGATTTTACTCTTAGGTCACAGTCCAGGGTCTATAGTTAATCATTACCTATGGTTAAAACAAGTCATCTTGACACATCTAACAGGAGATTGACACTTATTTTGAATTGGAGCTTTTTTCATCAGCATCAGTAAAAAGGGAAATTGTTGAGGAGACACTTGTTAGGATAGACATGTCTCAGTGTTGGATAAAGGTGTTCACTCAAAACAGCTTTCGATTGGCTTTCAACCCTGTCCTCTAATTGGACTAGATGATCTAAACTATGACAGCAGGATGCACCCCCACCGCCAGCCATCAGCTTCCCTCACTGTATGGTCAAAGGTTCCTGTTTCCTGTTTTATTTGTCAACTGCTTGAAGATCATATTCTCTTCCTTTTCTTTCCCTGTCCTAGAAACATTTTGAAGCTATTTGTTTTTGTTTGTTGTATTTACGGGATGACATGTGAGCAGTTTAAATATATTTTATGGCAATATTATTGGTAATTTACATAGTTATAGTATGCATACTGATAACTCCTATTTATAGTTGTCTGTCATCGTGTGTTGACAAGTGTAACCAGAGTGTGAACTTAAACACATTTCTGATAAAGTCCCAGTCTGTCAGTTGTTCATTCATACCTTTACTGAAGACGTATTAAGTCCACCTCACAGCAATCATTCTTGACAGCTATAATGGGTTCTAATCTTTTAATCCTCCAAAGACTACTTCATGCAGCCCATTCAGAAACATCAGTTTACCTACTACACTGCCTCACACTGTAACTATTTGATTTTCAGTTCTGTGTCAAATCTTTTCTAGCATTGCATTAAAATAGTATATACTTAGGGTATTAATAAAGCCATCAAAAGAAGTACACACCTTATAATTTGATCCAACAGTTTTTGAAGCTGTTTTACGTTTCCACTTTGCTTTTAGCCGTGAATGGTTAGGTTTAGGTATTAAAACTTAGCTGCTATACTCTCTGAGCTGGAGCTGGTTGAGCAAGTTTAAAAAAGTCTGAATGTCGCAAGACCAACAAATTTGAAAAGCAAAACTTACTGAGCCACATTTCAATCTCGAAAAAAAGCTAGTGATCAGCAGGTCACACCATGACCCCACAACTGTAAAAATGCTTAACGCTGACGTGAACTTGTCTTGGCATGAGAGATAAAAATGACACCTGTGCTGACGTTTTTGTGCTTTTATTATGGCTTTCTGTTAATAAATTCAAAATAAAGTATTTTATTTTAGAAAATTGTTAATTACTTTGATGAAATATAGTTTCTACTGAAAAATATTTGCTCAGCAACTGATTGTTAAAGAGGCCATTTCATACAAATTTCAGGACTTCGTGATTATTTCTTAAGTATAAACCAGTAATATGAAACATTTTATATCTAAAAAACATCAGGAAACACTTATTAACAGACCTTTCAATCTGTCTGCATCAAAATTCGGCTGGTTCCCGGCGGTTTCCTTCAGGCTTCAGCAGCAGCTCGTTCATAGTCACTATTCGAATTTGCTGAACTCAGATTGGCTAACAAACTAACCTATGAGAGCAAAGAATACTGTTTCCTGCCCCGCTGCGCATGGCAACATCAGACGTCGTGTCTTCCTGTTTGCTACGTCTTATGCTACAGCTTTTAGCCAGCAGCATGCTAGGCGTGGTTTCAACTGTGGGAGCTGCCGAATACTAACGAACAAAGGAGTTGTGACGAAACAGATACAGGCCGTTCGGAGAAATTGGGTGTTATCGCCACCTGCGTAGTTTGAGAGATAAAAACTGAAAGAGAAGTTGTTGACCTGTTTTCACACCCACTATGAATGTAAGAACACCTGTGTTCATTATTGGAATTGGGAACCTTGTTGCAACTCTGAATTAGTTACCTGTTTTCCTTATTAACTGTAGTTTAATGTAGTTTGTGGTAAGTGAACATATTGCACACTAATGTTGGACATCTGACCAGTAAGTGTGGACTTATGTCTCATAGTTTTAAAGGATTGTTGTAAAAGAAATAAAAATCAGTATTTTCTGTCTCTGGGAGACCAGACAGTAATGTAATTTCCTCAGGTATTCAGTTTAGAACATTGCTCCTGCCCTATAGGATTTATTTTGTTTGCTAGTAGAATTAATCTGTCATTATGTTTAGCTGTAGTTTAAGCTGCAGGTTCTCAGGATTTGTTTTCAGTATCAGTCTTCACAGCATAATGCAAATCATGCAGTGAAGGCCAAAAGTAATCAAATTTTTATTGAGAGGATAGAAGAACCCAGTGCAACATGGTGAATGTTTCAGTAAGGCTAGTGCTTCAGACTTTACAGTGACCTGGTTCTTTAATGTGACATGTTTGTATAGGCTGATATTTGGGATGTTCTGAGTCGGTCTCAAATATCGATGTGGGGTCCTGATCAAGACATTTTTTCCATTAGTTGTTATTGAAATAGCTGAACACTTTCAGCCCATGTCTGTTACTTACCTACTGTTAATGGTTTGAATTAATTCGTATTGTGATATGGCTGCTGTAAAACACTGTGATGGAATGTTCCAACCTGTCTGTGTTATGAAGGTACTTTAAAATAAATCTGAAATGAAACTCTGGTTGATATGTAGAACAAAAGGTAGTGGTTGGAAACACCTTTATTGATAAGAATGAAGAATATTATAACAGCTCAAGGGTCACATCACTTACAGTTTGTTTGGCAGAAATCACCTGCCAGCAAGTGAAACTCAGACACAACAACAACAGATTCATTCTGCTGAATCATAGACCCACATTATAAGAGAAGAACCAAAAACAGGCTGTCAGCTGTTTCAACTGAAAACTGTCCAGTAGAAAAATAAACACATTGTTCTATGTTACCAATCCACTTCTAGATCAACACAAAAGTCACAGAGTAAGATGAAGCTCATTTTCAAGCCTTAAAAGGGTTAAATTTAATCTTTTTGTATTATTGAGGAACATAAAGTTCTATTGAAGTGACACATAAAAACAGCTTTTAGGCTCTTTCACTATGACTTCTCTCAGTGTTACACCTGTCTTAATACATCCAGCCTC